>CAJNDS010002668.1:0-427500 GCA_905221605.1 Symbiodinium natans | reverse complement strand
GTTTGTTTGTGGGTGTGTTTGTGTGTCTGAGAGAGGGTGAGAGGGTGTGGGTTCTGTTGCGCTTGAACTGGTGTGTCTGTGTTTAAGGCCTCGCCTTCCTCTCCCTGTTTTTTTTTTTTTTTTTTTTTTTCCGCGCTGCCCTTTTCTCAGTGCACGTACGAGTCACGATGCTTTTGCCTAGAACTCTTAAAGTGCTTTTCCCGTGGAAAAAGCTGCGGAGAATGTCTTTCCAACTCCCTTGCCGATGTCGGATACTGCTCAAAACCAGGTGGCCTGGGGATAGATACTTGGTTCCCGACCTTGGTTGGGCTTGTTTAACTTGCCGGCAGAGTCGTTGCCATGGATGCTGTAACCTTCCCCAAGGTGAGGGCTGCATTTGAGAACTTCCTAAACTTCCTGGAACACGACAACGCTCAAAAGGAGAGGTATGGTAGTAGTTGTGAGCTCCACGCAAAAAAGCTCACCATCCCGAGCCCGGACCTTGAGCGGAGCCGTTCAAGATCTAGAACGCGGCAGGGGTCGACTAGTTCCACTTCGCCGTTGTCTTCTCCCACAAAGGAACTCCAACATCAGCAGCCAAGCGCCTCCCTAGATGAGCCGCTGCCACATGACAACCCCGACTCAATGCGAAAGGGCATCATCTCCTTGATCAGACTTTTCAAGGGCCAGGACATCTCTGACGAAGAAGCCACGCGTGAAGCTTTGGCAGCCCTGGGGGCTCCCAGTGACTCCACGTTGCCACTTTGCAAAGTTTCTCCTCAGGCAGGCCCGGGGGCGGTGGACAAGCTCATGTTGGCATTCACTTCCAAACAGACGGAACAGGCCAGAGCTGCCATTCATGACCTGAGACAAGCTATCAAAGCTGTGGACACGTCAACGGGTGCAAGGACGATCCAGATCTCCTTTAGACGACCGGTTGACCCTATTGAGGTCGCTGAAAGGGTCGAATTTTGGAAGGGCGAGACGGGGCCGAAGATCCCGGTTGAGCCTCTCGAGATTCGTAGGCATGGGAGTTGGAAGAAACCAGTGGGACCTCAATCGTACGCCACCGCAGGAGGTGATGCCCGAAAGTTTGTCCTCAGACTCCAGATAGCCTCTGGCGCAAAGGTCAAGAAACTGAGCCTCCAAGTCAAAGTTGCATCCAAAGAACTTTTGGTGCTGGGCGCAAAGACGATCCTAACAGAAGAAGCACCAAGCATGGTTATGCACTTTGGCCCCCATGCTGATGTCCAAATCTTAGCTGGGGCGGTGCAAAAATTCGACGTGTCACAGTTTTTCGGGGCTTCCGGAGCGTAACCCCGTTTTTCAAAACTGTGCTTTGTATGCGCTCCTCCGTTTTTCCTGCGTTGCTTACTTCGCAGGTTGCTTGGAGTTAATTCACTGCGGGGTATCTGAGGCTGTGAGCGAAATTTGGTTGTGTGTGTGTGTGTGTGTGTGTTTTTTTTTTTCTCCCCTCTCTCTCTTGCTTTGCGTGTTTTTCTTTTTTTGGTGTGTGTGTGGGTGTGCGCGTTCCTTGGTGGTGTGTGTTTGTCTTTGTGTGCGCGCGGGCGTTTGTGCGCTTGCTCTTGCGGGCGTTCTCTTGTGCGCGCGCGCGTGCGCTGTGGTCTCTGTCTGTGTGTGTGTGTGTGTGTGTGTGTGTGTGTGTGTTGTGTTGTGTTGTGTTGTGTTGTGTTGTGTTGTGTTGTGTTGTGTTGTGTTGTGTGGTGTTGTGTTGTGTTGTGTTGTGTTGTGTTGTGTTGGGCTGTGTTGTGTTGTGTTGTGTTGTGTTGTTCTGTGCTGTGCTGTGCTGTGCTGTGCTGTGCTGTGCTGTGCTGTGCTGTGCTGTGTTGTGTTGTGTTGTGTTGCGTTGTGTTGCGTTGCGTTGTGTTGTGTTGTGTTATGTTGTGTGTGTATTTCCTGTTGAGTTGAGTGCGCCTCAATCGAACCTTGGCATGGGGCCACTTTTGTGCCTGCGGCTGCGCTTCTTCAAGTTATTCTCTTATAAGCCAGTGTCGCCCCTGAGTGTCGACCAATGGACGACGAGGACACCCATTTGCTGGCGCAGCTTAGAGTGTTGTGTCGAGAGGAATCAGTCGCTGAGGCACGCGGCGAGCTTGCTCACCTGATTCAAGCTGGACTCCCCCCTAAACCGCCCAAGATTAGTAAACTGCTGCACTTGGCCCTGAGAAGGGATGTCTGGGCGCTGCAAGCGTGCAGGCCTGCATTTGGCATCTCCCAAGTGCCACCAAGTTTGCAACTTTTCAGATCCTTTGATAAAGTGCTAACAGATTGCTTGAAAGACGTTGTGCGCCGCACGGAGCAGAAATCTAGAGGACTTCCGCTCCATAGCTTGGCGGGTCCGTGGGAAGGAGGTCACGAAGCCGCGGCGGTCGAGAACGCCAGGCCCGGTGGCAGCTGCGCCCAAGCCTTTGCAGCTTGGAACGCCCAAGGTGCCTTTGGCCGCTCGGCCAATGAAGCAAGGAACGTTGACAGGATGCTACATTTTGCGGCACAATTGTTGCACGCAGAAGTGACAATCGCAGTGGTGGCTGAACCCAAGCTCGGGGAGCACGCATCTTGGCCTAGGTGCACGGGGTTTAAGTTTTTTGGACTGCACACTCATGATCCGGCATCAGTGGCGGTTCTTGTGCACGAGGCAGTCGCTCACGCCGTTTCAGTTTTGAGTGACTATGGTGATGAGTGCGCTTCCTGGGTTGCAGTAGAGGGCCAGCCAATGGTGCTCCTGCTTGCTGTGTATGGTCCCCACACAGGGCATCCCAACCAGTTCAGACAAGAATTTTGGTATAAACGCCTCAGGGAATACCACAGCATCCGTTGCTTAGAGCGATACAAAGACTGCCCGCTGACGATTCTTGGAGATACCAATTTGCATTTCCCGTTTTTAGGACCCACTAACCAAAGGATGGCCAGGCCTCTTGACAGGCAAATTCTGTCCCTCTTTGAAAGCCCAGCCGCCTTTCACACAACCATTAGGAATCTCCCCTCGGTTGCAACCCATGCGTCTGGATCAGTGATTGATCTGGTCGCCGCTCAAGAAAGCCTGAGCATGGACCTTGAAGTAACCTGGCTGCAAGAGGATGAGCTGCGAAGTGACCACGCCTTCGTGGTGTGCAGATGCCGATCCGCATCTATCCCCCTCTTACAGTCCCAGCATGTAGGGGTTGCCCGGTGGGGTTTGGGCGCCGCGTGGGACGAAGCTACAGATGCTGTCAAGAGCTCCCTCTCCTTTGCTTCTGCCTGGGCAGCCTGCGCCCTGGGTGACACTAGCTTAAGAGATTGGGTAAGCCAAGGTAAGTTTAAGAGGGCGCGTCTAAACCTGCTGGACAGAGTTGTCTGGTGGCGGTCCGTGCTGCTAACTTTAGCAGGACACTTCAAGGGCCTGGTTTGGCTTCAGGGAACTAGGCAACCAAAGGACTTGGCGCAAGAACTTTGGCCTTTTATGGCAGCAGATTTGGAGGAAGAAGGAGGCTCCGAAGCGGCTGAAGATCTGCTCGCCAGACTCAAATCTAGCCTGCACGAAGAGAAGGTTGCTAGATTTACCAAGCTTTCCGCCTCAAATCAGCAGGAAGCGCAGGCGTACCTTTCGCGCCTCCTGAAACCAAAAGAACAGCTGCAGACAAAGTTGTGCGAAAAGGGAACCGGAAGGCCACTCTCAGATTTCGAAACCCTGGCAGCGATTGCCGACGATGTAATCGCCAGAGGACACGCCGGCCATGAAGGGGTTCCTGCCTTCGACGCTTGCATTCAGTCCATGGTAGCACAGGCCAGAACCACCGCACTGGCTTCCTCATTGTCCGCCCCTCCCATTTTTATTTGTTTTCGGGTTTTCATTAAACTCCTCAAGTCGATGCAAACGATGAAGGCGTCAGCCCAACTCCCAAGGAAAGCAGTTGTGGCAGGATCGGAAGCGGGGCGAGCCCTAACTTGGGCCATCATCAACCTAATCTTCTTCATCGGCCTGGTTCCGTCCTCCTGGTTTAGGGTTATTTCACCCATCAGGAAAAGGGGCCCCGAGGTGGTGACCAAGCAAGAGTGCTTGCGCCCGATTTGTTACGTCTCAGACCTTGAAGGGGCCTTCGACATGGTTTGGCTGCACCTGCATAAGCAACTCTTGATTGACTACGCAGGGTCGGAGCAGGTGGGTGGTCAGACCGACCCCGTGCTAGTAAGCATCGGGTTCCTGATCTCCCTACGCTCGCGCCTGAACAGCGGACTCCCCAGTCTGCTAATGAAGGCCGACCTGCTCCAAGGCTATGATCTGGCCTGGAGAGACGCCGTTAGAGTTCACGCCTGGCTGGCTGGAGTTCAGGGTCGGGGGTGGCTCCTTCTAGATGCTTCCTTGTCTTCGGATGTGGCGAGGGTTAGGCTAGGGCCACTTCTTGGGCCTTTCTTTGTGATCCTGAACCATGGTATTCGACAAGGCGGGAGAAGCACAGTGCAACTCTTTGGAGCTTTTGCAAAAGGCCTGACCCAAGCCGTGGCCTCTTCTAACGTAGGTGTGGGTTTAGGACACGACGCCACAGTTACTAGATGCGTCTTGGGCAGCAACCGCGTAGCCAGCGGGCTAAGTGAGCCGCGGTGGGAAATCTTGCGCAGAGGAATCATGGCTTTCAACCCCATGGCCCCGCAGGACACCCTTCGAGCAACCCTAGCCCCTGAGGCTTCAAAAGAGGAAGCCCTTCTACTCTTGGATGCTGCAGCAAAATTTAGTTTTTTACAGATGCAATTCGTTGATGATGCTTTTGTCTTTCAATCGACGCCTTGGGGGTTGTTTAAGGTTTGTGCTGCTTTGTCTAACTTTGCAGTCCTCTGGCATCATAGATTTGCTGCTGGGAAAAAGGCGGCGTCCCTCCTGTGTGTAGGGGAGGACTGGCCCGAGACTTTGACACTGCCAATCTTAGACGGGGAGCAAATCCGTCCTGTCCAACAGTTAGAAGTACTGGGCACCTCCCTGGACAAGAGCCTCTCACTTGAAGCAGGGCTGTCGGCCTTGGGGCAGCGCCTCCACGATGCAGGACATCACTTAGGCAGAGCCCTGGAAGCACAAGGCTTAGGGATAGCCTGGCACGCGGAACAATTCCCCATCAGAGCCGAAAGTGCGGCTCTTTTCGGCTGCGAACTCCTGGCAGCTTGTGTAGAAGGGTGGCCTGTGGTCGCTCGTAGGCTTAACCAGATGCACTATAGAGCCTTGAAAGCCTTGTTAGGTATCGCTAACCTCTCGCTGGGAGACGGGGGCTACAGTCTGATGCTTACGTGGCTTGGTTACCAATGGCGACTCAGTGCCAAAGTGGGCCTCCGCATCGTCACTGCTCTGGCACGCCTGCTGACCTTGCCACCCCACTCGCTTCTGCACGAAGTGGTTAGGGCGGCAGCTGGCGTCACGGGTGAGACATGGGTTGAGTCTGCTCGCGGAGTGGCAAGATCTTTCGGTGTCGAGACGATACCGTCTTGGGAGACGCTTCCAAGCACAGTTTTTGCAAAGGCAGATGTCAAACTGTTCATCCAAAATTGGAAACGTGCCTGTGTTATACCAGCAATCAGTGCAAAAGAGCGCCTTTGGCAACAGGAGGCTCGCAGCAAGTGGCCTAGGAACCCTCCCGCCGAGCTGCGACAAGCCCTGAGCCTCACAAGGGGCACGCTTTGGACGCCCAGACTGGCTAGGGCCTGCAAAGCTTGGTTCCTGGCACTCTTGACCGGTAGGATTTTCCTAGGGGGGTGGCATAGAGGAGACACACGACCGGACTCGGACCAGCGCTGCTGGCTCTGCGAGAGCCGAGTGACAGACCTCTGCGACCACCTGGAGTCGCAATGCGAAGTGGTGGAGAGGGTGACTGCCTCGGCGGGGTTGCAGCGTCCAGGTCTTTTCTCATTGCCCGAGGACGCACCGCGTCTTAGGAGGCGCATTGAAACCTTGGACTGCATCATGACCGCCAAACAGGACTAAAAGACCGACTGGCCACTGCGTTGTGTTCGTGCCATCGTGCAGGCCCTGAGACCCTGCGGGGTAGTGGCACTCACGAGGCACCAATTTGATCCGCCCCAGGATCCCTCAGATTTGAACTTGAACTTGAACTTAACAAAGGGCAATGCGCCTCAATTCTTCAGAAACATAACCTTCTTCAGGACACAAGGTTACTCTAGGTACCCCACGAGCCAGCAACCCGTCTACAGCGCAAGTTAACCCTCTAAAGCCTAGACCTTAGCCCCCTCCTGACCTTAAGGACCAGATGAACCTTAAAAGGGTTTCTGGTTCATGTTACCTTAATAGGGATTATAGTAGTCTAGGGTATATTGCCCCAATTTTAGGGTTCATTTAACCCTAAACCCTAAGGGACTCCCAGAAACAATCTAAGGACAGCACCGGGAGCCGGCGACAGCCAGCACTCGAGCAGCTGCGGCAGGATCTGGCAAGAAAGCTTTCTCAGGTTTAGGGTCTAGGGGTCTAGGGGTTTAGGGGTTTAGGGTTTTAAACCCTTAACCCGTTTAGGGTTTAGGGATTTAAGATTTTCGGGGGGCTGGGGGGGGGGGGTTCTGATGATGGCATTCGATGGCTTTGACACATGATGCGAAGAGAGCTCTGAACTCAGAGAAGATGGAGTGTAAGCTAGGCGAGTAGCCTGCATAGCCATCTATGTCCGTTGCCATCAACTCAAAGGCATCGTGATTTCGGGCGATTCTTCTGGCGGTTCAGGAACTGAAGTAGCCAAAAGCCAAATCCCCAAAATGTGAACCCTGGCCATGCCTACTCCTCACATCTGCATCCCAATGAGACCTATCTGCTCAAAAACCCTAAACCCTAAACCCTAAACCCTAAACCCTAAACTCTAAACCCTAAACCCTAAACCCTAAACCCACCAGAAGGCCCCCCCCCCCCCCCCCAAACAGCCAAGGCACATTCGAATTCCAGGATCGCTCGCGGCCATCCCGCTGGCAAAGCATAGCAGCCTAACAGTCCACAGGAGGTTGAGCTGGGTTTAGGGTTTAGGGTTAGGGTTTAGGGTTTAGGGTTTAGGGTCTAGGGTGTAGGGTTTATAAAAATCCCTCGGACTGCGCAGAAGAATCAGCTTCCCCAAGCCCTACGCCCAAAATTTCGACATCGCAAGGACCGGGTCTGCAGCCACATGCCTGCGGACTCCCTCCCCCGCGATCGCAAGTAGACCATCCGAAGCCAGACCCATCCACACTCTACTAGGACCCGGGAGTAACCCTAGGAATAAAAAGGGTACCCTTTTTGGTTTTAAGGGGATTGTAAGGGAACCCCAACCCCCTAAAAAAAGGAAAAAAACTGCCTACTCCGGGTCCTAGTCTATCGCTCTCCAGGTTCTCCAGGTTGAGGGAGTTGAGGGAGTGGAGGGGTAGGGCAGCGTTTTTTTATCTTCGGGACAACAGGGGATAACCCTACTTAGACTAGAATGGCTCTTGAAACCCTCTGAAAAAATTTCCTTAAACCCTATATATTAGGGAACTATGCAACATCCCCTTGGGCCTACCTAGTAGAGCTAACCATGAACCTCCAGGTATGCCCTTTTAGGTTTTCAGGTCGGGCACGCATGTGCCTTCAGTGCATCGAGGCTCTGCGTCACGGCCGTGTTGGCGGGATTCCTAGGGAGCAACTAGGGTTCCATTTCAGGCCCCTTCTTCGGGTCACCAGGGCTAGGGGCCTGAATAATAATAGGATTTGGGGGGGGGGGGGGGGTTATTGTAGGGATTCTGAAGTACTTTGGGAGAAGTAAAGGGTCATAGGGGGCACTTGAAGTAGGGTTTAGGGTTTAGGGTTTAAAGTTTGATTAGGGTTGAGGGTTTAGGGTTGAGGATTTAGGGCGGGTTTTAAGCGGGATGGCTTACTGCTCAGAATGCTTTGGGCTTCGGGCTGCTGGTCCCAAAACGGCAATGCTTGGTTTTGCATCATACGACTCGCACAGTAGTTGCCTACTCCGTTCCTCAAAGGAAGTCTGCGAAGTCTACAATGCAGGCACCTTCTACTGTATAGGTGGGGATACGAAGCAGAGGCATATACCACCAATCTTCCTTTTCAAGGTACACTCCCAAACACGGACTAGTCCAGCATCACATCAGTCCTACCCTCCCTCCCCCTGCCCTCCCCCACCCGGACAAAGATAATATAGGGGTCGGAAGAATTACTAATAGCATTCCCTTCTGGTCCCTTGTTCATTCGACTTAGGGTTTAACCCCCTCAACCCCTCAACCCCTAAAGCCCTAAAGCCCTAAAGCCCTAAAGCCCTAAACCCCTAAAGCCCTAAAGCCCTAAAGCCCTAAACCCCTCAACCCCTCAACCCCTCAACCCCTCAACCCCTAAACCCTAAACCCTAAACCCCTCAACCCCTAAACCCTAAACCCCCTCAACCCCTCAACCCCTCAACCCCTCAACCCCTCAACCCCTCAACCCCTCAACCCTAAACCCTAAACCCTAAACCCTCAACCCTAAACTCCCACAAAGGCCCAGGTCCCTGGCGAAATCGGCACCGGCGCCGCCAAGTCCACGAAAGCCAGCCTCAAAGCACAAAAGGGGGGGGGGTGGGGGGGGGCAGTTCTCGAATGAATGTTTGGGGTTGAGGGTTTAGGGTTTAGGGTTTCGGGTTTCGGGTTTAGGGTTTGGGGTTTAGGGTTTGGGGTTCAGGGTTTAGGGTTTGGGATTTAGGGTCCGCGGCTCCTTGTGTTAAGGGTGGCGTAATGTATAGGGAACCCAGAGAGGGACCCTAAATTAGGGAACTACCCAAATGGCCTTTGTTTGAGTAGCCGTTGCGCATTTTCGCATTTTCGGTCGGGGATGTTTGGGCGCTTGGCTGCTTATGTGACTTCTTTAAACTAGGTAGTGATGGAGAGGGTTTTGCACTGTCCAATTGTCAGGCGGCGACGAGGAGATGGCCCACATTGTCAGAAACTCTTGCCACGGTTCCCCAACCCACCAAGGAGGGGCCCGGCCCCTAGCTATAAGTAGAGTTGTGAGGATCCTAATTAAATTTGGTTATGAGGATCCTAACTTTGGTTATGAGTCCCTTAACTAGACCCTAAACCCCAAACCTTCTTTTTGGTTGTAGTAAGGGGGCCGCCTCCGTTTTGGTCGGGCTACAAGTATGACAGCTGCGGCTGAAGACCTAGTTCGCGTAGTCAGGAGGCCCCAGGTGAACCCTACTTCCACCCTAAACCCTAAACCCTAAACCCTAAACCCTAAACCCTAAACCCCAAGCCCGAAACCCTAAACCCTAAACCCGAAACCCTAAACCTTAAACCCTAAACCCACACAGACCCTCTCCCTGATGTATAGGAGGCTTGTCCACCTCAGGTCGAGGCATCGAGCGGTGGCCCGCACGACGGTGCATCAGCTGAAGCAAGTAGACGGCATGACCTTAGGGGGCAAGGTTTAGGGTTTAGGGTTTAGGGTTTTGGGTTTAGGGTTTAAGGTTTAGGGTTTAGGGTCTTTGCCTGCCAGGAGGGCCCCCCCCCCCCCCCCCCAGTTAAAAGTAGAGTTTTCAGGAACCTAAGGATCCTAACTTAGGTTTTGAGACCCTCCATGCCTAGTACAGTAGGGGGCTTGCTTGTGGTTTTAGTTTCGGGTTTAGGGTTTAGGGTAACCTTGTACCATATAGGGGCCATAAGGGAATGCTATTCGTATCTATTCCGACCCCGACACTCCATAAGTTACGCTTGGTAGGGCTGAGTCAGGGTTCCTTAGCAACCTCGGAAAAATAAGGTCACTCGTTTGGGCTGATTGAGTTATAGCCCTAAACCCTAGACCCTAAACCCTCTCTTACCTTTGTAATGATTGAGTTATAACCCTAAACCCTAAACCTTCTCTTACCTATGTAACGTAAAACCCTAACGGGATTCGTGGGCATATAGTTCTTTCTGGGCCCTGGACCATAACCTGAAAAATGAGGGGGTCATTTCTGCTATGTAAAGTCTATTTAAAGCTCAGCTGGAATCGGCCACTTTTGAGCGGATCCTGGAGTCCCCCCCACAGGGGCTCCTTTTCAGGGCCTTGGGCCCAGAAAGAAACAACATGCCCACGAAGTGCGTCAGGGTTTAGGGCGGCTAAACCCTAAACCCTAAACCCTTCGTGGGCATATTGTTTTTGTAGGGGCCCTAGGGTTTGGGGGGCCTAAGCCCTGACGCCCTTCGTGGGCATATTCATTTTGTTAGGGGGCATTTTTTTGGGGGGCCGTAGGGTTTGGGGCATAGGCATGGGGTTTAGGGTTTGGGGCATAGGGTTTAGGTAGTCAGTGAACTTTATATGTTCTCAATGTTATGGGTTTCTTGGGTGTGTGGTTTTTTCCAACGCTTGACAAGCTGCTTGACTAGTGACTGCTTCGACTTGAGATGCTGAACCCTAAACCCTAAATCCTAAACCCTAAACCGTAAACCCTAAACCCTAGACCCTAAACCCTAAAACCCTAAACCAACCCTGACAAAGGAATAAGGGCACTTAGCCTGCCTGTTCTTTTGGGCTCAGGGATCCTTTCGGGGTTCAGGGTTCAGGATTCAGGGTGTCGAGGGTTTTAGGATTTAAGGTTTAGGGTGTAAGGTCTAGCGTTTGGGGTTTAGGGTTCAGGGTTTTAGGATTTAAGGTTTAGGGTGCAAGGTCTAGGGTTTAGGGTATAGTGTGGGGAGCTGCCGAAGACTTCGCAAGCATGATCCCCACGCAGAGACGGGGTTTTCGGGTTTTGGGTTTAGGGACCTTTCCCCAACCGCCCCTCCCCTGCCCACCCCACCCCTTCTCAAGATGCAAAGCCCCCAGCGCAAAAAGACGGAAACCCATAACACCAAGATACGCCCGTAAACCCACGAACTCCGTAAAAGCCCCAGACAACCAAAGTCGCGCGCCCGAGGAAAAACTCCGAAACCCCTCAAGTCTTGGCGCTGCACCGCGAGAAGACTCAGCGTTGAGAGCGCAGTTCTGAAAGTGTCGGTTGGCATCTCCTCCAGTTTGAGGATCTCTAGGCTTTTCGGGTTTAGGATGAGCCATAAGGCCCTAAACCCTAAACCCTATATACACCCTAAACCCTGAACATTAAAGGAATTCGGCTTCATGGGGTTTGTAAAGTACGTAGACCCAGGGGTCTTGAGTAGGCATAGCTTGTGCGGAGCCTCTCTGGTGTCAGGCCCTTTTCTGGGTTGCTCAGTTAGCTGACCAGGACCCTAAACCCTAAACCCTAAACCCTAAACCCTAAACCCTAAACCCTAAACCCTAAACCCTAAACCCTAAACCCTAAACCCCTAATCCCCAAACCTGGTTCATAAGATAAGGGAACCTAAACCGCCCCAAAAAAGCGGAAAATAAGGGCACCACTGGGCATCCCAGCTTTTGCTAGACCCTACAAGGAGGAGGCCCCCTAGATATAAGTAGAGTTATAGGGACCCTATATTCCAAATTGGCTTAGAAGGACACGAACCCTGAACTATACTAGCGGGGGCCCTAAACCCTAAACCCTAAACCCTAAACCCCCTCCTTGTAGAACGTCCTGGCGAGTTGCATTTTCAAAGGACATCGAAGCCGAGGAGTCGAATACTTTACACCCTAAACCCTAAACCCTAAACCCTAAACCCTAAACCCTAAACCCTAAACCCTAAACCCTAAACCCTAAACCCTAAACCCTAAACCTCGGAAGTTACCCAAACCCACCAGCTTAACCACTCCTACTCTACTACTCTCAACCCTACACTTAGAGTGTTCCATTTTAGGGTGTGGAAAGGGGAGGCTTCCTAAAACAAAAAGATGCTGAATAGCTTGAACCAAGCAGCCTGAAGAATCAAAACTACAGTTCTAGACTCTAAACCCTAAACCCCAAACCTGCCTGAACTAGCTTAGACCGAAACCTTCGAATCCAAAGGGTGCTTGGGGTTGAGGGCTTTAGGGTTTAGGGTTTAGGGGTTAGGACCCCAAACCCTAAACCCTGCCATTCGCAAGGACTTGGCGGTCGCACCCTGAAACAGCAAGTGGAATGCGTCCGTCTGGCTGGCGACCACCTGCTCATGCGGGATGGCAGGGTTTGGGGCTTAAGGGTCGTGAGCTTCTTGCCTAACATGGCCCTTAAAACACGCTGAAAAATGCTCCCAAACATGATCCCCTTAAGCCTATGCAGTAAAGGAATTTGTATAACATATCCCAAGGGCCTACCTAGTTGATTGCGAGGCCTTGCGTCCAGCCAAGAGGATGGTTCTCAGGTCATGTTATATGGCATATCCGCTTGTAGCTCTCCTGTCAAGGTGCGTCGCTGAGTGAGGGAGGAACTTCGAGGTTTGTTTGCGGTTTAGGGTGTAGGGTTTAGGCTAGGGTTGTCCATGACTTGTCACGGCCGATTGGAGAGTGCGGGGTTGCAACTTTCACTCGAGAGAGATTGCAAACTCTAAACATAGGGTTTGGGTTGCCATTGCAGGCCCCCCTTTTCATGGGTACTTATGACCCTAATTATAACTGCACTTATGAAGACCCCTAAGTTCCCTAATTAGGTTCTAAGTACAGACAAAACTGGGGGTTCTACGTACCCATGAACCTCCAAGTAGGGCTTAGGGCATTTCATCCCGAACCCTAAACCCTAAACCCTAAACCCTACACCCTAAACCCAACTCGTGAAGGTAGATGCGTTGAAGACTTGAAACTTAGGATGCAGGGTGGTACCCTAAACCCTGACCGTTTCTGAATCCGGTACTTGCAGACTGCTGGAGCAAACCCTAAACCCTAAATCCTAAACCTCAAGCCCTAAACCTTATAAACCCTAGTACAAGCGCGCCTGTCGCAGGAGACCGACCAAAACTGGCCCGCCCTCGCTCGCACGCACAGGAACCTCTCATGCGTCGAGTGGATCTGATCTCTAAGCACGAAATCTCGGCAAGTGTACGTTGAAGATGATCCAGGTGTTGTCCTAAACCCTAACCCCCTAAACCCTAAAACCTAAACCCTAAACCCTAAGCCCTAAGCCCTAGAGCAAGAACGACCCTCTCTGAAATCATGGAAACTCCTGAGTCCACTTGGCCAATGTTCCCAAGTGCCTTCCGTCGCCTCTCAGAGAGGAGGTCGATGATAGCGTCCTCTCATCGGTTTAGGGTTTAGGGTTTAGGGTTTAGGGTTTAGGGTTTAAAGGTTTAGGGTTTAGGGTTTAGGGCTTAGGGGGAAAACAGGTTTAGGGTTTAGGGCCCTCAAAAGGGGACCCTTGTCTTCCCACTTATATACCCTATTCGAACTCAGGGCCCATGTTAAGGGAGGTTAGGGACCACATGAAGGGCCCATGAAACTACCCTCAGATTTCCAGACCCCAGATTTCCCTAGGAATAAAGAGGGGTGCCCTGTTGGTGTAAAGGGGGTTATAAGGGAACCTAAGCCCTAATACAGAGGTCCTAGATTCAAGGGAGTCAAACCCCCAAACCCCTAAACTCCCTGAACCCTAAGCCCACAACTATTAAGACCCCAAAAGCTTTCCCTAAGCCCTAAACCCTAAACCCTAAACCCGAAACCCTAAACCCAACTTGCTTCCTTGTACAGCTCGTAGAAGGACACGGAAACCTCGATCTCCTCTTTATCTGGGATGCCGGCAAGGACCTGCTCGGGTGAGTTCACACTTCTCACAACACTCAAGGGTTTAGGGTTTAGGGTTTAGGGGTTAGGGTTTAGGGTTTAGGGTTCAAGGCTTAGGGTTTTAAGCTTAGGGCCCTTCAGGGTGTATGGGGCCTAAGGATTGTCGGGCTTGGCTGTGGCGAGAAGACTCGTGAGAATCGGATGCTGCGAACGAGTCTTCGTCCGCACATTCCTCCGGAAGCGCCAACGAAGCGCAAGGAAAACGGGTTTAGGGTTTAGGGTTTAGGGTTTAGGGTTTAGGGTTTAGGGAGAGGGAACGAGAGTGCGAGTCTTCGTGATACCTGGTTGCTTTAGTAAATCGCTGAACAGCTCGCTCTTCAAGCTTGATCTTTGCGTGGGATGTTGCATTCTCTCCTAAGGGATCCCCATGAACCCTGTAGCCTATACCCTACAAACCCTAAACCCGATAAACCGCATCAACTCTATAAACCCAAACTCGATCATCAACCCTCTAAACCCTCTAAAGCCTCTAGACGCGAAACCCGATCAACCCTCGAAGCCCGATAAGCCCTACAAAACCCTATAAACACTCAGAAACCCCAAACCCTATACATGGGGCCTTCTACTCGCACAAGGCCCAGAGCTTCTCGGCTTTTGCAGTACGTTCCCAAGGGCGGGGTGGAGGGACCCCACGGCCAGGTTCGCGCAGCGAGACCCGGTTGGCTTTGTTTGATGAGTTGAGTTTAGGGCTTAGGGTTGAGGGTCGAGTTCTTAAACCTTCATGAGTTTTGGTATAGGATGGTCCAGAATATTGAGAAAGTAGGTTTACAAATGCCCCAAGTAAAGCAGTGACCTGTTGTCGTCACAGGGTAGAAAACAGACTTTGGGCATGCACTTCGGGGTGGAGCCCTCCTTGGTCAATCCTTCACCTGCAAATCCCGAATTTCAAACCCTAAACCCTTAAGCACTAAACCCTAAAACACTAAACCCTAAGTCCTAAGTCCTAAGTCCTAAGCCCTAAGTCCTAAGCCCTTCTGCCTTAACCCTTCTGCGCCCGGAAGCTGCTTCATGCCCTAAGCCCCAAACCCCAAACCCCAAACCCCAAACCCTAAACCCCAAACCCTAAACCCTAAACCCTAAACGACTTTCGCTACAGCAAAAACCCCAGGAGGTGCCTCGAAGAGTGCCGCGACGCTGCGTGGGATTAGACCGCGATCCTCTGGCAGCTCAACCCTAAACCCTAAACCCTAAACCCTAAACCCTAAACCCTAAACCCCAATCAAGCCCAGAACCCCTGGGAGAATCCAAAAAGTAGATCCCCATAAGGGCTCCTAAAACTTGACCTAATAGTAGTAGAGGGTACCATTTGGGGGCTCTTCTTTTTAGATCCTCCCGGGGGTCAGGGGGTGTGTTTAGGGTTTGGGGGTTTAGGGGTTTAGGGTGAGGGGCTCTTGATTTTGGAACCCTCTGATCTACCTTATAAAACCCAAGGGGCCATAGCCAGGGAGCGTGTACCTAAACCCTAAACCCTAAACCCTTTTGCTACAGGCTTGCGTGAATCCTCGCCCTAAACCCTAAACCCTAAACCCTAAACCAGCTTATTTTGGAGCTCTCGGGCTTTACGTTGAGTCCAGGAGTCAGGATGGGGAGTAGGGTTTAGGGTGTAGGGGTTTAGGGTGTAGTAGGGTTTAGGGGTTGTAAGGGTTCATAGTCCCTCTTCCCCTGTTTGGGGGAAACGAAACTTCCCTGTTACTGTATCCAACCCCCCCCCCCCAAAAAAAAAAAGTGCCAAAGATAGGGGGTCCATGAAAATGGGCATTTATGGCGATGAAGCCTCATGTTCTCCTGTCACATCCGTGTTAGGCCGCTTAATCTGGAGATCCCAGAAGCGGCAATTCATGTAAGGGGTTAGGACTAGGGGGACCCTTGGGGATAAAGACCCTCTGAATAAGGTCCCTGTTTAAGAGAGCCAGAAGAAGGTTAAGAAGGGGTTCCCTTTTAAGGGTCCCCCTTATCCTACCTAGGATCATGTAAGGGGTTGAGGGTTTAGGGTAAAGGTTGTGAGTATGTTGAAGCCGACGTATGCTGCAGCAAGATGAGCTGAAGAAGCAGCATCTATGTGACTTGGAACGTGTATTCTGCGTAGTTCGTAGAATGATACCATGGGAAACATCGACGGGATGTGCGAGGCTTCTGCATGGCGCGCCTTCTTAAAATCACGTCCGGGGAACGAGGATGCCAAGAGACTTTTTTCACTGGAGCAGGAGCCAGGCAGTCTTGAAATTGGTGGGGTAATTCTCTAAATTAGGCTCCCTGTTTGGGTCCTTTTAGTATAAGGGTGAAGTACTCCTAAGCCCTAAACCCTACACCCTATATAGGACTCAAGACGTACTCCTAAGCACTAAACCCTACACCCTATATAGGACTCAAACAGGGACCCGAATTTAGAGGACTAGCATCTGTCTTGATCTCTAGGACGCTAGGAGGGCAGTCTTCATAAATTCTGGCCCCTCTACGGGCGCCCTTGTGCATCCTACAACCTACACTTTGAACCCACGGCTCCGCCTTCAATGGCCCTAAACCCTAAACCCTAAACCCTAAACCCCCAAAGGGGCCAGATTTTGGAGAGCTGGCCCGAAATGCCGCCTAACATCCTCTCAGTGGGCTGCTACTTTCTGGAGGCTCTCAAGGTTCAAGGGTTGAAGCCTTCGGAGTTTGGGGGGTTAATAGAGGGTTGAAGGTTTGAGTTTAGGGTTTAGGGTTTGTTTAGGGTTTGTTTAGGGTTTAGGGTTTAGGGTTTAGGATTTAGGATTTAGGGTCTTGTTTATAGTGCGCAAAGGTGACTCTAGGTAGAGAGGTGAAGGGCCGGCAAGGCGGCGGAAGGCCAAATTGGGCGTGCACGTGCACAGTCGCAGTTGGACCCCATGATTCCTCATCCTGAACCCTGACCCTAAGCCCTAAACCCTAAACCCCTAGCCCGAAACCCCAAACCCTAAACCCCAAACATGCATCACTTCCAATCTTCCCAGAGTCCTTTCACCAGCCCTAAATGAGCTATCAGTCGTCAAAGCCTCAAGACCACAAACGCTCGAGCCTGTAATATCTGCTGGTGGGGTCTAGGGTGTAGGGGTTTAGGGGTTCAAGGTTTGAGGGGTTTAGGGGTTTGAGGGGTTTAGGAGTTTAGGGTTTAGGGGTTTAGGGTTTAGGATTTTAGGGTTTAGGGGTTTAGGGGTTGAGGGTTCTACCGCGCCGAAGTTCCTGGCTTGGGACGGGAACTGACGGAGCTCGCAGCGTCTGGCTTTTTTCGTGGCAGGCCGTCCTATGGTGTCCTTATTGGGGGGGGGGGGAAGGGGGGGGGGGGGGTCCCGAAATTGGGGGTACCTTGTTGGGGTCCTGAAGTTCCTTCTTCTCGCAAAACTTCTATATGGCTAGAGGTGCTCCGAACTTCGGACTGAGGCTGACGGGTTTTTTAAGGCAACCGGGCTGTTGCCTGCTCCCGTCCCCGATGGCCCAGGTGAAGGCGCGAATTTAGCCACTGCAGAAAAGGGGGCGAGGGGAGTCTTGGGCGAAATCACCCCAGACCCGACCTCTGTGCAGAACACTCTTTTGATCTGTTTAAGGAAACCTACGCATGCTGTGGCGCGGTACCTCAAGCCACCCGCCAGAAGGAAAGTCCCTTTCCCTCAACTGGAGTTGAAGACTCTAGGTCTCAAGGTAAACTTGCGTAACACTTAAGGCGCCAACTGCTAAACTACAATTAGCTTAAGAACCCCAACAAATACTAAAGAAATATTCCCTATATTGCCCTTATAAGGAAGAATACATTTAGTTGGGGGGGTTCTTCAAATAGTAATAAACTACCAGGGGGTTGGGGTTGAGGGATCTAAGGATGCGGTTTGGCGCTTTGATTTGGGGTGGGGGGGGGGACTAAGTTTAGGGATCTGGAGGTTTAGGGTTTAGGGTTTAGAGTTCTATGTAAGCCCTGAACCCTAAACCCTAAACCCTAAACCCCAAACCCGAAACCCTAAACCGTGTACACCGCAAAACCAAGGCTAGGGGCTCCCCTGCACCCCTGATTACTGCGGCTCGCGATCGGCAGAGCCGGCATGGAACGCATGCGGCAGGCGGCCTGCCAGCAGCCCCACAGGAGGGTTTAGGGTTTAGGGTTTAGGGTTTCGGGTTTAGGGGGTGGGGGGGTTTCCTTTTGAGGCGAGGCTTCTTTGGGCATCCAAAACCCTTACGTGCCCCTACTTGGAGGTTCATGGTACTTAGTAGCCCAACTATAACTGTACCGATAACCCAAATATAGCCCTCTTAAGGGGGGGGGGGAATCAAGAGGCTTATATTATAAGTGGGTTATAACTACACTTAGGTTATAAATCCCTGGACCTCTAAGTACCGGTTCAAATCATAGCTGCGTTTCTTGAATACCTCATTCTCTCAGCACCTTTTTCTAACCCTATACGAGCTAGATAGGTACGCAGCACCTTCTTCTCACCATAAGAGCTAGTTTAGGGACTCAAACACAGGAGCTACAATTCGGGGACGTCGGGGGTTCAGGTAGTCTACCCCGCCTGATCGGAAAGGTGGCGGAGACCGCGGGATGTGCGGCAGGGGCATTTCGGCTTCAGGCCTCTTTCGAAGTCGTTGCTTCAGGGTTTCACGGTTTCGGGTTTATAGGCTCTGATGTTGGCTGTATTTCTCTTTGTAGGCTCATACCCTGCCCTGTCTTCGGGGCACCTAACTTCCTGGTTGTACCAGCCCCAAACCCTTCCAAACCCTAAACCCAATGGGGAGGGGGGGTTATCATCGTATATATTTATAAAGGGACCATATAGGCGAACATGATTAGTAATGATTCGACCCCCAAACCCTAACCCCCAAACCCTAAACCCTACCCCCCCCCCCCCCGCAATACCTTTAAAAGGTTTTATGGTTCATATACCAAACTTCATAGGGATTATAGTAGTATAGGGTATATGGCCCCAATTTTAGGGTTCATGTGGTCCCCCTAAACCCTAAACCCTAAACCCTAAACCCTAAACCCTAAACCCTAAACCCTAAACCCTAAACCCTAAACCCTAAACCCCAAGGTAGTAGGCAGGGCTGAGGGGGGCCCGAGTCGATGGATGGGGCGGCTTGCCAGTGTCGGGTTGGCGGGTCGTCTAGGAAAATGTCAGGGCTTGATGGGTTATTGTGCTATAGGGGGTATGGGGGTTGAGGGTTTAGGGTCATAGGGTTTAGGGCTGTAGCGTTGCAGGGATGGGCTGGCCGTAGATTGTAGAGTTAACAGGGCTCGAAGGTTCTAGGCCTTTCGGCCTGGCTTTGACCACTCCATAGCTTACCTGGCGTGGGGATGTCTGCCGCCTGCCCCCCCCCCCCCTTCAACAGGTTCGCAGGTTCGAACCCGATGCATCCCGCAAGCCCCATGTGGCGCACCCGAAAAGCCCGAAATCCGTAAACCCTAAATCCTTTAACCCCGAAACCCTAAACCCTAAACCCTAAACCCTAAACCCTAAACCCGAAAGCCTAAACCCTAAAAGTGTTGTTCTTCCCCTTTTCCAACTGGAAGCGAAGACAGCCGAGGCACTGGGAGTCGCTCTCCAAGTCGGCCAGGAACCTCTCAAACTCGCCTTCGTTTAGGGTTTAGGGTTTAGGGAGGGTTTTCCGGTTGAGGATTTCAACCCCCCCCCCCCCCCCCCCCCCCTCCCCCTCAAAAACTCCGTGCACAAGAGGCCTGCAGTGTCTGTCGAAGATTGGGACTGCGTCTCTGCCTTCACAAACACGGCCTGGCGTGCAGGGCCGCGCCGCCACGCTTCAGGAGCCCAATGCCACTCACTCTGACATGAAAGAATACGAGGAGTTCTGTCACCCTAAACTCTTCTCCAGAAACCGGGAACCCCCTGAAGTGAACACACAACCAGCGATTGAGGATGCGCTTTGTGTCTGTGCTACTCCAAGGTGCAAGGTTTAGGTTTCATGGGTCCTCAGCTACAGGGAGGATCCTCTCTTTACGGTACTGTCTGTAGCTTTAGCAGCTAAGGGATGTGCAGCTTCCGTAACAACCTTTTCATAGCCCGCTGCTCCCCAAAACCAGTTTTGCATCCTAAACACGTTGTGCAGCAGGCGAAACCCCTAAACCCTGAACCCTAAGCCCTAACCCCTAAACCCTAAACAGCTCAAGGAATGGGCCCCCCTGTGCGTGACGGACGTCTGCCTCCCACTCTCGCTCTGATGGAATGGGCTCATCCACGGCCAGGCATATCGGCTTCGCCTGCGACGCTTCATGGCAGGTCCCCTACAAGGCGGGGCCCCCTTACGTAGCGCTAGAAGGACCCCTAAATTGGGATAGAATATGATAGGATCCTAACGTATAAGTTGTAAGTTAGTTAGTACAGTAAGGGGCCCCTCCTTTGCAGGTTCCTTGGGTTTTGGGTTTAGGGCTCAGGGTATAGACCCTAGACCGGATTTTAGGGTCTTCTACGGAGCCCTTCCACAGGGATTGTCATGTTTTTGGCTTTGTTTGTGGTTCTTCAGCAGAGATAGGGCACTTCTAAAGTCATCAAAGTCTAGAGGCTGAACCCCATGAACCCAAACCCTAAACCCTAAACCCTACTCCCTACACCCTAAAACCTAAACCCCAAACCCCAAACCCCAAACCCCAAACCCCAAACCCCAAACCCCAAACCCCCCCCCCCCCCGTCCGTAGGGACCGCCCTGCCTCTCGAATCTTGGGTCCCAGAGAAGACAAGCCATGGATCTCCTCCTCCAAGGTGTTCCTGGGTTTAGGGGTTTAGTTTCGGGTTTAGGGTTTTCGGGCTATCTGGGTGCCCAAATACGGGATCAGAACCCTCAAAGCCCTCAAACCTAGACCCCAAAAGCGGGGACCCTAAACACCAAAAGCGCGCGAAACCCTAAACCTCAGCACTAAACCCTCGACCCTAAAACCTAAACACTAGCCCTAAACCCTAAACCAAACCTAAACCCTAAACCCTATCGTCCCCAAAGGGCATTGAAGCTAAGGGGCTCGGATGGCTCGAAGAACAACAGACGTGTTGCGATGGCACCGAACTGCGGCACTTCCTGGATTAGGGTTTAGGGTTTAGGGTTCGGGTCTAGGGCCTTCGTGTTCTTGGGGTTTTAGGATTTAGGGTTTAGGGCTTTCGTGGTGTGAGGTTGTTTTAAGGGATTAGGCGGTTTAGGGTTTGGAACATTAGGCTTTTGTGTAGGGTTTTAGGGTTTCTAGGGGTTTAGAGTTTTGGGTTTTCGTTCTTAGGGTTTCTGGTCTTGGGTTCAGGGTTTTCTTGCTTAAGGTTTTAGGGAGTTTATGGTTTCGAATTTGGGGCTGTCGTGTTTCGGGTTTTAGGGTTAAGGGTTTAGTGCTTTGTTTTCGGGTTTTAGCGTTTCGGGCTTTCGTGTCTGGGGCGTTTTAAGGCTTAAGGGGTTTAGGAAACTCTGGGCACTTCCTGGTTGCGGCTGGGTGGTTTTCGACTCTCATTCTCGCACATGGCCGGCAAGGCTTGCCGGGTTAGGGTTAGGGTTTTAGGGTTAGGGTTTAGGGTTTAGGGTTTAGGTTAGGGTTTAGGGTTTAGGGTTTAGGGTTTAGGGTTTAGGGTTTAGGGTTTAGGGTTTTAAGGTCTAGGGTTTAGGGCGTGCCAGTGTGAGACTGGGCTGTGATCGCTTGCGCTCGGACGAGCAGCGAGGCACAGAGTCAACGTCATATGCAGTAGTTTACTAGTATCCCAGAGGGACGATTTATGTACCCTAAACCCTAAACCCTGAACCCTAAACCCTAAACAAGATTTCAAAGGAACCCTCTGTACAGTCAACAAAACAGTCAGACAAACCCTGATTCATATAAATGGCGGCCCTCCAGTTCTGATCATCTCCTGTGGGGCTTGGGGTTGGGGGTTTAGGGTTTAGGGCTAGGGTTTAGGGTTATGCGCGGGCGAACCTCTGGGTCATCAGAGGACTTGGAGGATTGGGGACTTTCGAAAAGTCCCCAGCCCTTCAAGCGTGTTAAGTTTGGTCGGCTGCCGCCGTCCACCCGCCTAGCAGACAAGCTTTCACTGCAGGGTAACAAGGGCTTTGGGTCGTGACTTATCACAAACCGTGACGTACCAGGTCATATATCAGAGAACCGGCGTGCCACCATGCCCACGCAGATTAAACTAGGAAAGGGCGCAAACAACTTGTTTCTCGTCTTGGGGGGGGGGGGGGGGGGGGCGCAGACAATTTTCAAGCTTAGGGTTTAGGGGAGTGCAGGGGGGGCCCAGCCCCCGCCCTCACAATGCTTCATGCATAGTTTGGCAAAGGCTCTGCCAGCAAGAAATGCAGAAGCGGGTGCAGCTTGCAAACCACAGCTTGTGCAGCTGCGCCTCACGCGGTGCGACGGGGTATATAGTTTCTGTAAGTTGTGCGTGGGTTCTGTGGTGGTTGATCAACAGCCCTGTTTCCGCAAGTATGCTACATGCCCCTTATGATTCCACAGGAACTTTCAAAGAAGGACCATGAGATCGAGCCCGTAGAATTTCAGGGCGCCGGGCTTCGGAATTTGGCTCAGAGGATGCTTTCCTAGCGCGCCCATCTGCGTGAACAGCGCTGTCAAACTCAAAGGGGTGATAAGATGGGAGGACGTGCCCTGGCTTGGGATTTATAAGGTTTAGGTTGTTTTTTGCCACCCACCTAGGGTGTAGGGCTTGGGTGATACCCCTCTTAATCCTAAGCTCAAAAACCTAAAAAACCCACAGCCCCGAAACCCTGTTTTGAACTCAGACACTTGTCCTCATCAGCTGGACCCTCAACCCCAAAACCCCTAAATCCCTAAACCCCTAGATCCCTAAACCCCTAAATCCCTAAACCCCTAAACCCCAAACCCCCCAAACCCCTAAACCCCTAAACCCCCAAACCCTTGTTCGAAATTTCCAGGGCCTGGGTACCCCAAACCCCCAAACCCCTAAACCCCTAAAACCCCCAAACCCTTGTTCGAAATTTCCAGGGCCTGGGTCACCAGCCTTCGAGCGCATAAAGTGCAGCAGGTGAAGTGCACGAAACTGCGGCCGCCAGTCGGGGGCTCCCCCGTCCCAGCCTTTTTGAACCTCAGCTGGGGTTGAAACACCCTAAACCCTAAACCCTAAACCCTAAACCCTAAACCCTAAACCCTAAACCCTAAACCACCCTTGATTGAGGAATGTACGAGAAAAAACCTGCAAGGGAGCGGAGTCGGTGATGAGTAGGTAGTATAATCCCTGAAACTCTCAAAGCCCTCCCTGACCTATGCGTTGCGCGTTCGGTGGCCTTCCGTGATTCTTACAACCGGGCCCCAACGACAAAAAAAAAAAACCTGCACCCTAAACCCTAAACCTTAAACCGCCCCTAAACTCTCTGCCCGGAATTTTGGGCGCCCTCAGAGCTAAACGCCCCCTCGGCTGGCCGCCTACATCCTCTACGCTAAGCCTGTGAAGCCTTCGAAGCCCCCACGCCCTAACAGATTCTACACCAGCATCTCAGAGAAAAAAAAGGTGCCTAACCAACTTCTTCGAATATCCCAACTCTTAGACGTGCTACTTCGCTACAAGGCAGAACCCAAGATTGTCAAGCCCCATAAGCGCTGAAGCCCCCAGCAACAGTATGTTGGCTTTAGGGTTTAGGGTTTCGGGTTTCGGGTTTAGGGTTCAGGGTTTAGGGTTTAGGGTTTAGGGTTTCGGGCTTCGAGCCACCTGGTGTTCAAGTGCCTGGGTCACAGTGCTCGGGTGGAACTTCCGCACTCCCTGCGGGACGCGTTTGAAGCCCGCAACTCTGATCCTAAACCTACCTAGGGTTTAGGGTCTAGGGTCTAGGGTTTAGGGTTTAGGGTCTAGGGTTTAGGGTCTAGGGTTTAGGGCTTTAGGGCAATCTTGTGCCTTAAGGAGTGGCATATTTTCCAATAGCTAAGCTACACTCCTATAAGGAGCGGCCCCCTAGCTATAAGTAGAGTTATAAGGGTCCTGAATTGGGTTATAAGGATCCTAACTTAGGTTATAGGTCCCTTAGCTATAGTTAGTATAGTAAGGGGCCCCCTCCTTGTATTGTTGTAGCGTACAAAAAGGTTTGTGCTGAGACTGAGGGAGAGGCCTGCGCCCGAATGTCTCAGCAGCAAAGTCTACGATGCTCGCAACTACCAGGTTGACTGTCATTTAGTATACTTAGAGTTTAGGGTTTAGGGTTTGGGGTTGGGTTTAGGGTTTAGGGTTTAGGGCCTACATTACCCTTTTCTCTAGGTAGGGTTGAAGGATTTCTGTTCGTGCACGTTGCCACCGGCGGGCGGGAAGCAGTTGGAAGCCATTGGCCCTCGAAGCCCGCGACCCTCCTAAACCGTCCCCTCCGCCCTATCCCCCCCTACCCCCCCTACTACCGCCCAACCCTAAACCCTAAACCCTACACCCTAAACCCTAACTAAACCTCCCCCCTACCCCCCCCCTCTTAACCCACGAAACCTTAAGCAACGCCTCCCACCACTGGCGCAACTCCGAGGTAGTTGGCTCCACGCCTGCGCATTCCCATTAACCCTTTTTGCAGAAGGGCCTAGGGTTTATCCTTGGGGACCACATGAACCCCAAAAATTGGGGCCATATACCCTAAACTGCTACAACAAAACTCCCCAAATATGGTATATTAATATGAAACATAAACCCTTTTGAGGTTCGTTTGGTCCTCAAGGATAGGGTTCAGGGCTAGGGCTTCTGGTTTAGGGGTTATAGACAGGCTTCAAGACACCGGGACACATGCCCTGCTGGAACGGGTGTGCAGCAGAGACCAAAGATCGAGAGCCCTTTTGAACCCTCAAAACCCTGAGGTGATTTGTAACACACAGCGGTGCTACAACAGGATGCCCACGTACACAGGCCAAGCATGGAAAGGGACGAGCACACGACGAGCCACAGCACTTACTTGGAGGTTCGCGGGTAGTTCTAGTAGGGTCATAAGTCAAAAGTACCCCCGAAGTGCATTTCCAGTCATAACAATACATTGCCTGCTTTAACACACCAGAACTTGGTAGCAGGGTACCCGTTTGCGGTTGGGTAGTAAGGTGGGTTATGGGGACTACAACCGGGATTGTAGGGGATCCTAAGCAGACTTACTAAGCCAAAAGAGCTTCTAAGTACTTCGCCGTCCTTAAACCGCCTAAACCCTAAACCAGATGGGCTGCACGTCGCCGACTGCTGCTGGCAGGCGCACTGCACAAGCCACCTGGTCGAGGCAGCGACTGGAGACTCAGTCTAGAAACCCTGTTTCGGCAACCCGACAACAAAAGCAACCAACCACCCTCAAGCTCCACAAGGGAACCCTAACTTTTCGGACACCACCCCCCACCCCCCCCCCCCCCCCCCCCCCCCCCCCCCCCCCCCCTACCCCGAAACCCTAAACCCTGAACCCCTGACACCTAAACCCCTAAACTCCTGAACTCCTGGACCCCTAAACCCCTAGCCACCCCCTAAACCCTAACCTAAACCCTAAAACCTAAAACCTAAACCCTAACCCTAAACCCTAAACCCTAAACCCTAAACCCTAAACCCTAAAACCTAACCCTAAAACCCTAAAACCCTTAAACCCTAAACCCAAAACCTAAACCTAAACCTAAACCCTAAACCCTAAACCCTAAACCCTAACCCCTAACCCCCCCCCCCCCCCCCCCCCCCCGGCATGTAAGGAACTGCCCAACCCATTTCCGCAAGGCAGCTTGGCTTCCCCAAGCTCTGCAAGACGAGCCTCGGAGTCGAGCCGGCTTGCTGAGGGTGCAGGGTTTATAGGGTTTATGGGGTTTATAGGGTTTATAGGGTTTAGAGGGTTTAGGGGGTTTAGGGTTTAGGGTTTAGGGTTTGTGACCGAAAGTGTTTCCTTAGGCTTGGGGCCTGGGCGGAGGGGTCTGAAAAGGGACTTGGTGAAGGGGCAACTTGGTGAAGGGGCGTGGGGGCGATGGGATTTTGTCAGGGTTTAGGGTTTAGGGTTTAGGGTTTAGGGTTTAGGGTTTAGGGTTGAGGGTTGAGGGAAGGCTTGATGAAGGGCCTGGGAGGGGGGTTCCGAGGAGGGCTTGGTGGTTTATTCGAAGGCCAGTCCTCGAATTACTGGCGAACATAAGGCAGGTGGCCTTCTGCTTCTCCTTTTGTGAAGGATTGGCGAGGCTAACTGCTGCGTTTTTGTTTGCCGTGCACTGATCCGAGGGGTCTGCGGTTTAGGGTTTCGGGTTGCAATTGCCGGCGAGAATGGGTGTAAGCGGGCAACACTACTTATCGCCCAAGTTATGACAAGGGGGCTGGGCGTCTGCGGCTTGGGGGGGGGAAGCATGCGGAGGAGTGAAGGGGGAAGAGGTAATGACACACTCTGAAACCCTCTAACCCCCACTTGCGAAAGTCAAGCATACTGCTTTTACCCTCAACAAGAAGCTCGGGGCCGCATGGTTGTGATTTTACCCTCAAACCTAAAAACCCCAACACCCCAATTTAACACCCTAAACCTCAAAACGCCGCCCAGCAACGCCACTGGCGCACAAGATCTCCACAGGGCCACGCTGATGCCATGTGGGGCAGCCAATCGCTCCTCACATGGCTTGGAGCGTTTAGGGTTTAGGGTTTAGGGTTTAGGGTTTAGGGTTTAGGGTTCAGCATCTCAAGTTCGAGCATTTACTAGGCCAGCAGTGTATCTAGGCAACGGAAAAAACCCACCCGCCCAAAGAATCCCATAACATTAAGAAAATAGAAGGTTACTTATTTTCTCTCGGGATGCACCAATCACGCCGTAGTACCAAGCACTTAACACAAGCCACACCCGGCCTTGAGGCCTTGAAACCCTAAACACCAGGCCTTGAGGCCCTGAAACCCTAAACACTAGGCCTTGAGGCCCTGAAACCCTGAAACCTAAATACTAGGCCGTGAGGCCGTGAAACCCTAAACAGCAGGCCTTGAGGCCCTGAAACCCTAAACACCAGGCCGTGAGGCCTTGAAACCCTAACCATTAGGCCCGGAAATCCTAAACACCTTTGGACGAAACGACCTTGCCCAGTAAAAAATGACCTAGCCCAGTAAAAAAATGACCTAGCCCAGTAAAAAATGACTTTGCCAGTAAAAAAATGACCTTGCCCAGTAAAAAAATGACCTTGCCCAGTAAAAAAATGACCTTGCCCAGTAATGACCTTGCCCAGTAAAAAAATGACCTTGCCCAGTAAAAAAATGACCTTGCCCAGTAAAAAAATGACCTTGCCCAGTAAAAAAATGACCTTGCCCAGTAAAAAATGACCTTGCCCAGTAAAAAAATGACCTTGCCCAGTAAAAAATGACCTTAAAAAAAATGACCTTGCCCAGTAATGACCTTGCCCAGTAAAAAAATGACCTTGCCCAGTAAAAAAATGACCTTGCCCAGTAAAAAAATGACCTTGCCCAATAAAAAAATGACCTTGCCCAGTAAAAAAATGACCTTGCCCAGTAAAAAAATGACCTTGCCCAGTAAAAAAATGACCTTGCCCAGTAAAAAATGACCTTGCCCAGTAAAAAAATGACCTTGCCCAGTAAAAAAATGACCTTGCCCAGTAATGACCTTGCCCAGTAAAAAAATGACCTTGCCCAGTAAAAAAATGACCTTGCCCAGTAAAAAATGACCTTGCCCAGTAAAAAGATGACCTTGCCCAGTAAAAAGATGACCTTGCCCAGTAAAAAGATGACCTTGCCCAGTAAAAAGATGACCTTGCCCAGTAACATTTTTACTGGGCAAGGTCATTTTTTTACTGGGCAAGGTCATTTTTTTACTGGGCAAGGTCGTTTTTTTGACGAAACGACCTTGCCCAGTAAAAAAATGACCTTGCCCAGTAAAAAAAATGACCTTGCCCAGTAAAAAAATGACCTTGCCCAGTAAAAAAATGACCTTGCCCAGTAACTCCTTAACATTTAAATTATATATGAAAGAGAGGTTTAGGGTTTAGGGTTTAGGGTTTAGGGCTCCTGTAGGCCGTTCGGGGCTCGGGCGTCGCCTCCCCTGCCTAGAGTGCAAGAGAGAGGTGAGAAGTTTAGGGTCATGGGTCATGGTGTCTAGAGATTGCTGATTTGAGATTGCGAATCTAAGCCGATCTACGATCCACGTCTTCGAAGATCATCCACAAACCATCCTACCCTAAACCCTTCCATAGACTTAAACGACCTAATCACTCGAACTTGGGATGTGCCCCTATTAAGGACGCTTAGTATAAGGGGGAACATCCTAAACTAGAAACCTTAAGGGCGCAATAACTCACTCCCAGGAAAGTACAGGGTTTGGTGGCTGGATGAACCCTAAACCCTAACCCTAAACCCCAAACCCCAAACCCCAGACCCCAGACCCCAAAGCCAAGCAGCCTCCGTAGGGAGCCGCCTTGGGGGCAAAGGTCCGCGCCTCCGAGGACACCATCGCAGCAAAGGCGTGCCAAGTGAGCCGGTCTTCAGGAACCGTAGAAGCCCTCATAGGTCCCTAAACCCTCTCATCTCTGCCCTTATCTCGACCTCAGAACCCTATGCTTTCGTTTAAGTTTAGATCGTTTAGACCCGAAAACTTGGGGACATAAGGCCGGGTACGCAGGGTTTCTTAGGGTCGTCGGCACATTTCGGCTCTGGCTGGCCGTGGCGTTCTCCTGTGACGCCAATAAGCTGCAGGTGTGATCCTTTCCAGCAGTCTAAGGTCACTCAGTGCGAAGGACTTTTAGGGTTTCAGGCTTTCCCCCCCAAGTCTGTCTTCATCGAAAAGCGTGGGTCCATGAATGCTTTATGGGGCTTCCGCTGGCGTTCGCCGCACTTCTATTCAAACATGTCGAAGTCGAAGGCAATCCCAACATGCAGGCCTGCGTCAAACATCACACCCTGCTGGGACACTCTCCACGCAACCCCAAGCTAGCCGGCTACTTTAAAATGCCCTAGCAAACAATACGCATAGAGCGACTGCAGCCCGAGTAAACCCTCAAACCCACGAAAACAGGGAGAGAGGGCCCTTGCTATGCCAACTGTAGCTAGGGGACTTTGATCTCCTTCTTATCTTCTTCCCCTTTCCCTTTTCCTTGCCCTTTCATGCCTGACAGTGACCTTGTGGAAGAAAGTGGACGGGTGGTTAAGTCATGGGTTTCCCTACTACCCCCCTCTATACTACCCTCCCCTAGGTCCCCCCTAAAATAGCCTTAATTAGGCTTAATACCCCTGAAGAGCCTTAATTATGGGGGGAGCCTTGGGGGGGACCTATGAAGGTTAAGGTAAAGCAGCTTTTGCTTTGAAGGAGCCAGGCGGGGGGTCTCTACAGGCCGAATCCCGACGAGTAGGAGTACGAGTCGGTAGGCCACCATAACTCTACTTCTAACTAGGGGGGTAAAACCTAAACCCTAAACCCTAAACCCTAAACCCTAAACCCTAAACCCTCCACTCATAGCTCTACTTCTAACTAGGGAGCCCCCTCCTCGACGGAGCTTTCCCCGGCTACTGCTTCTACCCGGCTACTATCTGCTTAAAAAAAACCCAAAAATGAAAAACAATACTCTATTTTTCTACCCTTAGAAGGAAGATTAAGGAAGCATATTTTTTTTTTTTGGGGGGGGGTTCTTAAGCAATTGGTACCCGGCCTCCCAGCACTGAGCACCGCCAGTGATTGCAAAGGTCTTGCCGCTGCCTCTGCGGGCTTTTAGGGCTTAGGATGGTTTAGGGTTTAGGGTTTAGGGTTTAGGGTTTAGGGTTTAGGGTTTAGGGTTTAGGGTTTAGTCTACAATCTACAAGTGTCTGTTGGGATACATACGGACTGGAGTAAGGGAGGGGGGTTCAAGGGGGGGTATATAACCCAAGGCTCCCTAATACTCCCCACTACTCCCTAAGCCTCTTAAGGTAGGTACCTACCTCCATGAACCCCCTACCCTATAAAACCCAGAGGTCCATGCTTCAGAACCCTTTGAAGAAGGTAAGGGAACATACCAAGGGACCATGTAACTACCCTTAGACTACAAGCCCTAAACCCTAAACCCTAAACCCTAAACCCTAAACCCTAAACAATCCCAAAACACTGCCCCTTGATCCGCATCCTTTCCGGGGTCAGGGGCTGTTTGGTGCTTCAGGGCTTAAACCCCCAAAAGCACTTTATTGGAGGTTCCTGGGTAGCTCTGTAGGGGTTTCAGGTTCACGGGATTTTGCATACCAAGGGTTTAGGGTTTAGGGTTTAGGGTTTAGGGTTTAGGGTTTAGGGTTTAGGGACCAAGTGCACGGGATTTCTTTTCGCACCCGTTCCGTATCCAGGGTTTAGGGTTTCGAGTTTTTGGTTCGTACGAAGTGTATAGGCTTGTGGGTTCAGGGTTTGGGGGTGGCCTGTGTGCGGTTCATAGGCCATAGGGCTGCAAGGGTCGACGGGGGTCGGCTTGAAACGGTACTCTTGTACGGCGATGCTTTGGTAGCCCGGTGACCATCGTAAAGTAAGGGCACCTTATTTTGGTCCTTTAAAAAGGGGACCAAGAACCCCAAAAAAGGGGCAAAGGGTACCACTGGTCAACTGGGGGTGTACCCTCAACCCCGAAGCCCGCCTAACAGGCCTATCAGCCCTAAACCCAAAGCCCTAAACCCCTGCTGCCCAACCCTTAACACTCAACCTTTAGGTTCGGGTTTAGGGTTTAGGGTTTAGGGTTTAGGGTTTAGGGTTTAGGGTTTAGGGTTTAGGGTTTAGGGTTTAGGGTTTAGGGTTTAGGGTTTAGGGGTTAGGGTTTAGGGTTTAGGGTTTAGGGTTTAGGGTTTAGGGTTTAGGGTTTAGGGTTTAGGGTTTAGGGTTTAGGGTTTAGGGTTTAGGGTTTAGGGTTTACCCGAACCGAGTGGATAGTTGACCTCTAGCTAGGTTCATGCTGTCTCGAGATGTTTGGGTGGTGTATGGGGAAGGGGGCGGAAGGCGGAGAAGGGAACGGGGGAAGGGGGGAGTCTCACGGCTGATGGACAATGGAAGCCTGTGGCACCGGAGGCGATGAACATCGCCTGAGGTCAATCTACAGCCGAAAGCACCCAAAACCCTGAACCCTAAACCCCGAAGCCTAGACCTTAAAGCCTAAACCGCCCAAGCCCTAGACCACCTAAACCCCCCACAAACCCCAAATCTTGAGCCCTAAACCCGAACCCTTGTTGGAGCTCCTTCTCTTCAGCAAGGCTTCAAACGAAAGAGGCTCGGCTTTACCATGGGTTCCCCTACTACGCCCCTCTATACTACCCCCCCCTAGGTTCCCCCCCCATAAGTAAGGCTTTTTAGGGATCATTAAGCTTAATGAAGGTTCTTTAAGAAGGGGGAACCGGTAGGGGAACCCATGAGTTCAGAGTCAACTGAGGGCTGGGTCGAGGCTCGAGGCCCTAAACCCTGAAGTTTAGGGTTCTGTAGGGTTGCCTCCTGCATAGCCGGGCGTGTCGCATCGAAGGGTGAGTGAGGGTTTAGGGTTTAGGGTTTAGGGTTTAGGGTTTAGGGTTTAGGGTTTAGGGTTTAGGGTTTAGGGTTTAGGGTTTAGGGTTTAGGGTTTACTGTTTAGGGTTTAGGGTTTGGGCTTTAGGGTATAGGGCTTAGGGTTTTTTTTAATGGCTGAGGGCTGAGGCGTTATGCACAGACGTCGTTGTGCAGTATCCTAGAAGAACTAGGGGTTAAACCTTTGGGAAGAGATGTTCTCTTACAAACAAGAAGAGGTTCAAGGTGACCTACCCTGCTGCTACGCAGGGTAGCCGTGTACATGTATGCCTCTTTGTTGCATGCCGAGGTTTGATGCTTTAGGTTAGAGTTGTAGGGTTTAGGGTTTAGGGTTTCGGGTTTAGGGTTTGAAGTTTGAAGCCCCCAAATTGTGCACTCAAGCTACGCTCCCAAGCAGTGAAACCCCAAGAGCCTGGAGATTGAAACGCCAACCCTAAACACCCTAATTCCTTCTAAAGAGCCCCACAAAGCCCTAAAACCTTAGAGCCCTAAACCCTATAGAGCGCTAAACCTTTAAACCCTAAAACCCCAAAACAAGCCTCGGAGCCCCAAACCTTCCCACCTCCTGCTCCTCCGCACTTCACTGGGTCGAAAATTGCCACCCGAGAGGAGTAGGACTTTGGTCTATACTGGAGAAATCATAGGTGCCTTTACCCTAAACCCTTTTGCAACCAGGTCTCTGCAGCCAGCCGGGTACTACCCTAAACCCTAAACGTTAAGACCCTAAATCCTAAACATGTCGCAGCTCTGTCGAGTGGCACTGCGGAAATGTGTTAGCGCCGTCCGCACATGGGCTTGGGCCTCGGCTTTGCAGGCTTTGAGCCCTTTTCGGATTTAGGGGTTAGGGTTTCGCCCCAAACCCTACACCCTACACCCTAAGGTGCCTGAATACCCCTTTGTAAGGTACAAGGCTACTGTGGGTAGAGCTTCGGTGCGGGGCTTACGGTTCTTGCCAGGTCTCCATGCCATGTTTGACAAAAAGGAAAAGCTGATGTTTCCTTGCTTTCTTTGGGGGATCGATGTCTTTTGAACCCATTCTCCCAAAGATTTGCTAGGCAAAACGGATTGAGGACTTGGGCTTTTGAAGGTTCAGGGATCAGGGTTTGCAAGGCGACTTCCTTCTCTGGGAAGAGTGGACAAGCCGATAGTGTACTGAATGGCAGCGTCTGGTATCATGCGGATCCCCTAGCTATAAAGCTGTACGGCCTCACAACAGGGATGTATGCATCATAACTTAAGGAAAAACTGTAACTTGGGCTATAAGCCCCTTACTACACTGAGCATAGTCAGGGGGCCCCTGTAGCAGCAAACACAAGACGACTCATACCCAATGAGATCTGACCTCTGCTTAAAGGTCCTAAACCCTAAACTCTAAACTCTAAACCCTAAACCCTGAACCCAAACCCTAAATCACAAGCAGGGATGTGAGAAGGGTAATTACAGTTTTAGCCTGCTTATCAGGTCACGCATGAGCCGCCATGCGAACCCATAATGTTAGACCGAAACCTACAAGGAGTGGCCCCCTTACCACAGTAACTATAGTTGAGGGACTTAAATCCTAAGCTAGGACCCTTGTAACCCAATCTCGGGTCCTTATAACTCTACTTACATACTTATAGGTGGGGGCCCCACCTTGTACTCATTTCAAGCATAGGTGACTTGCCTCCCGCCTAGTGGGCTTGACCGCACCGCTTTGGGTGAAGGGCTTCAGCGGGTTCAAGCTTATACTTGTGACACTTTAGGACTTTAGGCCCGAAGTCCCGAAGTCGTGGACGCCGTATAACATCGTATGCAATGAAACCCTGAACCCTGAACCCTGAACCCTAAACCCTAAACCCTAAACCCTAAACCCTAAACCCTAAACCCTAAACCCACACTCTTGAGCTGAGCTGGCTGCTACGTCACGGAATATTTGGTCCTGCGGGTGTGGGCAAAGGAGCAATGAGTGCAGACGTGCTATGACATAAGGCCAAATGTACACAGAGAGGGGTACCCTATATAAACCCTAAACCCTAAACCCCAAATCTGTAGACCTTTTCCGGCAGAGGCAGAACCCAAACCCACTAACCCTTCCTGCAGCAGAACCCCGCCGTCCTGCGGTAGAACAGGGTTTAGGGTTCAGGGTTTAGGGTTTAGGGTAATTGTTCAACTCAAATTTTCATATCGCGCCCACGAACCTATACTCTCCTAATCGTTTCACAAACAAATATCACTTGCAACTTATAAGGGCCCAGAAGCTCTATGCGGGGGGTCGGCGCTCCCGAGTGGGAAACAGGGGGTAGCAGGTCCTGCGGCGTGTTCGGCGGGAACCTGCTGCGTTGGATGTAGGTTTTTGGGTTTGTTGGGGGTTTATGGGCTTTGGGGTTTTAGGTTTAGGGCAAAGCACGCCAGCCCTCCGCAAGCCCTACGACCTGTGCCAGTGATTTTTTGGGTTGGGTTCTGTAACTTGCAGGAACTTGTACCCTTTTCTTTCCGGACTCCTGAGACTCACGCCCTAAACCCTATAAACCCTATAAACCCTATAAACCATATAAACCCTACAAACCCTATAAACCCTATAAACCCTACAAACCCTATAAGCCCTATAAACCCTATAAACCTTATAAACCCTAACTATAAACCCTAAACCCTAAACCCTAAACCGGCAGCCAAGGCACACGTGGTCAAAGTCGATGACATCTGCCTCCGCGGCGCCTGACTCCACCCTAAACCTTATAAGGGTTTAGGGCTTGGGGCTTAGGGTTTAGGGTTTAGGGTTTAGCCCTACCAAGAGGAATAACCTTGCACATTCAGAAAGGGTATGTTGTCCTAAACAGCTGAATTACCCATTACCCGTTTTGAAAGTACAGAGGCTACTGTAGGTAAATCCCAGCTGCTCCAAGAAGATGCCATCTTCAGCCCCCCCCCCCCCCCCCCCCAAAAGGCAAACTTCGATCATCCATATCCGAAAGCTACAAGTAGGGCCCCCCCTTACTATACTAACCTTAGCTAAGGGAGTTATAACCTACATAGTAATACTTATAACCCAATTTAGGGCCCTTCTAATCCTATTAATAACCAGGGGGCCCTTGCATGTACCTGATGTGGGAGCCATCCAGCCATTTTTTCAGGCGGACCATTTCGGATAATTCGCCGCATCTGGGCGACCCAAACATCGAACAACCCCACACCGAGTGGGGAATAGGGGGCTACGGGACCCTAAACCCTAAACCCTAAACCCTAAACCCTAAACCCTAAACCCTAAACCCTAAACCCTAAACCCTAAACCCTAAACCCTAAACCCTACACATCTTCCTTTGGGGGGGGGTTCGAGTTGGACTTTCAGGCTGACGTCGGTCTCAGGAGTGTTTGTGGGGGGGGTTTAGCTCCAGGGTCCCTAAAAGCCACCGACGGAGTAAACCCTGAGCCCTAAGCCCTAAACCCTAAACCCCAAACCCCAAACCCTAAACCCTAGCCCTAAACCCTAAACCCCAAACCCTAAACATTCAACCCAAAGTCCTGCCTAGAGTAACTTCCCTATCCTCAAAAAAAGGCGGGGGTAGACTTCCCGATGATTCCGAAGCGACACCCTGTTGAGTCCTGTAGAGTCTGAGGGGAAGTCCTGAGCCTTTCCGAACCCTAAACCCTAAACCCTAAACCCTAAACCCTAAGCCCTAAACCCTAAACCCTATAACCCTATAACCCAACCCTTAACCCTAGAACCCTAGAACCCTAGAACCCTAGAACCCTAGAACCCTAGAACCCTAGAACCCTAGAACCCTAGAACCCTAGAACCCTAGAACCCTAGAACCCTAGAACCCTAGAACCCTAGAACCCTAGAACCCTATAACCCTATAACCCTAGAACCCTAGAACCCTAGAACCCTATAACCCTTAACCCTAGAACCCTAGAACCCTAGAACCCTGGAACCCTAGAACCCTAGAACCCTAAACCAAGACAGCGGCCTTGCTCCACACTTTGCTCCTCGAGGTAGGGATCACCCGAGGAGTCGCTTGTGGGCACCTCTCGGCGGGTTTAGGGTTTAGGGTTTAGGGTTTAGGGTTTAGGGTTTAGGGTTTAGGGTTTAGGGTTTAGGATGGCATGCACACGTCTCTGGGTTCACCTTCTTGCCTTTGAAAAGGGTGTAACTTCCCCGATATTTCTGGTACAGGACCCTGATCCTTAAGGGAACAAGTGATGAGTCTCAAGGAGTGAAGGCTGGTACCCCTAAGGTGGTATCCCCGAAGGTTACCCTTAATACACTCCTGTTTTCCCTTAGGGATCCTGAAAAAGGGCCCCAAAACCCAAGGGTACGACCTTGAGGGTCCAAGGTAGGACGCCCAGATAGTCTAGGCACCTTGTGCCTTCAAAAAGGGGTGAATTTCCGATGACTATGGCGCACGACCCTCGTTAAGGGCACAACAGGTTACTCCAAGCCCTAAACCCCACCCCCCCCCCCCCCCCCCCCCCGAGAGTTGAAGAGGTTTCTACGGGCTGAAGGAGGCTTGGGGTCAGAAAGGTCCAGTCTTTTGGGGCTGCCTCATTGAGGGTTGTTTCCGAAAGTAGGGGTACCCTGTGTTGGCATCCTTTGCAGGGGTGTTATTGGGGTTCAAAAAGGGTTTAGGGTTTAGGGTTTAGGCTTTAGGGTTTAGGGAGGGGGATACATTAGGCCCCCCCCCCCCGCCCCCCACTTTTCAGACTCCCTCTTCGCTTCTTCGGGGTGGTCTGGTTCGGGGACTCAAAACCCTAAACCCTAAACCCTGAACCCTAAACCCTAAACCCTAAACCCTGAACCCTAAACCCTAAACCCTAAACCCTGAAAGGTTAGGGGCTCTTCGGGGAACTTTGTGATAGCTTAGGGTTTAGGGTTTAGGGTTCTTAAGGGAGGGGTAGGTACCTAGGGAACCCCAAACAAGCTTGGCCTTAGGGAGTAGTGGGCAGTCCTGGGGAACCTTAGGTTATGTACCCCCCCCCCCCCCCAAACCCTAAACCCTAAACCCTAAACCCTAAACCCTAAACCCTAAACCCTAAACCCTGAACCCTAAACCCTAAACCCTAAACTCTCCCTTAAGGACCCTAGAAGGCCTCGATTTTGACCCAATTTGTGTCATACTGGAACTTGGAGTCGTTCAGCAGGCTCTGAGGGTGGATGATGCAGTAGCCTGAACACGGGTTTGGGGTTAGGGTTTAGGGTTTAGGGTTTAGGGTTTAGGGTCTAGGGTTTAAGGTTTAGGGTTTAGGGTGTTTAGGGTATAGGGTTTAGGGTTTAGGGCTTAGGGTACCTTTCACCCTTCTGGGATTTCCTGCAATATGGATTAGGTGTTAAAGGCCTTCGACTCTCCCACTCGCAAAGGCAGAAGGTAGGAGCGCAGTAGAGTGTGAAAGGCATACCCTCTACCACAGTACACCTATAAACCCTAAACCCTAAACCCTAAACCCTAAACCCTAAACCCTAAACGCTAAACCCTAAACCTATCAGCGCAGCCCCCAGAATGAAACAGCGCGATGTCGCCACAGCAGGCATCCCCCGAAGCAAGACCCTGACGACGGCACACTAGAGACTTTGTGCAAAATATGTAATATGCAACTGCATACATTTACAGCATAAAAAATACAGAAAACAAGACATTACATACATAGAACACAATACAGTGTATTCATTCTCACATATGACATATATATATATATATATAATATGTATATATATATACACGTATCTCTGTATATATATATATATATATACATATGTAAATGCTGGCGTGCAATGCAACAAAGGGCACATAGTATATATGCTGAAGTGCAATGCTATGTAGATTCATCGGGCCCTCTGAGGCCAACGTGTCTCAAAGCGCATGCTTTTTTCACTGTAACCACGGTCATGCAACGTCGTCCTGCTGTTTCTTAGTAGGGAATGAAGAAACTAGGCGCTTTATACTTTGTATACATGTATAAATGCATACATGTATATATATATATATATATATTTACTTATATACACATACACACACACACACCTTTGAGAGAATATGTAGGGTACCTCATTCCCTACTAAGAATCGGCAAGTCATGTGTGCCTCGCTAAAATCCGCAGCCAAAACGCTGCGGGGCGTCTGGAACTGAACCATACAACTCCTTCTTGCCGGCGGCGTGCCGTAGCCAATGGAGATCTGGATCAAGTCCCAAAGCGCGACAAGAACAGCCACAACCAGCGATGCCGATGACATCGCGCGCGGCTATCCCTGCAACGAATTCTGAATCAAGCTTCTGGAGTAGACTGTGTACTCTAGGCTGGGCAGGTTTAACCTGCAAAGCTTCGTGAATCATATTGGGTGCGCGTTGGCCCCACATGCTCGCAGGAAGAACCCAAGCAAGACATGTGACATCTGCCTGCCATCTCCTGTGAGAAGCTTGCCGGATCGGGAGGCTCAGGGAGTGCAGATAGTGCTTTACTGCTTGGGGTTTAGGGTTTAGGGTTTAGGGTTTAGGGTTTAGGGTTTAGGGTTTAGGGTTCAGGGGGGTTCTGGAGTAGGATAAGACACAGGGTACCTTAAAGTCCCCCGATCCACCAAGAAGATAGAATACCCCCAGGCATGCGTGCTTCAGCAGTCGTCTGCACAGGGTACCTGAACCCTATAAACCCTAAACCCTGAACCCTCAATACTTTTTTGCCGGAGGGCCTCCGAAACCCTAAACCCTATAAAGCTTTCAGTGCTCTGCTTCGGACATCATCATGGACTCGAACTCTTTGAACTCGATCTGCATGTCCCCATTCCTTAAGGACCACATGAACCAAAGGTTTAGGGTTTAGGGTTTAGGGTTTAGGGTTTAGGGTTTAGGGTTCAGATACCTTAATCGGGATTCTAGCAGCCTAGGGAGATTGGCCCCCCCAACTTTAGGGCTCACTTGGACCTCAAGGTTCTCATCACACCACGTCATGATCTCATGCAGCTCTTCCATCGACAGCGTTCCCAAGAGATGGCCACTGGAAAGCTCCTTAGGGTTTAGGGTTTAGGGTTGAGGGGCTGAGTTTAGAGTTCAGAGTTCAGGGTTTGGGGTAGCGGAGCAACCATGATCTTTAATCAGCGCACCCTTCTTTGGGGTTTGGGTACTTTATAAGGGCACCATGAACCCAAAAAAGGCAAAGGAAAGAGTACCACTGGGCCACTTCAAGGCTCCGGAACCCTAAACCCTAAACCCTAAACTCTAAACCCTAAACCCTAAAGCCTAAACCCTAAAGCCTAAACCCTAAACCCTAAACCCTACACCCAAGGCGCTGACAACGAGATGTGGCCATCGTGGTCGCGATCGAAATAGTTGAAGGCAGCTTTAAGGAGCCTTCGCTGCAGCTCTGTAGGGGATTTAGGGTTTAGGGTTTAGGGTTTAGGGTTTAGGGTTCCCAAAACGGTGTAAAGTGTACTCATTCAGCTACTAAGGAGCTTGGTGTTCATGTAACAGTTGGGGTCCACCGTGGCTGCCAGGAACTCCTTGGTAGCCCCGACGTTCGGGTTTTAGGGTTAAGGGTTTACGGCTAAGGGCTTAGCAACAACCATGCGATGATGTAGAAGTACGTTTTCGGGCTGGCGACTTGTTTGCAAGGGAACCGTGAACCCCACAAAAAAAGTGCAAAAAACAGGTACCCTTGGGCTACAAAGGCTCCGTGTAGCCAAATGGACGACTAGGTGACAGCTGTTCAAAGCGGTCGGCGACGGCATCTTTGACCTGCAGTGAGGAGACAGGATTGTCTCCCATGCCCAAAGCGCGGCCGCCCGCCCGCTTCAAATCTTGTGCGGAGATCTTGCCATCCTTGTCGGCGTCTAAGCTGATGAAGAGCTCCCGGCTGCTCGCGATCTGATGGTCTGCCAGCATACTGACTGCAGTACAGATCACCGCGCGCTTGAACTTGTTGAAGGAGCGGAAGGTGTGCAACTCTTCCTATACTCCACTTAGAACCTTAAGAAAAAAGTATTTCTTAATATCCACTTGGGTTGTATATAAACAAAAATAAAAATGATTCCCAAGGGGGAGATAGCTTCCATGAGACGTGTGTGCGTGACCGGCGTGGCCTTGCTATTCAAAAGCCACTCATCCCGCAGGGCTTTCCTTGGTGCTGACTTCTGAACTCCCCTCCTAAACGCTTATATATATATGTATAGTATGGTTATTGCAGTATATATTATATATGTAGTATGGTTATTGTAGTATATTTATGAAGGGACCATAGGGGAATACTGATAGTAATAATCTTGGCTGACTTCTGACTCCCCTCCTAGAAGCTTAGCTCTCAGGCTCCTTCTTGTAGCTTCTTCAACAACCCAAAAGGTTTGAAGCTCAAACCCTTTTTTTTGAACCCTAAACCCTAAACCCTAAACCCTAAACCCTAAACCCTAAAGCCAAGTTTCTTTGCAGAATAGCGACTGGATGCTCGCCTGCAAAGCAGCGTGCTGAGGAAGGCGACCGGCTGCGTCGGCATGCTGTCCCACACCTTAAGGACCAGGGGTTTAGGGTTTAGGGTTTAGGGCTTCAGAGACCTTAATTAATTGGGATTATAGTCGTATAGGGTACTCTGTCCCCCCCCCCCCCCCCCCCCCCAATTTTAGGGTTCGTTTCGTCCCCGAGGCACAGGATGTGTCATTCTGTACTTTCCCTTCTTGACCTCAGCCTCGTTTTTGAAGGGCAGCTCTCCGGCAATCAGGTAGTACATCACAACGCCACAGCTCCACAGGTCACATTTGTGATTGTAGTACCTCTCGAATACCTCTGGCGCCATGTGGCTGGGCGTTCCCCCCATAGTTGAGAGGTACTCACCCTCCTCCACAATCCGCGAGAGGCCGAAGTCAGAAACTTTCAAAGATGTCCTGCGAACACACTCGGATTTGGTTTTACCAAATAAGAATCAACCAGTTTTTGCTCGACTGAAAAGAAAACCAGCGGTTTCCGAATGCCTCTCTTGCAAGACTTGGCAGCCCAGTATATAGCCATATTTTAATGTGGACACTTTCTTTGCGGTTGGTTACTGTATAAGGCCACCTTGAACCCAAAAAAAGTGAAAAGAGTACCACTGGGCTGCCAAGAAGATGTCCTGCGCAAAGCCTCTGTCGGATGGACCTTCGAGAGGATATTGTCGGCCTTGATGTCCTTCGGCCCAAGGGTAGCTTAGAAGGAAAAGGGCCAACTTCTTTGGGTTTAAACTCCTTGGGGTCTGGCAGGGAACTTGGGGTTTAGGGGTTTCGGCTTCGGGTATAAGGGAACCCACCCACTCACCCACCCACCCACACCCGGGCCCACCCCCCCCACACCCACCCACGAAAAAGCAAGGAAAACGAATCAGGGCCCACTCTGCATCCTAGAGTCTCGATGGACAATGTTCAGCTCGTGCAAATAGTTCACGGCAGCAACTATCTGGCGCATCACCACATGCAGCTCCTTTTGTGGCAGCTGTCCGTGCGGTGCCGCTTTGACACGGTCCGTCAGACAACCTCCTTCGCAGATCTCCATGGACAGGTGTACGTCATCATCTTCAAAGATCTCGAAGAGCATGACGACACCTGGGGGGGTTGACGAAAGTGGGGGAGCCCCCTATAATATAGATGCCCCAGATAGTAGGCCTCCCTTATAGTAAGGACCCTAGTAAGGTACCCCGAACTCCTAAACCCCCCTAAACCCCCCTAAACCCTCCTAAACCCTAAACCCTAAACCCTAAACCCCACCTGGGTGATCCAGCATCTTCATGATTTCAATCTCCATCTTGAGTGAGCCGGTCTGCTCCTCCAGCCCAGTAATCAGGGTTTAGGGTTTAGGGTTTAGGGTTTAGGGTTAAGTTAACAGTAACCCAACAAAAGGGGCAAAAGGGTACCGCTGGGCTACCAGGTCGGTCCTTCATCATCTCCTTGCTGATCGTCTTGATGGCCCTCTTTGCGCCTGTGATTCGCACGCGCCCGAGCCGGACGATTCCGAAGGCCCCTTTGCCAAGCTCCTTTTCGACTTTATAAATGGAGTCCAGTGGACCTGGCGGTCGCCCAGTCTCCACCAGGTTCCCCCCTTTCAATAACCTTTCCCTTGAAAGGCCTTAATTAATGGCCTATAGGGTAGTATAGAGGGGGGGGAATCCAGGAAAATTACCAGAGAAGGGTACCCTTTCTTGGGTTTGCTTGGTTGTAGGTACTTTTGTAAGGGGTCCAAGCCCGAAAAGTGCAAAGGGTACCACCCTAAACCCTAAACCCTGTGGCCCAAACCCTAAACGCTGAACCCTAAACACTACCTGGGACACCGAGGAACTGGGGTTGTTGATCACAAGCTGCAAGGCTATCGAGGGAATATGGCCCATGGTCTCCACCAGTTTCAACCGACGATGGGAATGTCCTTACAAGGGCCAAAAACGAACCATTAAAAGAGTTTAACGTGTAGGGTCAGGGTTCCACATACTGTAAAAACATATACGTATATGTGCAAAGGCGGCGTAGGTTTCATGACGCAGTGATGTGGCTAATTTCGCCCCCAAGGGACTGGTGGATGATCGGGAACTTGCGCTTGACGCAGCAGAGCTTATAGACGTCTGGCTCACAACTAAACACTCGGAGTCGTTGTCCTCGTCGCCATCCGAAAGCGAGACTTCGGAGAAGGTCCTCCCCGTTCTGCCCTTGTACGCCGAGCTGCAAGCTGCTCCTCTTGACAACAAGCTGCCCTGGGAACCGGGTTGGGAACCGGGTGCACTACCCTCAGAGGCAGGTGAGCCGGTCACGGTGTAGAAAGTCTTCAGAGGCGCTTTGCTGGTGTTGTTCACGCTGCTGGCGCTTGCGCTGGGCTCGGTCTCCCGCTTCACGGGGTCCTCGCCGAGGGCATCGTAGGTGGCTACGCCCACGACATCATTGCACTGCCAGCAGCGACGATGTGATATGGAGCCACCCATGGCCCCAACATGGGGCTGCAATATCCTGGGATGCACCCACACGGTGTCTTTGTTGCAATGTTCGGGTATGCTGGCTGCATGTAAGGTCCTTGTTCTATCGGCTGCCTCGTAAACGTGCAACCTGCTCTCTCCCTGGCACTTGTGACGTATGCTGCGCAGTCGGGTGCCACGGCGGCTTGAGGAACGGCGATGCAGACACTGACTAAACCATGTAATCCCCTGCTTGGGCTTAGGATTTTACTAGGGTTTAGGGTCTCCTCAGGGCCAGAAGCCTAGATCGACGTGCCCAAGAACTCAAGGAAACTCAGTTGCGTACGCTTTCTATCGCAGATCGCTTTCCTCGAGGTAAACTCCTAAACCCACCCAAAAAAGAACAAACATGTATAATTTTCGAGCACGAAACCCTCTTCTGAACCCGCACCCTATAATATCCTGAGCACCAGAACCCTGAATCACCCCAGAACCCGAAAATAACCTGCCCTGCCGTCCTTCCCCACCCCCCCCCCCTCCCCCACCCCACAAACAGCCCTGTTTCACATCTGAAAAACCCAAAAGCCCCTAAGAAACCCTAAGCTCAAACCTTAAAACCCCTAAAGCCCCTAGGCCTAAACCCTAAACCCTAAACCCTAAACCCTAAACCCTAAACCCTAAACCCTAAACCCTAAACCCCTAAAGCCCCTTGAGCCGCAGGGTGCTGAGGTTCGCGCTCTGCAGAGAGGAGTCGGCCATGCCAGGGCACCTGCAAAGCCCCACCCTACAGGCATTTCAGGGCTGGGGTTTAGGGTTTAGGGTTTAGGGTTTAGGGTTTAGGGTTTAGGGTTTAGGGTTTAGGGTTTAGGGCTTAGGGTTTAGGGTTTAGGGTTTAGGGTTTAGGGTTTAGGGTTTAGGGTTTAGGGTTTAGGTTTAGGGTTTAGGGTAGGTTTGGGGGGGGGAGGGGGGGGGGGGAGGGGGGTTATCGGGGCTTGGAAGTGGTTCTGTAGCAGGTTTTTGAGGGTTAGGAATCAGGGTCTAGGGTTTAGGGTTTAGGGCTAGAGCTTGAAGTTTCTGAGCTTTGCTGCAGGCTTTGTCTCACACCTGGAAACTCCACGCAGCCTACGCCCCAAACCCCAACAGTGGTTTACTTCAGTAGTTTGTAGCGGTGCAAGTGTATACGGGGCCCATCGGATTTAGAGTTGTGGGCTTTGAGGCTTAGACAGAGTGTTTAGGAGGTTCTCGGGTCTCGGGTTGCTATGCGTAGGGGCCCCCTTACTCCACTAACTCTAGTTAAGGGACTTATAACCTAAGTCAGGATCCTTGTCACCCGATTTAGGATCCTTATTTATAACTCTACTTATGACGAGGGAGGCCCCTCCTTGTAGGGGCTATACAAAATAGTTGGGGCAGCTATCGTTCTCCAATTGGCAGCCAGTTCGTGTCGGGAGCTGTGGTTCCACTCACTTAGGTGCTTGCAGGTTCTTGGGTAGCTCTGCGTGGGTCCTGCAGCTAGCTATAGTTCCAACCTGATCTGGGCTTACAACTCTGCCCCTGAACCCTTCTGCCTCAACCCGTTTTAAACCAGGACAACCCTAAACCCTAAACCCTAAACCCGAAACCCTAAACCCTAAACCCTAACGAGGTCTTGAGCCCAGGGTTGGGTGAGTGCGCCGTCAGCTAGGGAGCGTTGCGCAACATCCTGAGGGGAGAGTGGCAGATTCCATCTCAGCATGTGAAGACACGGGCCCTAAACCCTAAACCCTAAACCCTAAACCCTTTTGAAACCCCTTGGAGACCAGAACCCTTAACCCTAAACCCTAAACCGTCAACCCTACGTGTGGGGCCTTTTGGTTCGGAAGTAGGCCTGGGGCCACAGGAAGCACTAGAAGGTTCAGGGTTAGAAGTCAGGCTGCCCCAGCAGGTTGGAACCAGTTCAGGGTGCAACGAGAATTGCCCTGAACAAGGGGGATTCTCTAATAAGTTGTATCATGTAGAGAACCTCCCATATAGCTGCACTTGCATCAACCTGCAGCAGGGCCCCCTTGTTCAGAAAACTTGTGCTCAGGGTGTTTGGTACTTCGTATGTTGCCCCAACGCGACACCCTAAACCCCCAAACACGATATCCCAAAGAAAGTGGTGCAAGAGCATCCAGGGAATGTAGGGCCTGCAGTTGAGGGCTTAGAAGTATTGAGGGGTGTAGGGTTTTCTCGGAGGTTCATGGGTGGTTACAAGAGGCGGTTCGACACAGAGTAATGAACCATGGATTGTAATTGGTTCTTAATCTGGGGTCCTCACAGCTTCTAAGCCCTAACCTCAACATATCAACCGCTCGTGAACCTCCAGGTGAGGAGTCGGGCTTACAAAAACAAGCACCCCGGTTCAGGGGCAACTCAGGTGGAGCAGGATCATAGGGTTCAGGGTTATAGGGTTTAGAGTCTGTAAGGAGGGGCCCCCGCAGTTACAAGTAGAGTTATAAGGACCCTACATTGGGTTATAAGGGTCTTAACTTAGGATACAAGTCCCTTAACGATAGTTAGTATAGTAAGGGGGCCCCTCTTTGTAGAGCTTCAAGACGATGTGGCAAATGTCGCGCCTGTGGCTATGTTCCTCTCAGCGCATGTCAACACTGTTTTTGCGAGGTCCACGCGCGGTTCACCCGGCAGCAAACTATACTAAACTTGGAACCTTAGCCAAAATTAGAATTTTAGCTGTGCCTTGAGAAATATAGTACCCAAACATGATTCCCAAGTATCCCTGTGCGGGAGCTGGCTTGTTAGATCCAGTATTGGTGTCTCGATGTATCCGGCCACCCTACTGCTAATGCCTTACTGCAGCTGCGGCGGTGAGTCTCATGATGTGCCGTAACCTGGAGCCAAGCCACATGTTGGTGCATTGCTGGCTGCGTTTTTCCAAGGAAGAAAGGGTATGCCCTTGCAGTTGCGTCCTACGTAGGCCCACTCGTTTATAGTACGGAATGAGGGAACTAGGGCCCCAAATATACCCTTTACAGGATTATTTAGGGTACTTCATTCCCTCATTCCCTACTAAGAACTAGCCAGTGGGGACACTGGCTACAGGTTATAACCTACGTTGCTAAACTCTTGGGTAGTTCTCTAATTAGGTTCCCTTTCGAGTCCCTATACAAAACACCACCAGAAGGGGCAGTTTAGGGTTTAGCTCCCTAAGCACCGAACACCCTGTGAATCCTTTTTTTGAGCGAAACCTGAGGCAGAAGATTCGTCTCGCCATGATGCGAGCTCCTGCAGAAAGTCGCCCACTTACTATACCAACTGTAGATAAAGGAGCGTAGGGTTTAGGGTTTCGGGTTTCGAAGTGCAGGAATGATAGTGAACCCTAAACCCTAAACCCTAAACCCAAAACCCTATAAACCTCTTTTCTAAACCCAACGTCAGGCCCCTGTTCGCTCTTACAACAAGGGCCCCTCCTTGTACGGTGATTCTGAGGTTGGTGACCTGGGATGTTCGTCTCGAGCCCTGTAGGCGCTTAGAACTGAACAGGATTTAGGGTTTAGGGTTTAGGGTTTAGGGTTTGGGGTTTGGGGTTTAGGGGGTCTATTGTTTCAAGGTCGAGGCGTTGAGGCCTGTAAGGTCTAGAGCTCGTCAACAGTGTCTGTGATTTGTCTTGTTGGTTGCCAGTGTCTCTACTAGCCTCCATGAGGAGACCAACCGTGTCGAGTCTATGCAGGATTGCTACAGCAACAGCTTCCCTAAACGCCCCGTAGCCAAGGCCACACATGATTGCGTTCTAAATTAATTATGCTCCCTCTTGCCCTAACTACCCCCAAAAAGGAGCGCATTTTGGAGAACTGCCCACTTGTCGACTTTTTTAAAGATCGTTCTGCGGACAACATGGGTGGGGGCTATCGCATCATAGCTGGTCTCTCAGTCCATGTCGTCAAGGGCCTCACAACCAGTTTGTGCGATTTAGCGTCTAACTAGAGGGTAAGGAAGGTCCTAGTTATGTAAGGGCAGGGTTAGATGGGCGACTATACCTAAGGAGCCCCACCAACCAGCTCAAAGACTTCTCCTTCATGAGGGGGATGTTGCTAGTTCTGCCCCATGAAGGAGGATTGAGATACTGTGAGTTGCACGGGCTCGCCGAGCAATTCAAAACGGTTCTTGCGGCCACTTCAAAGGTGAGTCGTAGATGGCTTTTGGTCCTCTATGTATGTATCTGTATATATATATATACATACTGTACAAATGTGTATATATACATATATATATATAAGCGTGTATATAGATATAGATATATGTATGTGGAGGACCAACCTCCTTTTACTTTACTCGTACATAGCGATGTTTCTTTCGAATTCCTCGAAATCCACATATTCATTCAAGAGTTTGATTCGGAGGGACAAGAGGATTCCAGACATTCTCTTCCAATAGTCCTGAAAATTCCAAAATTCAACAACTTCCAAAAATAGACAGCAATCGGATCATACCCCGGTTCCAACACAAAACCAGACAAATGCAACTTCAAAACCCTAAACCCTAATTAAACCCGAAACCCTAAACCCGGGACCATGTCCCAGTTCTGCAGAATTTCAAAACAATCAAACTTAGGGCTCTTTTAGGCGGACGAGACCAGGGACCATGGCTCCCGGACCTGGTGCGGATGTTTTCGAACTGTTGGATTTCAAGGTGTAGTTTAGGGTTTCGGGTTTCGGGTTTAGGGTTTGGGGTTTGCTGTTTGGGGTTTAGGGTTCAGGGTCGGGGTTTACGGGTATTTTGGACAAAGGGCGGGCAACTGCAGGCTGCCAGTCTTTCGATATATGCAAAAATCTTTATTTGCTTTATATGTACACGTAAACTTAGATGACTATATAATATGTCGAACCAACCCTAAACCTGAACCCTCAACACGGAGCCAAATCAACCTTAAGAAGCTCTGGAGTAGCCGGGAGAATAATATGATAACACGGAAATCTCACCCCTAAACCTTAAAACCCGAAGCCCTTTTGAACCTGGAAGCTGCTTCATGAAAGGACTGAGGGCCGCTAAACCCGAAGCCCCACGAATCATGGGGTCCAGACGGCTCCGCGATCTTTGGCCGAATCCCGGATCGGCTCAAGCTGCACAGCCTTGGGGGGGTTCAGGGTTTAGGGTTGAGGGTTGAGGGTTTAGGGCCCGTTTTTGTTGAACCCAGTCTGCCGACCTTTGAACCCAAATCCAAAGCCCTAAACCCTACTCCATCTTTTGAGGGAGGGTGCCCTAAGCCTCATGGGGTTCCAACCCCCAAGGACCCTCCTCCCTTGCAGTTAACTCCAGAAAGTTGGAACATGGTTTGAGAATGATGAGACCCCCAGGAATTTAAGGTTTTGAGTTTAAGATTTACGGGTAGCGCCTCCTCCCCGCACACGCAAAAGTGCCTACTGCACCAACAGGAATCACAGTGGCAGCAGGAGGGGGAAAAAATAAAATAAAACGTTTCGGGTCGTTGCAACCTTGGGGAACTGAATGTAACCTGAAAGGCTTGTATGGTCCACAACCCCTAAACCCTAAACCCTAAACCCCATATACACTTCTAGGGACATAGTCAAGGTTGGCCTTTAAACCCTTTGAAACACATTCATATGTAGCGCCCCTTATAAACCTAAATAAGGAAAATACAAAATATCCCAAAGGCCAACCCAGCAGCACAGGGTAGTTTAGGGTTTAGGGTTTAGGGTTTAGGGTTTAGGGTTTAGGGTTTAGGGTTTAGGGTTTAGGGTTTCCTAAGAAGCCAATTGCAGGGTTCATTTCGTCCCTCAGGAGGTGGTGTCTCAGGACCGGGCCATCCTCACAAACTCCTTCACAGAGCTTGGAATGAACATGTTTACCACCAGGACGGGCTACTATACCCTCTAACCTCGTAGGGTTTAGGGTTTAAAAAAAAGGCCCTTTATAGGGTGATTGTGGGAATTTTAGGCCCTACTAGCACATCCCGGCAGAGGGCCGCGCAGGATGTTCAACTTCGTCTTGGTTCTCGTTACAAGGAGGGGCACCCCTAGTTATAAGTAGCGGAATAAGGGTCCTACATTGGGTTATAAGGATCCCAACTTCGGTTATAAGTCCCTTAACCATAGTTAGTATAGTAAGTGGGCCCCTGCTTGTAGCAAGTCTTGCATATGCAAAAGGTGCGCAGGATGACTACAGGCTCCGGGTCGCGTAGGCCAAGGGCTTCCCCCTCAAAGACCTCAACAACCTACTAAACTGCTGGAGGAGAATGCGACAGTAGCTTCACTGGGCGAGACAGAGGAAGAGAGAGAGAGAGAGAGATATAAACGAGAGAAAGAGAGAGAGAGAGACACAGATAATAAAACTACATATAGACAAACATATTCCGGGAAATGCCATCTCCGCACAGGGACTTCGGAGTTTGTACAGCTACCCAAACTGTCGGTCATACACACTTCATGGCCAACATAAAGACCAGTGAAGGATGCCGAACATCGTTTTTCTCTCCCCCAAGCCCCACCAGATTCCAGCGAAGGTGCACTCAGCTTGATTGGGAGACGAAGCTATGTGGACCCGACTTGCACCTCACTTAAGCCAGCAATATCCCTTTCTGCCCCCTCTACATCCTAAAGCCAAGACCCCTCAACCCTAAACCCTAAACCCCAAACCCTAAACACGAAACCCGAAACCCGAAACCCTAAACCCTAAACCCTAAACCCTAAACCTGGGCTTTGGCATGCCTGCACCACAGCGTGGGCCGAGCGGTCGGGCAACGACCACTCGTCCTCATCGTCGTGGCTTGGCCTTCGGGGCTTCAGGGTTTAGGGTTTAGGGTTTAGGGGTTTACCCTACTTTGGAGTAGATCCTGGGAGACAGCACATACCTTTTTAGGTACAAGTGGCTATACTAGGAAATGACAGTACATGCTTTCTCGGTATAAGTGGCTCTAATAGGAACCCACAAACAAACGAAATAAAAGCAATGTACTCCAAAACCCAGGTTATAGGGTTTCGGGTGTATGGCTCATGGTTCGTGACTGGGCACTTGTCAGGTGAGCATGGTTCAGCCACATGGTTTCACTTTTGATGATTCAACTTCACATTACAGCAGTACTTGTCTTCACGTATCTACACATATATACATACATACATATGTAAATATGTACATATAGGCTCATATTTGCATACATATGTGCCCAGTAGCCATATTACAAGAAGGGTACCCTGTTTTTAGATGGTGACTTTATACGGGAACCAGAACCAAAACAAAAGTAAAGGGTACCACTGCTTGGCTGACTTCTGAACCCCTCCTGATAGTTTAACTTTTGGGCTCCTTACTGTAGTTTCTTCCACAATCCAAAGGTTAAAGTCCGAAGAGCCAGCCAGAAGGAAGCCCTAAACCCTAAACCCTAAACCCTAAACCCTAAACCCTAAACCCTGAACCCTGAACCCTGAACCCCAGCCAGAAGAAAGCCAAGACTGGGCTGCCAAGTGCCAGGTGGCCAGCAAACGGCTCACTGAGTCCAGAGCAAGGCTCCAGGCGGGGGCGACCTTGAGAAGTTTAGGGTTTAGGGTTTAGGGTTGAGGGTTGAGGGTTTAAGGTTTAGGGTTTAGGGCTGAGATTGGCAGCAAAAAGGCAAATGGCCCGCATGATTGGGCACGTGAGCTATCAGGAGGGGCCCCCTAGCTATAAGTAGAGTTATGAGGAGGGTGTTAAGGATCCTCACTTAGGTTAAAAATTCCTTAACTAGAGCTAGTGTAGTAAGGGGGGCGCCTCCTTTGTATGAACTTTAGCTCTAACCCTAAACCCTAAACCCTAAACCCTAAACCCTAAACCCTAAACCCTAAACCCGGTGACGGGCCTGAACGACAGTTCCCAGTTTACAGAATACGGGGGAGGCCTCCCTGTAAGGACCCGGGGCCTATCCCTGAACCCAAGGGAACCAAACGTTTAGGGTTTAGGGTTTAGGGTTTAGGGTTTAGGGTTTAGGGTTTAGGGTTGCTTGAAGAAAGCCGACATGGAGATCCAAGATGGTCTGCTAGGCTCCTGGCAAGTCTGTCCTTCGCATCCTCTGCGCGACTGAAATCAAGGCCTGTGGCAAAGTCCGGCGTGTATAAGCCGAAGCACCTAAACCTTAACCAAGCGTATAAGCCTAAGCCCTACATCTTAAACCCGACACCGACTTAACCCTAAACCCTAAACCCCAAACCCTAAACGGTCTTAACCCTACTGCCAAACGTCTTGGGACCATCCCCAACCCAAAACCGCACACCGGAGTCTTGTGCGGCTGTAAAGCAAACGGAGTAGATTTATAACTGAGAGGCCTTAACGATTCTTGGTTGCTGAGTTCATAAGCCCCCCAAAAGTGTACACTTTCAGTTTTATAGGGGATTATAGTATGCCAAAAAGTGTAAAGTGTGCTCACTCAGCTGCTAAGGATTTAAAGTTCCGGATTTGGGGTTTGGGGTTCTATAGGGGGGGGGGGTGGGGTTGTCATGGTATAGCTATAACTATATCTACGGACGAACTTTTCTTCCGACCTCTATGGCATCTTGGGACAGGCTTCTTACGATCTCTAGCGGCTGCTGGCAACTGCTAATTCTAAGTGTGGTAATCTCAGCGCAGTTCCTGTTTTTTGTTGGCAGTTCGACAATGGTCAAGGAACGAATCGCGGAACACCTGGGCCAACACTCAGTGGCTCCGCGATCCGGAAAAGCCATCGGTCAAGGTGCCTTGTGGCACGGATCTTGACTGCAGCAGTTCTTGTCACTAAGACAAGTTCTCTGCACAAACTCTGCAATGTCATAACTGCAGGCTCAGACTTCAACCAGCGGGGCGCTCTTGTCCAGGAGGTGCATGACGGCATCATACTTCGAGGGCACGCAACCATTGGCGCATTCGAGGGTGTGGCGGCACTTGCTGTGCAGCGCACACGAAGCAGCCTCCTCGGTGCAGTGCAAGGCCGCGCAGGTCTTGCTGGGTGGAAAGCCGGGGCAGTGCGCTCGCATGCACTCCATGAGGGAGGCGAAGTGCAAGGCATCCTCGGTCTTCGCGATGGGCTCGGTGCAGTGCAACTCGCACATCACGCCATTGCGGCAGTCCGACGAGAAGAGGCACTTAGCCAGGGTCGAGGTGCAGTTGCTCAGGACGCACAGCGGACTCGGACTCAAGGAGGAGGGGTCCATGGGGCAGCTGCTGACGCAGCCCAACGTGTCATCCACGGTGCTGTTGAGCAAGGAAGTTGCCTTGCGTAGCATCGCCTGGCGCAGCATCGTCCCTGTAGGCGAGGTCTGTGCTTGGGCGACCGCCAAGAGCGAGAGGGCCTTCAACATCCACATGATGCAACTAAGGATGGGAGGTCGTTTGCGCGTGATCTTCCTTTCTGAGCCTGATTTGGCGAGCAAAAACACCCTAAGCGCCCCCCACGTCCCTTTACGGGCCATACTTGGCCCTTAGAAGAGGCTCCTGTATAGTACCTTTAGGACCCAAAAGTACATGCCATCCTGGAGGACCAAATGAACCCTAGAAGGGTTGATGGCAATGCACCTCAATAGGGATTATAGTAATGACAGGGTTTAGGGTTTAGGGTTTAGGGTTTACGGTTTAGGGCATTTGAGGCTCACTTTGGTCCCCAAGGATGTAAACACATCCGTGTAAACCCACGACTGTGGTTCATTGCTCTACTCACTCGTGGCCTTGGCACTGGACATGTCGAGCACTTGGGGGGCCTTTGAACTTACAGGCGTGTATGCGTACATGACATCGTAAACGAATGACTAAGTGAACACAGGCACATGCATCTACATATACCATGTGTGTACAACTAGAGAAAGACATGAAGCTAGGCAGATAGACAAACGTTCTGAGAAGCTATCCCTAAACCCAAAACCCTAAACCCTAAGCTCTAAGCCCTAAGCCCTAAGCCCTAAGCCCTAAACCCTGAACCCTAAACCCGAAACCCTGCATCCCGAACCCTGGGCCGACTTCTTCGGTAGCTGCGCGCTGGGGCGTTACACTGTACAGCCGCAACTGGCCCAGCCGGTCATTTGCAGCTGCTAGGGTTTAGGGTTTCGCCACCCGCAAAGGGTTTAGGGTTTAGGGTTTAGGGTTTAGGGTTTAGGGTTTAGGGTTTAGGGTTACTCGTATTTGCTTAAGAACACCCCTAAACCCCTAAGCCGAAGGCATCTGCCAGCCCTGAGCTTTTGTAGGGTTCAGTAATTGCTTGAGAACCTCCGCCCCCCCCCCCCCCCCCCCCCCAAAAAAAAAAAACAATGAAAAAAAAAAAACCCTAAGCCCTAAACCCTAAACCCCAAACCCTAAACCCCAAACCCTAAACCCTAAAGCCCATATTCTTCCCTATAAGGGTATAATAGGGATCATTATGTTTTCTTCGTTTGGGGTTCTTAAGCAAGTAGTAGACTAAGGTTTGCGATCTGGGGGCACTTAGGCTTTAGGGCTTAATTGGGAGGGGCACGGCCAACTGGTCCGCGCTTTATTCCCAAAGAGTGGGTGATAAGTAAGCAGTATATGACTTAGGTGACAAGGCCCCTTAGGTCCCTGAACTGCAGCTGAATGGGAATTGTATACTAAACCCTAAACCCTAAACCCTAAACCCTAAACCCTAAACCCTAAACCCTATATACTATAGGTCCTCTTCAGACCTGCGTTCCAGGGATTGCTATCCTGAATCATGCGGGGATCTCTGTACAAGAAGGGGGCCCAGGAGTTGCAAGCAGAGTCATAAGGGTTTAGGGTTTAGGGTTTAGGGTTTCGGGTTTAGGGTTTAGGGTTTAGGGCCCTTGCTTTTGGGCTACATGTACAACAAAGGCTTGTATTGAGGGGCTTGTACGGTTGCAAGGCCTTCAATCCGCAGAATGGAGCCCCATAAATGTATCAACAGATTATAATAGGGTATCCCTAAACCCTAAACCCTTGGGCCTTCTACTACCAGTACCAGTAATCAGCCTAAAGAGGCCATTCTACAGAGTTCTTCCTTTTCAGGTGATGTCGCAGCTGTCTTAGGGTTTAGGGTTCAGGGTTTAGGGTTGGCGTGTGCTCCTATCCACTTCCGCAAAGACCTTCGGTCAATCGCAGCATTTGCCACCACCAGGTTTTCTGTACATCCCTTCAATGTGCTACTCCCCTCCTTGCCCGACAGATCGGGATTGTTGTAGATAGGATCCCCTTTCGCTACCTTTGATACTGTAGCTATACTCCCCGCAGAAACTTAATACAACTAGTATTCTGAATATTGCCTCGGATGTTGGCAAAAATGTTCCTCCTAAAGGGGGGCTCTAGGGTGAGTCCTTCTTGGTAGCCCAGTAAGCATATTACAATGAGTGAACCCGTTTCCGATGTAGCTGCTGGTATGAAGGAGCCCCAACACCCGGCTACCAAGCCCTGCACCCTAAGCCCTATACCCTAACCCTAAACCCTAAACCCTAAACCCTAAACCCTAAACCCTAAACCCTAAACCCTATACTTGCCCCAAACCCCACAACAAGGATGCCCTGACGGCACAAGCATGTAACAACCCCCGATGCTGGGCATGGGTGCTGGCCCTGGTATCCTGCGCTGCCGGGTGTTTGGCTTTAGGGGGCTAAGGCTTGGTTGCTGAGTTCATAAGCCCCCCAAAAAAGTGTACACTCTCAGTTTTATAGGAGATTGTATCCCAAAAAGTGTAAAATTCAAAGTGTGCTCACTCAGCTACTAAGAGCTTAGGGTTCAGGGTCTAGGGGGTGGAGGGTAGCATTTAGTAGCACCTACTACTGTCCCAAGCAAACGTAAATTGCGAGGATACTCCAGGGCCGGCCATCGAAAATTGTTGCTGCCTTTCGGTGCAGGTCCCTCTCATGGACAGCGCAAACGTTGCACTGCCTCAGGACATGCACGAACGCTCCTTGTACTTGCAGTTTGGAGACGTCCAAAGAGTTTAGGAACCTGCAAGCCCTGCACCCTAAACTCTAAACCCTAAACTCCAATAGTCTAAACCCTAAACCCTGAACCCTAAACCCTACAGATGAATCTCCATCGCAACGCCTGCGAGGCCATGTTGAGCTGGCCTCATGGAGGCTGCCTCGGCGGGCATCGTCTCTAAGGGTACTTTCATGGGGCCTTAAGATGGCCCCTTACGTTTAGGGTTTAGGGTTGAGGGTTTAGGGTTTAGGGCTTCGGGTTTAGGATTTAGGGACAGAAAGGGGTTCTAATGCAAGGGCCCTTAGTTTGTGTAGGGTATATCAGGGTTATACACGGGGTACCCTTTTAAGGGCCGATACTCAGGGACCATGTAACCACCCTTCAAGGGAAAACTATACAGGTGACCCCCAAGGCCCTAAACTCCCAAGCATCCCAGAAGGTTTAGGGTTTAGGGTTTAGGGTTTAGGGTTTAGGGTTTAGAGTTCAGGGTTTAGGGTTCAGAGCAGCCCATACCAGATTATGAGGGCAGTTGTTGGCTTCAGGGATTTCTCAAATGCCTTTTATCTGCGGAGTAGGCCTACCCCTTAAACCCGAAACCCTAAACTTTGAAAAGTCGATGTCCAAAAGGCGCTGACTTTAAGAAGAGCTCCGTACTCTACTAACTCTAGTTCAGGCGCTTGTAACCTGAGTTAGGATCCTTATCAGCCCATTTCGGGTCCTTACAACTCTACTTACATCTAGGAGGGCCCTGCTTGTAATTCGTATGGCCCAATCATTTTGGGCCCCTACAGCGCCTGTTGTGTTTCCTAGGCGGGGGCGGGGGGCGGGGGGGGGGCTCCTGGTAGACTATCCTGAAGGCAAACCTTTAAAGTGGGGGCCCCTCCTTGTAAAAACTGCGGTGAGAAGCCCACGGCCGTTAACTCCAGCGAGCAGTTCACAGAGTTAAGGACCTGGAGCCTCGCCTGCACCCCTGCCTGCCCCTAAACCCTAAACCCTCAACCCTAAACCTTAGCAAAGACGGAGCGGCCCTTGCGCTGCGCGTCGAACACCCCAACGGTTGCGCCTCTACCAGAACAAAAAGGGTGCAGGGTGTAGGGTTAGGGATTAAGGTTTAGGGTTCAGGGTTCAGGGTTTAGGCTTTGGGGTTCAGGGTGACTCAAGAGTAACCTAGGAATGAAAAGGGCACCTTGTTTGGCTTAACGGGGCTTCCAAGCCTATCTCGTGGCAGCCCAGAAACCATCTTATTATAGAAAGGATAGCCTTCTCTTGCTTGGTTCCTTCATGAGATACGGGAACCCGTAACCAAAAAAAGGGTGGAAAGACAAAAGGTTACCACTGGGCTAACCCTAAACCCTAAACCCTAAACTCTAAACCCTAAACCCTAATATATAAACCCTAAACCCTAAACCCTAGCTATTTCAGCCTCTATCCTGCGAAACCATCCGCAAGCCCTTCGTACTCGTACGATGGCACGGCCTCGGAGGGTCTGTCGACGCGCCAGCCTGCCCATGTAAAAAGGTTTGTTTTGGGTTTAGGGTTTAGGGTTTAGCGTTTAGGGTTCAGGGTTCAGGTCCAGGGTTCAGGGTTTAGGGCCCTTCAGCAAAATGCCACTTGCTTCTCTAAACATCTCGAGACGGCAAACAAAATCAGCCGAGAGGTCCAAATGCACGCACTGCCTCGCCGGATGCTCACAAGCCGATGTTAAATCCTCATACAGACAATCAACTTCCTTAAGGACCAAATGAACCTGAAAAGGGTTTATGGTTCATATACCTTAATAGGGATTATAGTAGTATAGGGTATATGGCGCCAATTTGGGGGGCTCATTTGGTCAAACCCTAAACCCTAAACCCTCACGACATACCGAAATACCTTGATTGGGGACAGCTTATATCGACACAAGGATCCTACTGCGAAACAGGCGTAATCCTGAACTGGGGGTTGGAAATTCTTTGAACACGGTGCTAGCCAAAATGACCTGCAAGCTCTTCATAAGAAACCTTGTGCAATAAACTGCAGTTGACCTATGCCCTAAACCCTGCTTGCGAACCCTAAGCCTAGGGTTGAGGGCTTGTTTAGGAATAGGGTTTAGGGTTTAGGGTTTAGGGTTTAGGGTTTAGGGTTTAGGGTTTAGGGTTTAGGGTTTAGGGTTTAGGGTTGAACCCAAAACCCTCGAGCGAACCACGCTGGAAGGGTGATTTGCAGAGGGGCCCTTTCTTCCAAACCCTACTCCCTGAACCCTGAACCCTGAACCCAAAACCCCAAACCCAAAACCCAAAACCTTAATCTTTAACCCTAAACCCTAAACTCCAAATTCTAAACCCCAAACCCTAAACTCCAAATTCTAAACCCAAAACCCTAAACCCTAAACCCTAAAACCCTACCTGCTCGGAACCCGCGGCTGCCGTCACCTCGTCACCTCCACACATTGTCACTTAGGGCTTGAATAAGGCTTACGAACCGGGATGTGGGGTTTAGGGTTTAGGGTTTAGGGTTTAGGGTTAAGGGTTTAGAGTTGCTTGAAGTTGGGATGTTCCCCCTTACACTAACAGTCCTTAATAGGGCTTGTAATAGGGGGGGGGGGGGGGGTACTAGAATCCCTATTAAGTTATAAGGGGGAACATCTCAGCTTACGAAGGTCCCCTAAACCCTAAACCCTAAACCCTAAACCCGTTGGGACAGGAGCCTGATCTCCCCCGTTTTAAAGTAACTGTAGCCTAGACCCAAGAGTAGCCCAGGAATTCAAAAAAGGGAATCCTTTTTGGTTTAAAAGGGTTTATGAGGGAACCTAAACCCTAAAAAAAGGGAATAAGGGAATAAGGTAGGGCCTCCTCTGGGTCCTAGGAGTTGAGCTTTTGCAAAGACCCGAAACGGTGGAAGGGCCGGCCCCCGCTCCCAAAGCCCTGAACCAGGTGCCTCCAGCCCTCCCAAAAGCCCAAATACTGTTTGGCACCCTCAAACTTAACATTCGGCCCAAGACAGGCTATAAAAACCAGGGGCCAGACCATCCATATCCCCTCCTAAGTGCGGGTGTTGAGCAGGGGGGGGAGATTGGGTAGATTGGGTAGATCACCCTACGCAGTCCTAAACACGTCAAGGTCTTAGTTTGGGTGGGCGGGTGGGAACTTCGCGAAATAAGCCAGACACCAACCAAAGAATGTGGTGGTCCGAGCGCACTGCAGCAAACCCTCGCCTTTCATTCAAATGAACGTGGAACCCTAGCAAAAACTATTTTTAGAAGTTATTTATAGTGCAAAAGAACTAATAGATCCCAAAGAATCCCTAACATGCTGCATTTTTTACAAGGCTCCGTGTTCTAACTAGGAACTCCCCAAGGACCGTTTTGTTTAAGAGCACAGGGCCCTCAAAGCCCTAAACCCTAAGAACCCTAACCCTAAACCCTAAACCCTAAACCCTAAACCCTAAACCCTCAGAACCCTGTGAAGAAAACTCTGAAGTCGGGGCCCTGGTCGCAAGGCGCGGCGGCCAAGTCTGAAACGCAGCTCTCGCCACGATCCTGACACGGATCACGGGGGGTTCAGGGTTCAGGGTTCAGGGCTCAGGGTTTAGGGTTAGGGTTTAGGGTTTAGGGTTTAGGGTTTAGGGTTTAGGGTTTAGGGTTTAGGGTTTAGGGTTTAGGGTTTAGGGGGTTTAGGGTTTAGGGTTTAGGGTTTAGGGTTTAGGGTTTAGGGTTTAGGGTTTAGGGTTTAGGGTTTAGGGTTTAGGGTTTAGGGTTTAGGGTTTCAGGGTTTAGGGTTTAGAGTTTAGGGTTTAGGGTTTAGGGTTTAGGATCCCGGGCTTTAGGGTTTCGGGCCCATGCATGTTTTTACTTTCGGGGGCTTCCAGGCGGGGCGTCAGGCTGCGCAATGGAAAATAAGAACCGTAAACTGTGCGTTGAGATACAATTATACATATATATATATATATGTGTGTGTGTGTGTGTGTGTGTGTGTGTGTGTGTGTGTTTGTGTGTTTATATGTAGATTAGAAGTCAACTGAAGAAAAAACAAGAACCGCAAACTGCGCATATATATATATAGTTATATGTATATGTACATTGCAGATGTGATCTTTGGGCAGATGTCAAGGCTGGTCCACCATGCCCACCCGGAAGGTGGACCGGTCATCCTCAACAGAGATCCAAATGCGAGCTGTCTAACTGCAACAGCCAAACATGCGCTGCCATAAGTTCTTGTTGCGAACATGATTAACTTCACCCTTAACCCTAACCCTAAACCCTAAACCAGAGCGAGAGAGAGAGAGAGAGAGAGAGAGAGAGAGAGAGAAGGACGGGGAGAGAGAGAGAGAGAGAGAGGATTGATGGAAGTCTCGGGCTTGGGGTCAGCAGGGGTTCAGGCATTAGGGTCACAAGGACCTCGACCAAAAATCCTGGACCCTAAACAGAGAGCTTTGATACAGAACAACCCCCTTCCCAGCCTACACCCCCAAGTCATTCGTTTGGGAGTGTAAGGCACTTCTCACGAACTGAAGCCATTCACCCAAGGCTCTGCGGCATCGGTTTTCGGGTTTAGGATACAGGGTGACTTTTGGGGGGGCCTCTCCAGAGCCCAAAGACAATGGCTCTCGGGTGTTATGGGTTTCGGGCTTAACGGGTGCCTGAACCCCAAACCCTGGACCCTCAACGGGTGCCTAAACAAGTTCCGGATCCCTATAGCGCGCACAAGAGCTTGAGCCCACTCTTTGAAGCGGCGCCTGTCCGGCGCAAGAGTTTGTGAGTCTGGCAGCTTTCCGCAAGGGTTTAGGGTTTAGGGTTTAGGGTTTAGGGTTTAGGGTTTAGGGTTTAGGGTTTGGGGTTTAGGGTTAGAGCACTCCGGCGACATCTGTGAAACCACCCGCGCTCCCGTTCTTCGTGGAGGGGGTTGAAGATCGAGGTGCCATGATGCGTGTGGAAAGCAAGCGGCTGGCGGCAGCAATACCGCAGGGTGTAGGGTTTAGGGTTTAGAGCTTGGGTTTTTGGGTTTTGGTATGGTGCCTGCTGACTCGCGCTTGCACTGCAAGCGATTCTATAGACCAATCGTAGCGAGGTGCCCCAGTTTAGCTTTATGAGCGCCTCCCTTGCACAACGCTAAACCCTAAACCCTAAATTCTAAACCCTGAACCCTTAACCCTAAACCCTAAACAAATCTGGGGAACCTATAGGCCCAGTCATGAGCTGCCTCTGGCAGCCATCAGACGTGCCTGGTTGCTGACACCTTTGGCACCATTGCGACGTGGCGTCGATGGCTTGTTGAACCAAAACAGGTATTTGTGGTAGTTAGGGTTTAGGGTTTAGGGTTTAGGGTTTAGGGTTTAGGGTTTAGGGTTTAGGGTTTAGGGTTTAGGGATTAGGGTTTAGGGTTTAGGGTCTGGGCTTTAGGGTTTCGGGTTTCGGGCTTAGGGTTGCACTACAAAGACGGAGGGCCAAAGATGCCGTGCTCAAACATGCTGGACTGAAAAACCGATTCTGGCTTGCTGCTACGGCCAGCCTCTTATTAGACGAAAACCTTCCCCCTCCTGAGCCCTATCTCTACAAAACAGCGTGTAGAAATAACTATATAACTATACACACACACGATATATGTCTATATGGTGCACCATATATATATATATATATACATACTGCATTATACTGCATATTAGCATTAAAAAAAACAAACAAAGCCCCAAGTCAAGCCTCAAGTGCGGGTTGGTGACGCCTGCCATACACCCGCAGACGAGATCTCTGGGGATCTGTCGACTGGGCGGTCTGCTCTCGACCGCTCTAGGGCACCCCTGGGCTTAGGGTTTAGGTCGTTTAGGTCGTTTAGGTCGTTTAGGGTTTAGGGTTTAGGGTTTAGGCTGTCTGCTCAAAAAAAGAGACGTTGTTGGACCAAATGAATTGGGGGGGGCGGGGGGGGGGGGCCATATACCCTATACCACAATAATTCCCTATCAAGGTATATGAACCGTCAAACCCCTAGTTGTCGAAATTTCCTGGGTCCCATCCCCCCCCCGCCCCTTTCCCCAGAAAAAAAGGTAACCAAGAGCCCAAGACCCCTTGATGAATGGGCACTATATACTTGTATACAAGTATTCTGTAATAACACTTTAAGGCACACTCCTTGGTTAAGGGAGTTGTGGGGCTCTTTGTGACCTTACTTTCTATAGGTATCTTTAGTCTGACTTAAGGCATATTCCTTAGTTAAAGGGTTTTGGGGGCTCTCTGCAAAGCTGTCATATTTACGCGACGACTAAGCTACTAGTTGCTTAAGAAACCCCCCCATGTAAGGTCAGTACCGGTGTTAGTATCCCCAAACCTTAAACCCTGAACCCTAAACCCTAAACACATAGTAAGCTATATGGGTCGACATCTCTCCAAGTTCGAGAAGCACTCAGACCCCACGCTTTCACTGCAGACGCGCGTGGCGTTGTTGAAGCAGACCTTGGATGCTGCGGCGAACCCAAAATGTATAGAGTTCAGGGTTTAGGGTTTAGGATGTGCGAGGATCCTTTTTCCAAGAGACTCCGCCCGCCTCGATAATAGAGGATCCTAAACCCTGAACCTGGCCCCTGAAGCTGAACCCTAATGTACAGGCTGTTTAGGGTGTTGTAGACGCTCCAGAAGTTGCACCGAAATTCAGTCGCTGCCTTATGTGCAAATGCCCTTTGCCGAGGCGGGTTGGGTGCATGCCTTCGTACTGTAGCCCTTTTTTTGCCTCCCGCCTCACAAAAACCACGTTGCGGGCATATGGCATATTTGGTACGAGCGGTTTAGTGTCCGGGGTTTCGGGGATAACAATTTTTAATACATGCGCATGATATCTGCGGTGCAATAGTTGAGTTCTGTCGAGCAGGGCTTCTCTAGTGAGCTTCTCCATGAACCCTAAACCCTTTTTGCATCCGGGCTCTACGCGATATCCCTACACCCTAAACCCTAAACCCTAAACCCTAAACCCTAAACCCTAAATCCTCATCCCAAGACTCTTCCAAAAGCCACGCCTGAACCCTATAAGCCCTATATCCAAAAAGCGTTGCTTGACGTGCGACGAACTCCGAGAGCCTGTCCACGCCGGAGAAGGTCTCACACCTCCTTAGTTGCTGTCGAACTTTGCGATGCGAAATGCTCACAGAGTTTGCGTCAAGAACCCGTAATCAGGAATCATCTAGGAAACCATACACGTCCAGACACCTCGAACTTTGGATATGAGAGATTCATGAGTTTCATGCTTTTCGACCGCGCGTAGATGACCTTCTTCACCAACTCTTCACGAGGTTGCACAGTGCTGTTCTCGCTCTTCTGCCCTTTCATGTCAACATACTCCCCGTACAGGTGACAGGCTGCACCGGCGCAAGCAGGATGACACGTGTGATATTCGTTGCACAGTCACCACCCGTACTGGCTACTGGCAAAATCAGCGACTGTGAGCTGTGCGTTGGCACGACCGACTTCATGCTCATGGACATTCATGCAAACATGAGCATTTACAGCAGTGTGCTGCGCGTACGCACACACACAGGACAGGACAGCGCGGGACAGGACAGGACAGACAGGACAGACAGGCAGGGAGACAGGCAGACACACAGACACTCACACACACACACACACACACCCACACACACACACACACACACGCACACAGACAGACAGACAGACAGACAGACAGACAGACAGACACAGACGCACACACACACACACACTTTTACACACACAGACAGACACATACATACAGAGACACACACACACACACACCTTCATTATACCTGGAAGCAATGCTCGCAAGTGTATACCTTGCAGAGTAACAGGTTGCTCTAAAGAATGCCCGAGGCTCTGGGGGCAATTCTGCGAGGTGACCACCTGCCTTGCAAGCAGAACACTGGCTGAGAGGACTTTGGGGGGGAAACATCTGCCTGGATTCTGGTTTTTCTGGTACTTCATGTTAAGGCTCGTAAAAAAAGCATAGCTCACAAAGGCCCCTGAAACTCGGGCTGAGAGATCAGTGGGATGAAGGGTACGATTCAGTTTAGGATGCCCTTCTTTCACATGTGCAAGTGTGCGGACGAAGGCCACTTGTCTCTGAACTGTTCCAGTCACCATGCGTTGCCAGATGTTCACCAGCAATCTGCTCAATTCATGGCCCCGGCTGCGGTATCCCTAAACCCTATAAACCCTATAAACCCTATAAACCCTATAAACCCTATAAACCCTATAAACCCTATAAACCCTATAAACCATATAAACCCTATAAACCCTATAAACCCTATAAACCCTATAAACCCTATAAACCCTAAACCCCTTGATCAGGCAGTGAGGCAACCCACAGCAAAGCCAACCCAAAAACTCAAAATCCCACGCCAAGCTCCTTCAGGCGAGTTTGAGGCGGCCCTAGCCCGTTTTTGGGCCGTGGAACATTGTTGTGCGCTTTATAAGGGGAAAACACATCAGGATGGCCGAAGAGCAGGATGGCCGGGGAACTTCGACGAAGACTCGGGATACCAACGGGCCGAGGCGAAGTTCGACGAAGGCCGGGGGGCCGGGTGAAGGTTCGACGAAGGCCGATACAAAAGGCCAAGACAAAGCCCGAAAAAAAACGCGAGGGTTCGACGAAGGCTAAATGAAGGCCGGAGGTTCGACGAAGGCCACAAGGGGAGGGGGGTTCGACGAAGGCCAAGGGTTTCGACGAAGGCTAGGGGGGTTCGACGGCCTTTGCCGAAGGCTGTGTGCCATCCGCCCCCAGACGCCGTCCTGATCGGTTTGCCCCTGACTTTAAGATCTCAACTCCAAACGGCTGATTCTAGGAAGCCCGCTGGTTCACTTTTCCCGCTTGTAGGGCGCAGCGGCGTTTTGGCTGGATTCTCGGTTCTTTCACAGAACTTGACGGTTTGCAAGCTTTGTGCGGCTTTTAGGGTTTTGTATAGGTTCACAGGGTTTACAGGGTTCATAGGCAACCAACATAAGTTCCAGGGCACCCTTGCATACCCCGCTTCAGGTTTTTAGGGTTTAGGGTTTAGGGTTTAGGGTTTAGGGTTTAGGGTTTAGGGTTTAGGGTCTAGGGTTTAGGTTTAGGGTTTAGGGTTTAGGGTTTAGGGTTTAGGGTTTAGGGTTTAGGGTTTAGGGTTTAATCGCTCACACTCGGACAAGCCAGGGTTTAGGGTTTAGGGTTTAGGTAGGGTTTAGGGTTTAGGGTTTAGGGCGGATGCAGCACTTGGCCATACTCTGTGCTCCAGGAAACAAAGTTTTTAGGGTCGACCTTATGGCTTGTACCCGACCTCCCTTACAAGTCCTTAATAGGGATGATAGTGCCCCGCCTATGATAATCCCTATTCAGGGCGGTTATGTAGTAGAAGGGGGAACATCCCAGTTTATAGGTTTCTAGAAATCTGTCGAAGTTTCTCACGTCGGCTTGGCATCGAGGCGCTGTTGGCATTTTGTTGTTTCAGGTTTCCTTTCTCGTGTAGGGGATAGGATTCCGGGACCCTTGTTGGGGGTATGGACTCTCTGGTCTGTTTCAGAGAGCCAGAAGAGAGTTCAGACTTAGTTGCTGAGTTCATAAACCCCAAAAAACAGTGCACACTTTCGGTTCTATAGGGGGGTAAGAGTATCCCAACAAAGTGTAAAGTGTACTCACTCAGCTACTAATGAAGATGGGGTCCCTTTAAAGGGTCCCCCGAATCCTACCTAGGATCAGGGGCAAGGGCTGGGAACTCGACACGCTCCTCCTGATTCCCCACGTGCCTAAACCCTAAACCCTAAACCCTAAACCAGCTACAGAAGCTGCACTCCAATTGCTTGAGGTATAAACAGGCAAGAAGCTGTGCACGCCCCTTTGAATATGCAAGAAACACGGTTTAGGGATTCGGGACACGTAGGAGGCTCCGAAACATGAAGCTGCATCCGTGGTTTGGGGTGTACAATTGACTCTGCACACCACACCTTAGGTTTAGGGTAGAGTCGGTCCTATAAACAAACCTACAGATCCGATCCTCTAAACCCGAAACTCCTGAACGCAACAAACCCTAAACCCCAAACCCTAAACCCGAACCCCCCAGCAGCCTGCAACGGCTCTCGTCTCTGTAGCAACCACGCAAATCTGGCCGCGCACATCTCCTTGTGAACATGTTTTGGCAGACCTTGCAGGCGGTCAAGGGCTTACCGGAGGGTTTGGGGTTTAGGGTCAAGGGTTGACCGTTATCCCCAATAAGAACCCTTGTAAGACTACGGTGCAGGAGGGATTTTGGGGCTTAGGCAAGTTTAAGCTTCTCATGTAGGGTTTAGGTTTCAGGGTTTAGGGAACTGCTCGATTGCGAACCCTGAGACCTTCAGAAGCCTAAGGCAAACCCCCTCGTCCCTGAACCCTCATTGCACGAACGTGCTCCATAGTTGCGCCCGGTGTAAACTATAAACCCTTTCTTGAACCTTTAAAAGCCCTAAAGACCCTGAAGACCCTGAACACCCTGAAGCCCCTAAAAACCCTAAAAACCCTAAACTCAAGGCTTACCCCTACAGTGGGGGGGGGGGGGGAGGCTCAGCCGACCCAGGTCGCGGTAGCACCCACGATGGGCCCGGTACCGCTTCAGGGTTTAGGGTTTAGGGAACCCTCCAGTCATGACCCTGGAGGTGGCTGCCTTGGGTTCCGCTTTCCGCTGCTATTTGTTGTCCTCTTCTTCTGATTCTTCTTCTTCTTCTTCTTCTTCTTCTTATTCATCTTCTTCTTCTTATTCTGCTTCTTCTTCAACATCTTCTTCTTCTTGTTCATCTTCTTCTTCTTCTTCCTGGTTTGGGGCACACTGAGGCTTGCCATGGAACACCCCTAGGACCGCCCCACGCCCGGGCCTCCCCTGCACCTGCTTTGGGACCCCTGGCCCTTCAGGGTTCAGGGTTTTAGGTGTTAGGTTTTAGGGTTAAGGCCTTTAGGCTTAAACCCTAAAACGACTAGGTTCGGGTGGTTTTGACGCCGTGGGGTGGGGCCAGAGCTGCCTTTCGCCTGCTACGAAGCTTTCGATCAACGCTTCTGCGCCATCAACAATCCTAAACCCTAAACCCTAAACCCTAAACCCTAAACCCTAAACCCTAAACCCCCCGCCCCCAACACCAACACCAAACAAAGAGGCCTCCAGATCATCTGGAGAGCTGGTTGAGGACCAATCCGAGCAGGGAGCCTATCAAGCGACCCTGGGTGGAGCCCCCAAATCTAAACCCTAGACCCTTTTAGAGGGTTTAGGGTTTAGGGTTTAGGGTTTATGGTTTAGGGCTCCTTCCTCAGCAGCCTCACGGTCGTGCGCATTCTTGGTGGTTGTGGTTTGTTCTCTCTTTTCTGTTGTTCCCAAGAAGGCAAGGGACTACAATGAAACCCCATACCGGAAACCCGAAACCAGTATGCAAAACCCTAAGTCCGAAGCCCTGAGCCCTAAACCCTTCCCGAAGCCCTAAGCGCTGAGCCCTAAGCCCTAAGCCCTGAGTCCTCAGCCCTAATCCCTAAGCCCTAAACCTTAAACCCCTTAAACCCCTTAAACCCCTTAAACCCTATATAAGCCCTAAACCCATTCCCTGGCCTCGCAGGCGAAGGAGCCCTGGCAGGAACACCAGCACAACGGCCGTGCAAAGCTTTCGGGTACGGGGGGGAGGGTGAAGGCTCCAACCACACTCAGAAAAGCCCTAAACCCTAAACCCTAAACCCTAAACCCTTACTATCTGACTTGCAAGCGACGATAGTGACTACACAGGTATGTGCTGTGCCTATTCAACTTCATCTGCATCAGGACTCTGCAGCGATCTCGGCTTTAAGTTCCTGGTCAGCAACCCTGTAACCCTCACTCATCCCTACACCCTACACCTTAAACCCTAAACCCTAAACCCTAAACCCTAAACCCTAAACCCTGAACCCCAAACCCTAAACCCTGTGCACCCTGTAGGTCGAGGCGTTGAGCGCAACCACTGTCACAAGGAAGAAAATCAGGATCCCGATGCCAATGGTCGATCCGACCTCAGCTGCGGTTTAGGGCTTTTGGGCCAAGAATCTTGGGGTTTAGGGTTTAGGGTTTAGGGTTTAGGGTTTAGGGTTTAGGGTTTAGGGTTTAGGGTTTAGGGTTTAGGCCGCTGAGGATGAAGATTTTGGGGTTTTTTCTAGGGCTCATAAGAGTTCACAAAGTCCATAGGAAGTCTGGGAGGTGTGCTTCTGCTGTCAAGCGAGGCAGCGAGGGTACTTATATTCACCCTTTTGAACCCGGGGAAGGAACCCTAAACCCTAAACCTTAAAGCAATTGAAAGCGCAGGGCGGCGCCCAGGGGGAAGTTAAGTAGACAACAGGTCAAGTCTGCTCGTGAACGGCCTATGAAAGACATGTTGAAGAAGAAGGGTTTAGGGTTTGGTTTAGGCTTTAGGGTTGGGGTTTAGAGTTTAGGCCCTAGAAGCTTCAGAAGCCCGAAATAGAGGAACTAAACGTCAACATTTGGGCACCGGTGTAGGTCTTTCGTGGGGTTTGTGTAGCGTTAAGAGGGTTCTCCAGACCCTAAACCCTAAACCCTACGCCCTAGACCCTCTACACAAGAAAGGCTGTGTGAGACTTGCTCGGCTAAGGACCCTCGGATTCGAAGTCCGAATGCCCACATGCCGCGGCTTGCTGTAAACCCCATAGGACCTCCCTCGAAACCCTAAACCCTAAAACCACAAAACCCCAAAACCCAAAACCCTAAACCCTAAACCCCAGACAGCACAACTCCTGAGTCTGCAGCTGCCGTCATCAGGGACACCCTGGAGACAAACTGCATGTTGTTTGTGGTTTAGGGTTTAGGGTTTGGAGTTTGGGGTTTAGGGTTAGGGTTCAGCATCTCAAGTCCGAGCATTCACTAGTCAAGCAGCTTGTCAAGCGTTGGAAAAAATCCCACCCACCCAAGAAACCCATAACATTGAGAAAATATAAAGTTCACTCAATACTTTCCCGGTAGGCTTAAAGCTCAAAGTCCAATTGGTCCAAAATATTTTAGTTTTTAACGAACCCAAAACCCGAAATCTAAGGCCCGCAATAAGCCCTTTATGCTCTTAGGGCCCTAAACCCTACGGTTGAGAAGTCTCGATCGGTGAAGGCTCGGTTTTGGTCAAAAATCCAGAAGCCGATCCTGGGGTCCCCCTCATTTGGGGTGTTGTGGGAGGCAAACTTTCCCTCTCAAGGGGGGGTCGGAGTTTGAGACAAGGGGGGGGTCTCCGAAGACTATTTTGCCTTTAAAATTGGAAAATACGACCCCCCCTTGACCAAAACTAGGCTGTGAAAAGGTCGCCGGGGTGGCCCGTCATCAGAATTGAGGGTTTAAAAACCCTGAAACACCCTGAAAAACATTTGAAAACCTCAAAAAAACACTGAAAAACTTTGAAAAACCTTGACAGAACGTGAAAAAACTTGAAATCCTGAAGCCGGTGAAGCTCGGTTTTGGTCAAAAATCCAGAAAACGAGAAGCCACCCAGAACCGTCGATTTCAGTACTAAAAAATCGCATTTTTAACTGGGACCCTTGCCGATCCTGGGGTCCCCCTCATTTGGGGTGTTTTGGGAGCAAAATTTAGCCCTAAACCCTATGCCCCAAACCCTACGAGCCCTAAACCCTATGCCCCAAATAGAAAAAACCATTTGCCGACGAAGGGGGTCAGGGTTTAGGGCCCCCCGGGTGGAAAAAAACCATTTGCCGACGAAGGGGGTCAGGGTTTAGGCAGGGTTTAGGGCCCCCCCGGGTGGAAAAAAACCATTTGCCGACGAAGGGGGTCAGGGTTTAGGGCCCCCCCCGGGTGGAAAAAAACCATTTGCCGACGAAGGGGGTCAGGGTTTAGGGCCCCCCCCGGGTGGAAAAAAACCATTTGCCGACGAAGGGGGTCAGGGTTTAGGGCCCCCCCAGGGTGGAAAAAAACCATTTGCCGACGAAGGGGGTCAGGGTTTAGGGACCCCCCCCGGGTGGAAAAAAACCATTTGCCGACGAAGGGGGTCAGGGTTTAGGGCCCCCCCCGGGTGGAAAAAAACATTTGCCGACGAAGGGGGTCAGGGTTTAGGGACCCCCCCCGGTTTTGGTCAAAAATCCAGAAAACAGGAGGCCACCCAGAACCGTCGATTTCAATACTAAAAAATCGCATTTTGAACTAGGGCCGGGGCCGATCCTGGGGTCCCCCTCATTTGGGGTGTTTTGGGGGGCCCCCGGGTGGAAAAAAACCATTTGCCGACGAAGGGGGTCAGGGTTTAGGGACCCCCCCGGGTGGAAAAAAACCATTTGCCGACGAAGGGGGTCAGGGTTTAGGGACCCCCCCGGGTGGAAAAAAACCATTTGCCGACGAAGGGGGTCAGGGTTTAGGGCCCCCCCCGGGTGGAAAAAAACCATTTGCCGACGAAGGGGGTCAGGGTTAGGGCCCCCCCCCGGGTGGAAAAAAACCATTTGCCGACGAAGGTCATTAGGGTTTAAATATACATAGTAAGAGAGGGTTTAGGGTTTAGGGTTTAGGGTTTAGGGTTTAGGGTTTAGGGTTCAGGGTTTATGTTTTGGATTTAGGGTTTAGGGTTTAGGGTTCAGGGTTTAGGGTATAGGGTATAGGGTTTAGGGTTTAGGGTTCAGGGTTTAGGGTCAACCACCCTCAACCCTGACCCCACACGCCCAGAACTCGAATTTTCGTAACGCCCCCAACCGAACATCGAACATCTTTGAAACTGAAAGCCGGGATGTTTCTGATATACGATGCAGCCCAGGTAGTTCTGATGCCCGGACGTGAGCAAAGCGCCACAAAAAGACTCTCTCATATCACGCGCCCTTAAGCTCAACTGGGGTTGGCATGCGGGCTACATACGCACGCTACCCTTAACCCTAAACCCTACACCCTACATCCTGAATCCTAAACTCTAACCCCAAACCCACAACTGCCACAAGAGCCGCTTAAACGAATGCACCAAAATCTAGTCGAGTGTGCAGTGGGAGGCTGGCGGCGCGCCTGGCTACCTGCCCCTCTTGTGGGAGGCTGTCACGCACAGACTTTGGCTTGCAGTAGTGCATACCTCCAGGGTTTAGTGTTTAGATTTTAGGGTTTGGGGCTGCCCTAATGGCCCCATAAACCCTAAAGCTCCCAAAGCCAACTCCTAGGGTTTAGGGTTAGGGAACTAAAGGTTAACTTTTGGGATTATATAGGGACTCAACTACCTCCAAAAAGGCTAAAGGTGACCTACTCTACTACTTAGTTTAGTTAAAGAGTGCACTGGTGTGCCGTGCAGGTTTCCCAAGTGGCCTGAGAATCCAAAGTTTTTTGAACCGCTCTTCTTTGCTGCATGGGCTAGGATGGCCCCAAGAACCCTCTGAACAATATTCATGAATATGATCCTCCTACGGGCCTACATAGATGGGTTTGGGGCACAAAGGCATACTTGGCATCCTCACCTACCTCGAAATACCAACTTCACAACAGGGACTCATGACCCCAACTAGGATGGCCCTTAGAACCCTCTGAATCATATTCCTAAACATGATCCTCTCAAACCCAAAACGAGAACAAATAAATATCCCCAAACCCCTACCTAGCCAAGTAACCGGTGACCCAATGTACTTGTGATTAACCAGGGCAAAGCCTCCCTGTATTGCCAGAGGCGCCGTTCCTCACCCATTCAACACCACACTGCCACCTAAAGACAGACCCTGCGCCCATTCTTAAAGGCTTCAGGTAGTCCCTACTACACGAGAACTAGGTCCATGTTTTGGGGGTGTTCCTTATGTCACCAGCACGGCCGAGCCTGCGACGACGAACCAAAACAATGGTCCCACAGGCCCAAAGCAAAGGCACAGGAAGCAGCCTATGGCATACCTGGGAAGCGCACGGGGAAGTTCCCACACGGAAGAACCGATACTACTGAGAAATGTTTTATCACATGAGAAACTAGGTGGTAGTTTACATGTACCAGTGTCAAGCCGTGGTTGCAACTGGTTCGTGCTGCATCGTCGCAGATCAGATTCAAAAGGCTGCCATATATCCGGAGCAGAGCACGTGTTTTGCTCGCCTTCATCTAAACATAGGGTGCAATGGAGGGGGTAAGGGCCCTTAACAAGCCTTCACGAATATGGTCTCAGCGTAGTTCCATGGTCCCTTACTATGGGCCCTTAAACGGGGACCGGTTTGGTTCCCCAAACATACCCTATAAAAGGACCATACCAAGAGCCCATGTAACTCTAAACCCTAAACCCTAAACCCTAAACCCTAAACCCTAAACCCTAAACCCTAAACCCTAAACCCTAAACCAACTACCCTTAGATATGGGCTCCATGTAGCCCCCTGGCTCCAAATGACTGCTGGCGACCAGGGGCATATCCAATCCCTGAATTCGCTCCTGCACCTGAATGGTTTGAAGGGACTCTTCTCAGACCCTAAACCCTAAACCCTAAACCCTAAACCCTAAACCCTAAACCCTGAACCCTAAACCCCCTTTTTAGACATTGTAAGGGGGGTTGAAGGCCGGCTTAAGGTCCATCCGTTCTCTCAAGGCGGCAGCATCCATCCGGTACCAGCTCCTGATGGATTAGGGGGTCATCTGCAGGTTTATTTAGGCTGCAACATATTTCTTCGGGCTGTGGAGTGCAGGTTGCCCCGCTTGTTTGTGGTCAGCATTGATCGCTGGACATCACATGCCACTGAACGCGGGAGAAAGATCCAGTAAAGTCCGAGAATGGTTCCATGTCCCCGGGCCCTGCTAAACTATACTGCACCAGCACAAGCCTGTCACACGCTAACACTGCGCAGGGCAACCAACAAAAAACAGCCCTTCACCCTAAACCCTATAAACCCTGAACTCTAAACCCTAAACCCTAAACCCTAAACCCTAAACCCCTAGCCCTAAAACCCACATACCCCCACCTCGCTCGTCCACTGTGGGCGGCCGGTCATCCCACCCGCCGCCATAGCCGCCATAGCCACCAAAGCTAGGGCCAAGGCCCTCATTCCTTGTGGGATGTAGGGGGTTTAGGGTTTAGGGTTTGGGGTTTAGGGTTTGGGGTTTATAGGGTTTAGGGTTTACGGTGTTGGGCGCAGTCCGAAAGGAGCTAGTTAGGGGGTTGCAGTAACATATGCGCCGCGCAGCACAAAGCTGCCATATACTGTTGCGCGCGCTGCTTCGGCGTAGAAAAACTGCAGGGCAAAACCTTTCTTGACTCCGGGGACCCAAACCCTAAACCCTAAACCCCCTAAACCCTAAACCCTATAAACCCTAAATGCAGCATGGCCACATGTAGATTGGCTGGCCGATGACCTTCGCTCACACACGGAAAAGTCTCTTGCATGGGCCGCTGTCACAAGCACAGTCTGCTAAAGGGTTTAATCGCTCACACTCGGACAGGCCAAGCGAGGTACAATCTGGCACAGGGTTTAGGGTTTAGGGTTTAGGGTTTAGGGTTTAGGGTTTAGGGTTTAGGGTTTAGGGTTTAGGGTTTAGGGTTTAGGGTTCAAGGTACCTAGGGAACCTTAGTGAAGCTTAGGGAGCCTTATTGGGGGGTATTGGGCGAACCTTGGGTTGCATACCCATGCCTTGAACCCCCCTCCCTTAAGAACTCTATACGTATGTTTCGATGAACACACACCCCTCACAAGGAAGGCCCAACAAGGAGGGGCCCCCTTAGTATACTGACAACAGTTCAGGGACTTATATAGCCTAAGCTAGCATCCTTATCACCTAATTAGTATCCTTATAGAACCTAAGTTAGTATCCTTATCACCTAAGCCAGGATCCTTACGACACAATTAGGGGCCTTATGAGCTCTACTTGTACGACGAAGACATGTGTGGGGACACTGGAATGCAAGACCGAAAGCAACAACAAAAAACAGCGCATGACCCTAAACCTTCTGGATTATAAATTGGGATGTTCCCCCTTATGCTAACAGTTCTTAATAGGGATTATAATGGGGGGGGGGTACGATAATCACTATTAAGAACTTTAGGGAACCCCAAAAATTTCCAAAAAATCTGATCAGGGCTGAGGGCTTTAGAGCCTGCTGAACCCCCAAAGCTTAAACCGGTATGCCCTACAAGCTCTGTGACCATAAACCCTCTCTGGTCTGTCCGTGAACCCTGCTCTGTCTCTGTGTGTGTGTGTGTGTGCGTGTGTTTTTGTGCGTGTGTTTGTGCGTGTGTTTGTGCGTGTGTGTGTGTGCGTGTGTGCGTGTGTGTGTGTGTGTGTGTGTGTGTGTGTGTGTTTCTCAATCCTCGATCCTCGTTGCAGCCTAAGACCTGTAGCCGCAACCCTGAACCGTAAGCCCTCAGCCATGAACCAACCCTAAACCCAAACCCCAAACCCGAAACCCAAAACCCTAAACCCCAAACCCCAAACCCTAAACCCTAAACCCCAAACCCTAAACCCTAAACCCTAAACCCAAACCCTAAACCCTAAACCCGAACCCTAACCCCTCCCCCCCCGCCACCCTCCGGGCCTGTGTAGAACCAACTGGCCGACCCATCTGGACCCCTGGGCCTCCAGAGGCGGCAAGGGCTTAGGGTGTAGGGTTTGGACGCTAGGGCTTCTAGGGTTTAGAGCTTAGAGGGTTTACAGGGTTTAGAGGTTTTGTAGGGTTTAAAGGGTTTACAGGGCTACATCGGGTTTAGAGGGTTTATAGGGTTTAGAGACTATGGGTTCAGAGCTTCCTAGGAATGAAGGGACTCACTGGCTTTGGAGTGCTTAGAGAGCACGAAGTCCCCCCAAAATGCGGGCGGGGGCTGATTCACAGAGGGCCACGCAGGAAGGCTGCCTCTACAGAACCCCAAACCCTCACCCTAAACCCCAAACCCTCTAAACCCTAAACCCCAAACCCTAAACCCCAAACCCTAAATAACCTTAAACCCTATAAACCCTAAACCCTAAACCCTAAATAACCTTAAACCCTAAGCCCTAAACCCTAAACCCCAAACCCTAAATAACCTTAAACCCTAAGCCCTAAACCTTTTTGGCGCCTGGAGTCGGACCTGTGCCCGGCCCGCTCGGGAGGTAGTTGCCCTGAACCACTGTGGCCTGGACAACCTGGGCACCAAACAACAGGGGGTAGGGTTTAGGGTTTAGGGTTTAGGGTTTAGGGTTTAGGGTTTAGGGTTAGGGTTTAGGTCTCGCTTAGGGGCTTAGGGCAGTTTGGGGTTGGCGGGGGGAGAGGTTCCGGGCATATGCGGGTGGGGGTAAGGGCTTGTGGTGCTGAGGGTGACGCAAACTTGTGCTTAAGGATTTTATGGGGGGGGGGGGACCAAATGAACCCTAGAACTGGCTCATATACCCTACTTTGGAGTAAACCCTGGCAAACAAGTATATACTTTTTCGGTATAAGTAGCTACAATAGAAGCCCAGAAACAAAAATAAAGCATAGTACTTCAAAGCCCAGTATACCCTATGCTACTTATCCTCTATGAACCCGTTCAGGCTTCACTTGGTCAAAAAGGATGGCAGAACACACACTCAGAGCACAATGGGACAATGACGCCCTCCTCCATCGCTGCTTTGGCTCGGGATTTCTGGAGGCATGGCCGTGTAGTGCAAGTTCTTTACACTAGGCGGTGGCTGTGCTTTCGCAGGCGCGATACGAAACCGAAACCTAAACTCTAAACCCCAACCATAAACCCTAAGCTACAGGGCCTTGGAATGCTTGACGTCCCCACCCACCTGCCAACTGCAATTCAAGAATGAGGGGCTCGGTTCCCGGCGCCACACTGGGCCATTGTGCACCTGTGCAACCGCCAAACGCTCCATTGAATACTTTGGTTTAGGGTTCAGGGTTTAGGGTTTAGGGTTTAGGGTTTAGGGTTTAGGGTCTAGGGTCTAGGGTCTAGGGTCTAGGGTCTAGGGTCTAGGGTCTAGGGCTTGGAGTAACCTTGTACCTTTCAAACGGGGTAAATTTCCCCATAGTCAAGATACATTACCCTTTTTCAGGGGTACAAAGGTTACTCCAGGTGACTCCAGGTACGCCTCGGTCTGCTTAAGAATACAATATGACTATGACTTGCGCGCGTCTCCCGAGACGAACAAACGGAAAGAACACCTAGTGAGAGGCATGTTCTTGAATTGAGGGGTATTCTGAAGTCCTGGGAAGCTCTGCCGTTCAGCCACTTACTTGACCAGTCAACTGTAGGCCCTTGGAAGTACATAGGGCCTGCGACCTCATACCCGAAACCCTCAACCCTTTTCTTCAGGAGGCTTCGGCCGCCTCGCGCCCCAAACCCGAAACCGTAGCCCGAAACCCTAACCCCAAATCCTAAACCCTAAATCCTAAACCCTAAAAATCCTAAACTTCGGAGCGTTGCTGGCCTTTGGTGCTTGCCCTTTGGGCAGGAATCTGCGAAGAAAGGAAGCTGGGAGCCAAAAAGCAGCGGAGGGCACCCGGCAGCAGTGGCTCTAAGCCGACACCACCCCACCCCCACCCCCACCCCCCACCCCACCCCACCCCTGCCCGCCCCGCCCCACCCCACTCAGGGTTTAGGATTTAGGGTTTAGGATTTAGGGTTTAGGATGTAGGATTTAGGATTTAGGGCTAGGGTTTGGGGTTGAGGGTTTCGGATATAGCCAGTTACAACTTATCCCTATTGCGGGGGTTTAGGGCTGGACGTGACTATGGCACGACCTGGAACCAAGTTACCAGCATCCACGATTCTACAAGTTCACCTTGGGGCCCCTGTGTCACACTGCAAGTAGGGTTTAGGGTTTGGGGTAGACTCTTACACCCTCCTAGGATAAACACAAAATAGCACAACAAGAAAAGTCATCATCATAAGCAAGGTTGTTGCCATAGCGTAATAATATGTACATAATGGGCATCATCGTGTCGTAAGAAGTAGCAGTCCCAATAAGCACAATGCAAAAGATAGTGACCCGAAAACCGGAGTGCACCTTCCAAGAATAAGGATTGCAGTGCACCCTAAACCCTAAACCCTAAACCCCAAACCCTAAACCCTAAACCCTAAACCCTAAACCCCAAACCCCAAACCCCAAACCCTAAACCCTGCTGATGTGAAAGCACTGGAGTCAGTCTGGTCCTCCGGTGCGTCCATGTCGGGAGCCTCGACCTCCACCTGCTTGGGTCCTGTCATGAAGGCAGAAACCCTACTTTGGAGTAGACCCTGAGCCGCGGTTTAGGGTTTAGGGTTTAGGGTTTAGGGTTTAGGGTTTCGGGTATACTTTTTGGGTATAAGCAGCTATAATAGGAACCCAGAACCAGCAAATGTATTAAAGTATAGCAGCACAGACCAGGCCGCCATGAAGAGGGCATCGGGTTGTCGGATCCTCCACTACCGGTTGAGGGTTTAGGGTTGAGGCTTGAGGCTTAGGGTTTACGGTTGAGGCCCATTCACTGGTGACCCTAAACCCTAAACCCTAAACCCTAAACCCTAAACCCTAAACTGTCATTCAACCATAGCCAGATAGTTCCCTGCAGAGTGGCCGCAAGGTCAGCTAGGGTGGCAACAAAAAGCCCAAAACCCTAACGCCTAAACCCCCAAACCCCAAACCCAAGGCTAAACCTTAGGGGTTCATGAGGCTTACAGGGCCTTATGGGGCTAGCGCCCCAAAGACCAAAACCCCAAGACCTAAACCCTGTAAACCCTAAACCCTTCTTGCAACCCTACACCCTAAACCCAAGACCCCGCACCCTAAAAAACTTAACCGTGTAAACCGCAAATCCCCTCAAAGACATGAAGACGTCAAACTACTTGTTGGCCAAGTCATCATGTTAAAATAAGGCTACCCTGCTGGAAATTTGCTACTTAATAAGGGAACCTAGAACCTACAAAAAAAGGTTAAACGATGACCTTTAAACCCTAAACCCTACTAAACCCCTAATCCCCTCAACCCCTACAGTAAACCCTAAACCCCTAAAGCAACTAAACCCCTTAACCCCTCAACCCCTAAACCCATAAACCCCTCAACCCTAAACCCCCAAAACCCTAAACTTCCCCAGGCCCTGAAACCCTAACCCCCTCTAAACCCCTAAATGTCAAGACTAAACTTCGACCCTAAACCCTAAAACCCTAAACCCTAAAACCCTAAACCCCTAACCCCTAAACCCTAAAACCCTAAACCCCTAAAACCCTAAACCCTAAAACCCTAAAACCCGAAGCCCTAAAACCCTAAAACCTAAACCCTAACCCCTAGACCCCAAACCCCTAAACTCCTAAATATCAAGACTAAACTTCGACTCTCCCGAGTCCCACCATTGGCACCGGCTTCATCGCGCTGGGCCTTCTCCTGTTTACTCCCCAGGTTCCGCAACTCCAAAGGTTTAGGGTTTAGGGGTTTGGGTGCTTTGGGGGTTTTGGGGGGGGGGGGGTTTAGGGTTTCTTGGGGCTTTTGGGTTTTTTGGGGGGCTCAGGGTTCACAACTCCAACTTCAGGAAGAATTGGGGGCTCAGCGTTCAGGGTTTGGGGTCTAGGCGAGATGAAAGTTAAAAGGGGAGACATCCTCTACATTGCGGAAAAAACAACCCCAAACCCGAAACCCTAAACGCCGAAGCCCTTGCCTTCTTCTTGGCGGCCACCCACTCCGCTTGCTTGGCCGCGTCCTTGCGACAGGAACAAAAAAACAGGCATTCGAGTTGGGTTTAGGGAGGTTTTAGGGGGTTTTAGGGGATTTAGAGGTTTTAGGGGTTTAGGGGTTTTGGGGATTTGGAGGTTTAGGGATTTGGATGTGCAGGGCACAGGGTTTACAGGGTTCAGAGATTTGAGGTTTCCAGGGCTCAGTGGTTGTATAGGGTTTATAAGGTTTATAGGTTGCTTTGGGTTTATAGAGTTTGGGGTTTTGGGACTTGGGATAGGGGTTCCCAGACCCCTGCATCAAGCACAACCCCCCTAAATAGTACCCTGCACTACCATTGGGTCGTTCTTAGGAGCCCTTAAACGGATCTACTTTTTGGATCCTCCCAGGTTTAGGGCTTTGGGGTTTAGCCGGTGTGGGATTTAGGGCTTATAGGGTTCGGGGGCTGACTTGTCATTTTTCTCTGTGGTCCTGGGCCGTTTTTGGGTTTTGGGTTGTGGGTATCTATGGCCATGTCTGCATGCATGTAGTCAGGTGCACACGCAGAGCCTCTTAAGCGGCTGTGCCGCTGATGGGGCACTCATAGTTCAGTGAGTTTTGTCAAGAATTCTTCCAGCCGCAGTTCATGTACATTAGGAAAGCTCAAGCAGCCCTCACTCCGCTCCCTACACTTAAGCCCTAAACCTCACCCTGACCCCCCAGGGCCAGCCCTTCTGATAACCACCACAACAAGCCGAACACAACAGAAGTCATGCTGAACAGAAACAGATGACACACCCTTAAGAGACCATGTACTTCATTTTTATCTACTTGGGCCCCAAAGTCCCTAGACAGGAGGTACTTTAAAGCCCAAGTGTTCCCTACTTAGGTACTTGGACCCTAAGCCCTAAGCCCTAAGCCCTAAGCCCTAAGCCCTATAAGCCCTAAGCCCTATAAGCCCTAGACTTCCCTACTTAGGTACTTAGGGTACAGAAACCTAGGCAGGCAAACACCTGCAACAGCGTAAAGCAGTATCTACTACCAGCTTAAGAACCGCACCCCAACACAAAAAATGAACAAAACTAGTCTTCCTTACAAAGGGCAATATAGGGATGATTCTTGTTTTTTTGGTGGGGATTCTTAAGCGAATAGTAGGTATCTTCTGGTAGCCACGCGAGAATTGGGCGATTCCGTGGTTTGTTGATGCATGGGTGCAAAATCCAGGTCACACACACACACACCCTAAACCCTAAACCCTAAACTCTAAAACACATGGCGCCTCGCGAATCCACTCGGGCACATTTTTCAGCACCTGCTCGGCTGGTTGAATGGTGCCATCATGAAGGAGGCAGGTTAATTACGGCTACTAGCCTGCTGCAAGGAACAAGGCTTTCTGCCAAGGGGGGTTTAGGGTTTAGGGTTTGGGGGGGGGGTTCCTCAGAGCAGCAAGCGTAATTTGATCAAGCACCACAACGTGACAAGAGCGGATGCTGAGAACGTTCCAGAGATCCCCAACGCCCCCAAAACCTAAACCCCGAGGCCCTAAACCGTTAAACCCTAAACCCTAAACCCTAAACCCTAAACCCTAAACCCTAAACCCTAAACCCTAAACCCTAAACCCTAAGCCCTAAACCCTAAACCCTAACCCTAAACCCCCGCAGATCCCTCATGCCTTGTTGGCGAGGACGCCCTTCTCGTCTGACAAACGCTGGTAGCGTGCCAGCTTACGCTGGGCCACCACCAGCCTCCGCAAGCTGCAGCACAAGGGTTTAGGGTTCAGGGTTTAGGGTTTAGGGTTGAGGGCTGTGAGCTTTCAAAAGATGGTCCCTTTTGGGATCCCTCTTGAAAAAACGCCCCCTCATACTTAAGGTGCCCAAAAAGGGACCATAACTTAGAGAACTGCCCATATGCATGTGCTCTTGCATGGCTGCTGCTTTTGCTGCTCTCAAGTTGCTCTTCTTGCACTCTCGCGTGGCTGCTGTAGTGATGAGGGTTCCCTTGCGTGATCAGTGCGCCTCGAGTGAGTTTGTGGCCTTCTCTTTGCTTTGCTTTGCTTAGGGGCATAGGGACGAACCCTGCGCCGAGGCGCGCCCCGCTTCCGCGTTACGTGAAACTGCAATGTTGTCTGTGGCCGCCCTGTTGGCGGCCGCGCGATGCGCCGCCTTAGTGAGTCCTTAGTGCTCCCTGAAAGCCAAACTCCCACACCACCAGTATCCCCAAACCCCCCCCCCGGGCCCCCCAAACTGCCAGATCCTGCCGAAACCTAGCCCCCTATCCCCCACCCCGCAACACCGAAGACCTCCCCAAGGCCCCCTGAACGACGCCTCAACCTTCCGAAGGTCCAACCTCCCCGTCCCCCACCCCTCAACTCTTAGCCCCTTTACAGGTTACGTTCCCACCAAAGGCTCTGTACCGACACCCTCTCTCTCTCTCTCTCTTTTTCTCTCGTCCTCTTCTTCTGCCCAGCGACGAGTATAGGGATTCAAACCCCAAAAAGGCTAAAGGTTACCTACTCCACTACCTAGTAGGCTCTGAAGCCACAAGAGGACTCCGGATATGGGGGCCTAAAGGGCCTCCTTGTGGCTCTCCCGATGCCCTCACTGATATGGGGTCCTCTTGCATGTGCAGAGCCTTTTGGAGGTTTGGGGTTTGGGGTTTAGGGTTTAGGGTTAGGGGGGTCCCTTAACGGAGAGCCGTCTTGAAACAAGTGGCTCTCGCTGGTTCGCGGCGTTCCGGAGCTCCGTCATCGCATCCTCAGTTAGCTGGAATCGAACCCTAAGCCCTAAACCCTAAACCCTTTGTGTCGCACCCAGGTGCTTGGTGTACCCCTTTTGCAACGGCCGTCTTCTGCGACTTCAACTTGGTGTATGAGTGCAACAAGCCATACAACCCGAAACATTAGGGTTTAGGGTTTAGGGTTTAGGGCATAGGAATTTTCAGGTTTAGGGTTCCCCCGCTCGGGTTTGCAGTGTTTCGAAGGTCAGTTTTTTGGATGTCAATGCCAAGAGTAATGGAGGTGGCAGTAGGGAAACCCTCTATAACCTAAATCCCAAACCCTAAACAAATTGAACTCATACGATTCACAAGGCTTATACCTGTGGGTGGATGGTCGTGGAAGGTTGAGTGGGCGTGAGGCAGGCAACATGGTTCTAGTTACTCTGCTGGCTCCTTCTCAGGCATTCCCAGTTTAGAGCCCTTTAAGACATCAAGGGATTGCTCAAGGGGACTAGATAGGGGACCACTACCGAGCATATGTGCTAGGCGGCCATTGCATCTTGCACTGGTGCTTGGGAGGTTGAGGGTTCACGGTCTAGAGCGAATACGATCTACTGTCGCAATGGGCACCCTGAACCCTGTAAACCCTTTGAACCGTATAAACCCGATAAATCCTGTAAACCCTTTAAAAACCCTACAGAAGCTAAACCCTAAACCCTAAACCCTAAACCCTAAACCCTAAACAGCCCCAACAACCTGAAGCCGACGAAAGTTGCTGCTCCAGCTGAGTGCCCTGCCATCTCCTCCGCCGGGCGCGCGAGTCGAGACGCAACCGCCTGCGGACGGAGTACCAACCAGGGTTTGGGCTTTACGGTTTAGGGTTCAGGGTTTTAGGGTTTAGGGTTTAGGGCTAGGGTTTAGGTTTTAGGGTGTAGGGTTGAGATGTTCCCCCTTATACGAACAGTCCTTACTAGGGATTCTAGTACCCCCCTCTAATTCCAATCCCGATTAAGGACTGTTAGTATAAGGGGGGAGCATCCCAAGCTTAAAAACAAAACAAAAACGAACCAACAAACCAAGTTGAGGACTAGATGAACCTCGTCTGGCCTAATTCGGGATTAGAGCATGTATAGGGTTTAGGGTTTAGGGTTTAGGGTTTAGGGTTTAGGGTTTAGGGTAGAGTATGTATAGGGCATAGGATCCCAATTTATGGGCTTCATTCGGTCCCTGAGGAAGCATACGTCTCCGATAATCGGGACAAAAGGTAAAACTTTGTTACTCCTAAACCCTCAACCCTAAACCCCACCCTCTAAGGAAGCCGGACAAGTTGCAAAGCTTCAACTGCTCTACGCTGAACTTGGAATCCTAGCAAACGCTATAATCTTCGCTGTTTCTTAGGAATTATAGCTCCCAAAAATAAAATTATACCAAAGTATCACTACAACCTAAACCCTAAACCCTGTAAACCCTAAACCCTAAATCCTAAACCCTAAACCCCAAACCCTTAAGGGCTGCTGGCCAAGCAAGGAAGGGAAGCACCTCAGAACTTCGCTGCACTCGAGACTTGTGGACCTGGCTGCCGGCCTGCTGCCCAAGTTCATCCAGGGTCAGGGCTTGAGGGTTCTGAGGATGTTTGTTTGTTTAGGGCTTAGGGCTTAGGGCTTATAGGGCTTAGGGCTTAGGGCTTGGGGCTTAGGGCTTAGGGCTTGGGGCTTAGGGCTTAGGGCCTAGGGTTTAGGGTTTAGGGCTTAGGGTTTAGGGTTACACTCAGGCCACATTGCAGGGACTAGTTTAGGGTTTAGGGTTTGGGGGTTTGGGGTTTGGGGTTTGGGGGTTTGGGGGTTTGGGGGTTTGGGGGTTTGGGGGTTTGGGGGTTTGGGGGTTTGGGGGTTTGGGGGTTTGGGGTTTGGGGTTGCGCACGAAAGGGCTGAATGAGGGCTGTTTGGCAGAGTTCATGAGAAGCAGAAAAGAGCCCAAGCCCTACAAACATGCTCGGAAATCCTGACTTCGCCAACCCCTATAGAACCTGCACCTTGCCCCCCACTTGGAGGATCGGAGGACTTAGCAAGGTTGCTGTTAAGTAGGGATGCGAGGTAGGAGAATCCCCGAAAGCTTGGACGCAGCCGATTGAACTGTAAGGGTGTATAGGGCTTGTCGGTTTCCTTCAGAGTCCATGTACTTCATGATGATATACTTGGGCCCAAGTCCCTATACAGGAGGTACTTCAAGGCCCAAGCGTTTCCCTACTTAGGTACATGGACACTTAGGGTTTGGGTCTAGGGCAGCCCGAACACAGCCACAAGCCCAGAATCTCAGGCTTGCGTGCATGAAGGAGGAGAGCTAAACCCTAAACCCTTAGTGGGAATTATAGTAGTATAGGGTGTATGACCCCCAAGTCTAGCGTACCTGTAAAGCCCTCAACCTTTGTGGGTTCAGGGATGTTGATATGTTTCATAGGGCTCACAATGTTCTTTTGGGGCTTCTTGGGTTTAAACATGGCTTCTTTTTGGGTTGAGGGCTTCTAGGGTGTTTCGGGTTTCTAGGGTTTGAGCCAACTCTCAGCTACCCAGAGCTCTAGCCCTAAACCCTAAACCCTAAACCCTGAACCCTAGAGCCCTAACGGCCCTAACGCCGACACTCGCCGAAGAGCCTCGCCAGCCTCGCGCTTCTTCTCGAGCATCTTTAGCCGCTCCTCCCGACGAGGGTGTAGGGCTATAGGGTTTCGGGTTTTGGGTTTAGGGTTTAAGGTTAGGCTAGAGTAACCTTGTGCCTAATCCAGGGTGTGTGCGCCAAGAACTAGTGGGTACAAGGGCTTCAGGTTGTATGAGCTGTGACTGGTACCTAACTTCCGCAGTTTTGTACTTAAAAGTCCTAAGACCCCCCTCCTGACAAACACAGGCAGGTTTTGGCCTCTATATTCGGCGGAGTTTAGACTTTCGACGCTCGCTCTCAAACCATGTCGGTGAGGTTCTATTTTCAGGTCTGCGCTTGCCCCGGACGAGGAGATCCGGCTCTGAGGACCCTAAACCCTAAACCCTAAACCCTAAACCCTAAACCCTAAACCCTAAAGACCAGCAAGGCACCGAGCCTCCTCACGGAGCAGCCAATCTGGATACTGAGCCCTGCAGGGAGGTTCGCCCAAAATTCCCCCCCCCCCCCCCCCCCCCCCCCCTAAACCCTAAACCCTAAACCCTATAAACCCTAAAAACCCTAAAAACCCTAAACCCTGAACCCTAAACCCTAAACCCTAAACCCTAAACCTCCCCGGTGCGATTCGAACTTCAAGGGGTTCAGACTCGCAGGGTTTTTCGGGTTCAGGGCTTGTTAGGGTTTCGGGAGGGAGCCTCGAATCGTCGAAGGGACCCGTGATCTTACTCCCCTATCTAACGATCAGGATCCTAACTTAGGTAAGAAGTTTAGGGTTTAGGGTTTAGGGTTTAGGGTTCCTAAACTATAGTTAGCATAGTAAGGGGGCCCCTCCTTGTAAGGTTGTACCCCTTAAAGGCTGCCCTTCATACATACTCCAAACATGCCCGTTATATTACTCACGGAATACGTGGGGGGGGGGGGGGGGGGGGGGGGGGTGGAGGATGCCATGGCTATTTAAGGCAAGTCCTTAGCAGTTTTTGGGCAAATGTCTTCTTGAGTGCTCACGAAGCACTGTAAGACACTGAGGTTTTTCAAGTCCCTGACTGGACGAACCCTCACAGGGGTTCTGGTCCACATACCCTATTGGTTTAGGGGTTTGGGGTTTAAACCCTAAACCCTAAACCCTAAACCCTAAACCCTAAACCCTAAACCCTCAACCCTAAACCCTAAACCCTAAACCCTAAACCCTAAACCCTAAACCCTGGCCCTAAACCCTAAACCCTAAACCCTAAACCCTAAACCCTAAACCCTAAACCCTAAACCGTTTGGGGTTTAGGGTCCCTCATCTACAGTTCGTAGAGCCAAGAGGGCCCCTCTCTGTAGTTTTTGGGATCCTCCAGCCCCCCAAGCCCTAAATGCCATACCCTCTTGCTCCAGGGTTTAGGGTTTAGGGTTCAGGTATCCCTAAACCCTAAACCCTAAACCCTAAACCCTATAGACCCTAAACCCCCCTGAGCCGTGGACCCCAAAGCATGGCGCTCAGACGAGCCGTCGCTCCGCACGTGCTCCACCGTGTGCCCTGCAAGGGAAGGCGCGAAGAAAGGGTTTAGGGTTTAGGATTTAGGGTTTAGGGGTTTTAGGGTTTGGGGGTTTAGGGTTTAGGGTTTAGGGTTTAGGGTTTAGGGTTTAGGGTTTAGGGTTTAGGGTTGAGGGTTCAGGGTTTAGGGCTTATGCTGCATGATCTGAGGGCCGCGCGCAGGGTTTAGGGTTTAGGGCTTAGGCTTTAGGATTTAGGGTTTAGGGTTCTGTTTAGGGTGCAGGGGTAGGTTTTTAGGGTTCAGGGGGCTCAGGGCTTAGGGGCTTAGGTAGAGCGGTGCAGGGTTGAAGGTGTGGAGATGAGAGGTTTGGGGTAAGCTCTGCAGTGCGTGTGACCGAAACCCTAGAGGCCGGCTCGAGGGGCTCGTACTCAAACCCTAAACCCTACACCCTAAACCCTAAACACCCCTAAGCCCTAAACCCTAAACCCTGAACCCTAAACCCGAAGCCTTTTGGGGTAGTTCCATGGTCCCTGAAATTGTTCTTTACCTTCTTTATGGGGTTCTGAATATGGGCCTGGGGTTGCACAGGGTATATAAGGGGGTGTTTAAGGGTTGCCCTTAAAAGGGCCTATATGATTAAGGGGCCATGGAACTATCCTTAGATCAAACGAAATATCGTATGATTTAGGGTCTTTAGGGGGGGGGGGGGGGGGGGGCAGGGCGGGGGCTTCATGGAAGCTTCGGGAGCCTTAGGGAGTAGTGGGGAGTACTGGGGAAGCTGGGGTGATAACCCCCCTTGAACTCCCCTCCCTAGAGGATCCCACAAAAAAAACCTTGAAGTTTCCACCCTCCTAGTTGGGGTTCTCTCATCTTCGCGTGCCCCGTGTGGTGCAGGGTGGGTCCCTAAAACCCGACTCGAAAAGAGGTAGCTCCACATATTCCTGAGCATTTAATTTTTGCCCCCCGCAGAGCTGGACGAACCACTCAGTGACTGTCCGACACATCGTTGGTTGAGGGCTGTAACTTTGCAGAAAAAGGCAGTGGTATGTATACATCCTTTCGATTTCGATAGGGATTCTGGATTCTCATACCCCATAAAGGGTAAACTTTATCTGCTCTAGTACAAAGGAAATATGAGCCATGAGTTTGTAATAGAATTGCCCAGGTACCCGTCTGATTGAATGTGCCCCTGGGTCCTCTTCAATCTTGGCAGCTCTGTACCATCAAGAAGGTTGTCTGAACGCGCAACCTCCATGAAATCCTCTTAAAAACAGACAGCATCAGAAAGCGAGAAATCTTGAAATGTGCCAAAGGCCTTACCCGGACCAGATTGGCCTGTGAAACGCTTGCAGACCCAGCACCGGATCGATCAGCTCATCTCCATGGGGTGGCTCCCGCGCAGACTTATTGGGGTTTAGGGTTTAGGGCCTTGCATCTCTTCAGCAAAACAGTTTGGATGCTTGCAGGGGCCTTGGGGAACAAATGAACCCTGGAAGGCTTTCTAACCCATATATATATATAATATATATATATACCCTATACTATATATATATATATATATACCCTAAACCCTACCGAATGCATTCCTTCAACGCAGACTGCGACGCCCCCTGTCTAGCTTTTGAGTGCCCCAGAGCTTCAACTTGCCTTCGGCAGCACGTTGGCACAAGACACCATGACTTCAAAAAACCTTTTTAAAAAAAACCTGGGCAGCCCAGCAATTTGGGATGTTCTCCCGTATACGAACAGTCCTTAATAGGGATTATAATAGGGGGTACTACAAATCCCTACTAAGGACTGCTAGTACAGGGGGGAACATCCCAACCAGTAGCCATATCATAATAAGGGTACTATTTTCTTTTGGAGGTACTTTATATGGGAACCTTGAACCCCAAAAAGGGCCGCAGGATACCACCGGGCTACCAAGAAACAGAACCGTGCCATTCTGAAACGGCAGAGATGATCTGCCAACATATCGATGGCTTGCAGCCACGATGCTTCAAAGCGATTGTGGCAAAAGCAGACATGCGCGGGCCGCAAGCGCGCGAAAGCCCCTACCGCAAACAAGAAGGGCAAGACTGTGCATCGGTGTGAACACATAGTCCAGTTCATTCCAAACAACATGAACCATTCTTTTGACTCCGTGCCATGCAACTGCCCATATTTGGGATTGTAGACCCTACAGTATAGGGTCTATGGCCCATAAACCCCTTTAGCATTCATGTTGGTTCCCAGCTCACTCACATGAACCTTTGTCTGTGCCCCTCTTCCTCTGCGCTGGGCTAGTGTGGACTTCTGATTGGCGGGAATGATGCGTGTAGGCTTCAAATGGCCGAATAAACCACCTAAACCACCCTTTTGCCAAATCCTGTGCAAGAATCCTGAACCTTAAGCCCTGAAAGCTTCGTCCGGCTTGGACTCGGCCGCCATGTGGTCTTCACACTCCAGACTCTAAGCCCTATACCCTAAACCGTAAGCCCTAAAACCCTAAACCCTAAACCGCAAACCCTCAGCCCTGGTTAGGAGCCCTGGACTTCGAAATCCCCTCCTCGAAGCGAGCTTTGGAGGTTAAGGTGAAGAGAGCCCCTAAACCCTAAACCCTAAACCCTAAACCCTAAACCCTAAACCCTAAGAGAGTTTTAGAGTTTTGGTGGCAGCCCATGGGGGAGCGATGCGAAACTGACTTAGCAAGGTCCCGAGGCTGTGCTGAAAGGGGGCTATAAGGCTTTGGGCTGCGGGCCACGGGTTCGTAAGCTACTCCAATGTCTGTGCGACGCAGAGAATGTTGATGATCTGAAGTCCAGGCCGGAAGATTTGATCATTGCTCATGCATGTGTTCATGCACGAGTTCATACATGCATGACTAAGATTTCGCAGCCCACCGAAACAGTTAGTGTTGCAGAGAGCATCGGCAAACGGTGAGCCTGATCAACGCAGCACTTACCGTACTGTAGGTGAGACTTGCTCTAGTTGCCAGATTGGGTCTATAGTCTATAGGCTTGCAAGCCACGGTGCTTCAAAGCGACCGTGGTAGGAAGTTGCTACGCGCTGGCCGCAGGCGCGCAAAAGTCCCTGTCACGCAGACAGCTAAGGAGGGCTTCGGAGGTGTGCCTCTGTGCGATTGACGCCCGGCTTCTTCGTGCCGTGGATATGTGCCATTTCAAGGTGGCCCATTCCCGGATAAGTGTTTTCACACCGCATCAAGTTCACTGTGGACCCAATGAGCACATAGTTGAAATCATATTCCCGATACCAATATAGTATATAATGCTTGGTAAATGGACAATACGTTCTCAAGGATTAGCCAACTCAATCACATGAGCCTTCCATCCGGTCCCCCCTCCGTCTGCGCTGGGCTAGTGTGGACTTCTGATTGGCGGGAATGATGCGTGCAGGCTTCAAACGGCCAAAGCATTGCACTAAACCACCTTGTTGCCAAATCCTGTGCAAGAGTCTTGAACCTTAAACCCTGAAAGCTTCGCAAGGCTGTGGGCTCGGCCGCCATGTGGTCTTCACCCCCCCCAGACTCTAAACCCGGAAGAGAGTGTACATCTACGACGTAAAACTGACTTAGCACGTCCCGAGGCTGTGCTGAAAGGGGGCTATAAGGCTTAGGGCTGTGGGCCACGGGTTCGTAAGCTACTCCGATGTCTGTCCGACGCAGAGAATGCACATAATCTGAAGTCCATTGAAAACACATCGAAACAAAACGACCGGAAGATTTGATCATTGCTCCATGCATGAGTTCACGCACGAGTTCATGCACTAAGATGGTGCAGCCCACCGAAACAGTTAGTGTTGCATAGAGTTGGTACGGCAAGCATCTGTAACAGTGAGCCTGATCAACGCAACACTTGCTGTAGGTGGGTCTTGCTCTAGGTGCCAGGCAGTAACGAAGTAGTTCACTCGTCCCAGGGTGGGCTCCTCAGGCCGACCTTAGTTGCTGAGATCATAAGCCCCCCCCCCCCCCCCAAAAAAAAAAAAAAAAGTGTACACTTTCAGTTCTATAGGGGATTATGGTATACATCCCCCAAAAGTGTAAAGTGTACTCGCTCAGCCGCCAAGCGACCATACAACAAGCCAGATCTCCCATCTAGCTTGACACCTCTGGGGAGATGTGGAGCAGCGACAAAAAGTCGGTTTCGCAGGTGAGATACTGGCGGCCACGCCTCCACCATCTGCCCAACACAAACCTTCAGGCTGCCAGGCCTGTACTCGAAGATGTGAGAGGACGTCTGGTTCAAAAGGGGCTTGCAGAGGTTGTTGCCCTGTGCAGGCATAGGGAGCGAGGGTGACATAAACGAGCTCGATGTGTGTGCTCCAAGCACCTCTGCAAGCAACCAAGTCGCAGTCTGCTCAGCAGGCACGGCGGAAAGCGTCGCAGGAAGCAAAGAACACGGCACAGAACTCGGCAAGACCTGTTGGATCGTGTCTTCCTGAGTGCATGCTCTGCTCAATCCCGGTGGAGCTCCTGGCCGCAGCGCCAGCACGTCGGGAGGCTGTGCCTCCCCAGAGTCCTTTGGCAAGGATCTGCCCACATCTTCTGTGGATCCTGGCGGTTTGCTTGACAATTGGCGGAATTTCCATCCTTCCCGGCGCTTCCGACGACTCGACTGGTGGAAAAGGTGACAGTAGGTGCAATCACGATCCAGGCGGCAGCCAAGGCGCGAGAAGCAGTAGAAGGAGCAGGGTGTGCACGAGTTGGGATGTCCAGCACTGCCCACAGACTTCATGGCCCCAGCTCTGGTCAAAGACTTGAACTGCTGCGGAGAATCACCACCCCACCCATCCTGTGCTAGCTCACAACGCGCACTTGAGTTGCTGATCTCGTCTGGCTCCCTGAGGGGCTTCGCCGTCTCAGTGGGTGATCCCACAATGCTGCCACTGCCATCCCAGGCCACCCAGCCCACCTTCTTTGCGTCGCTCTCCTCGTAAGACGAGGGCTCGCAGCAAGTAGTTGCACTGCTGCTTTTGCTGACGGACCGTCCTTCTTTCACTGTCAGCTTATGCCCGGTAAGTCCGGCAAGGCCCGTGTCCTTCAAGCATGCGTCGCCCAAGGCAGTCATAGGCCTAGCATGTCTGCAATGCAATTCCCTGGGACCAAATGAACCCTAAAATAGGGATCAGATGCCCTATTCTACTACAATCCCTATTGAGGTAAATGAACCCTAAACCCTAAACCCTAAACCCTAGGTTGATTTGGTCCCCAGGTTGCATCACTGCCTCTTAAGGAAATGTGCGCACGAGTCGCTTGATGGAACGGCTCCCGGGGTTCAAGCCCATGTGGAGGGTTTAGGGTTTAGGGTTTAGGGATTAGGGTTTTTTTGCCACCCGCTTTAGGGCTTAGGGTTTAGGGTTTAGGGTATCCCTAAACCCTACAACCCAGACCCTCAATCCGAAACCCTCACGCTCGGCCCCCAACAGCCGAACCGCCCAAGAAATGTGCATTTCGGCACAGTAGTTCAGGGGCTTAAAACCCAAGACTTCCCGTGTCCCAAGCGAACTCAACCACTCACTCACTGACTCAACCTGAACCCTAAACCCTAAACCCTACACCCTAAACCTTAAACCTTTGTGGCGCAAGCACCTCCAAGCGATCATCATTGTGACCCAGTACTGGGGGCATAAGGCTGGCCTGCTTTCGTCAGCTCTTCTGCGATGACTTGGCGGTTGTCCTGCTCACGAGCTTGGATGGGTTTAGGGTTTATAGGGTTGGGGGTTTAGGGGTGCGAATTACTTGCGCATAAGCCACAAGGTGCATGGTTTCCAAAATCCCTGTTGCACGAACCCCTAAGGCTCCAACCCTAAACCCTAAAGTAGAGTTACACGACTCTTTTTAGGTTCTTGGGAGCCAGGCCTTGATATAGCAGGTTTTTGGAGAGGGTTTAGGGTTTAGGGTTTAGGGTTTAGGGTTTAGGGTTTAGGATTTAGGGTTTACTGAGCCTCAGGGAACCCCAAAAAGGGACTAGAAATTGGGGAGCTCGTGAAAGCCCTACGGGCTTAGAGAGCTGAGTAGTTGTACCTCCCTAGCAAGCACACACACCTCCCCCCCCCCCCACCCCCAACCGTCCACATGGCTTGGGGCTTAAAAGGGCTTAGGGTTTAGGGTACCTGTCCCCAAAATAACCAGCAAGTAGGCTCCCGAAAAGGAGTCTTGGCCCCCGGGCATTGCCCCAGAGTTCCTCACCTGGGTCGTTTCTGGTAAGGTTCAAGAAAAGGCTTCCGGGTTCTAGTGTTGTTATCTTTAGTTCTTTTTATTTTTTAGGGTTCTGGAGTTTTAGGGGTTCTAGGGTTTTAGGGTTCTAGTTTCAGGTGCAAATCGGGGTCGAGGATTGCTAAATCTTTAAAAGGTTTGTAAAGTGTGCACATACATATGAAATATAGAAAGATATGAAATAGAAAGCATCGAGACACAGCACGGGAATTTGCAGGTCATCCGGCTCCTTGGCAACAGTTCGCCTAGCAAGGCCCCTTCCCCCCTCCTCCGTTTCCCGCCTTATACAACCCTAAACCCTAAACCCTAAACCCAAAACCCAAAACCCTAAACCCTAAACCCTAAACCCTAAACCCTAAACCCACCCCCCTCCCCGGTACGTTTCGGTAGGGTTCGGGGTTCCGGGATGTGATAGGGCTTAGTTGTCCAGTACCTAGGGGAACTAAAGGTTAACCTTTGGGATTAGAAGGTGGTGAAATTACCCCAAAAAGGTTAAAGGTTACCTACTCTACGACTAAGAGGGCTGAGTGGCCGCGCAGCTCGCACGGGCTTGACAGAGAGTGCCTGCACGGGCCTGGGCCTACAGTAGGGTTTAGGGTTTAGGGTTTAGGGTTTAGGGTTTAGGGTTTAGGGTTAGGGTTTAGGGTTTAGGGTTTAGGGTTTAGGGTTTAGGGTTTAGGGTTTAGGGTTTAGGGGGGTGTACCTGGAACCAACTTTTGTGCCTTAAACAAAGGGGGGTTCTGTCCGAAACATAAGGTACGTTACAAAGGTTTCTCTAGGCAGCGGTTCATGGTTTAGGGCTTACAAGCAGGGGCCCCGCCCGCCCCCCCCAGTTATAAGTAGAGTTATCAGGACCCTGAATTGGGTTATAAGTTATCATTAAGGATCCTAACTTAGCTTATAAGTCCCTTAACTATAGTTAGTATAGTAAGGGGGCCCCTCCTTGTAGGGCTCGAGATTCAGGAATTGTGCAGTTTAGGGTTTCGAGGTTTGGGTGCCCAACGCCGTAAACCCCAGATTAAACGCTCACTGTCCACCCAAAGCCTAAAGCCTAAAGCCTAAAGCCTAAAGCCTAAAGCCCAAAGCCTAAATCCTAAAGCCTAATTCCTAAAGCCGAAAGCCTAAACCCGAACCCACGGGTTAGGGTTTGAGGGTCTAGGTCTTGCTCCAGATGGAAGCTCCGATGCGGCTAAGTTCCTGACTTCCCATGAAAGCAGTTCGCTTCCTGGCCACGAAGGGCTTAGTAGGGTTTAGGGTTTAGGGTTTAGGGGTAAGGGTTTAGGGTTTAGGGTTTAGGGTTTAGGGTTTAGGGTTTAGGGGTTAGGGTTTAGGGTTTAGGGTTTATGGCCGTGAGGCTCGTCTGGAGGCTATGGATTTAGGGTTGCTGGGGTTCTCAAACCCAACCCACAAAGCCCAACAAATCGACCACCCTAGACCTTAAGACCCTCTTGATGCATTGGGTTCATTCGGATTGGGGTTTAGGGTTTAGGATTTAGGGTTTAGGGCTTCCTGGCGTCACCGTTTTGTACCCCTACGAAAAGGGGCAGTGTACCTGAAGTACTGGGAAATATGCCCTTTGGGCAACGGTTGCTCTGCAGGCTGTGCTTGCAAACATTTCAGCGGAAGCATTGCTTAGGTTTCGGGGTTTAGGGTTTAGGGTTTATAGGGTTTATAGGGTTTATAGGGTTTATAGGGTTTAGGGTTTAGGGTTTAGGGCTCAGGGGTGTAGGTTTCCGTGTTTGGGGTTCCGGGCTTAGGGTTCAAGGTTCGGAGTTGGGCGTTCAGGGTTTAGGGTTTTCTTGCTGGTTCTTCGTAGGGAGTAAGGGAATGAGGTACAGTACCCTACAAGGAGGGGCCCCCCTTACTATGCTAACTATAGTTAAGGGACTTCAAACCTAAGTTAGGATCCTTACAACCCAATTTAGGGCCCTTTTAGCTCTATTGTACATCCTCCCTTAAAAGGCCCTAAACCCTAAACCCTAAACCCTAAACCCTAAACCCTAAGGTACCTGATTCCCTCATTCGCTACGAAGAGCTGGCAGGTTTTGAGCTCCGGGTGCCCCCCCTGCAACTCTGTGAGGTTGGCGATACCCTAAACCCTAAACCCTAAACCCTAAACCCTAAACCCTAAACCCTAAGCCCTAACTCATGGATGGCGCTGGCGTCGGGCCTCTTGGCTTGCCATGCAAGCTCCACCAAGGTGTGGCGGCCCTCATCACTCCTGGTGGGCAAGTAGACAGTTCTTTAAGGGAGGAGGGGTTTAGGGTTTAGGGCTTAGGGTTTAGGGTTTAGGGTAAGGAGGGTTTATTAGGATTCAGGGTTGCGGGTTTGACTAGGGATTAGGGGGAGCCGGGTCACCAGAAGCTTCGTACGAGATTTAGTTGCTTGTCATGTAGCTGCGCATCCCAACCCTAAACCCTAAACCATAAACCCTAATCCCTAAACCCTAAAGCCACTTCGGCCGTATAGAGAGTTCTAAATATGTAGGGCTTCCGAACTTCACTAGGCGCTCCCCTTGTACCTTACAAGAGGGTACATTTCCCAATGGTTCAAGGCACATCATCCTTTTTTGTGGGTGCAAAGGTTACTTTAGGTATTCAGGGGTTTAGGACATCTAAGTCATCCAGTCATGCCAGTCCTGTACATATCTTGGAGCAGGGGACTGAGTGCGGTGCAGCACTGTGAATCCCCCGGCGAAAACCCAAGCCCCTTCTACCATAACCCGCGGCACTTGTTCAGGCGCCCTAAACCCTAAACCCTAAACCCTAAACCCTAAAACCTAAACCCTAAACCCAAAAACGAGAAGCATCCTTCACAGTGGAGGGCTGGCAGTGGGGTCCTGATGTGCGCCAATGTTCCGTAGGCAGCCTCCCGCCCAAGCGGCATGGACTTGAAGAAGATGCCGCGGGAGCGGCCTTCTAGGGTTTAGGGTTTAGGGTTTAGGGCTAGGTTTTAGGGTTTAGGGTTTAGGGTTTAGGGTTTAGGGTTTCGGTTTAGGGTTTAGGGTTTGGGGTTTAAGGGGCCTTGATCAGCAAACAGTGACCCAAAGAAAGGACCCTGAAGCTTCATCTGTTTAGAGGAACTGGGCACACAAACCTGGAGCATGGTACTCTTCCGTAGCTCTTAGCTATACTTAAACTACAAGGACGGGCCCCCTGACTATACTAACTGTAGTTAAGGGACTTATGGCCAAAGGTAGGATCCTTCTAACCCAATTTCGGATCCTTATAACTCTACTTATAACTAGGGGGGGGGGGGGGGGGCTACCCCTAAACCCTAAAAACTTATGAACCCCAAACCCCAAACCCCAAAACCCCAAACCCAAACCCCCAAACCCAAACCCCAAACCCCAAAACCCCCAAACCCAAACACCAAACCCAAACCCCAAACCCAAACCCCAAACCCCAACCCCCAAACCCCAAACCCCAAACCCCAAACCCCAACCCCAAACCCCAAACCCCAAACCCCAAACCCAAACCCCAAACCCCAAACCCCAAACCCCAAACCCCAAACCCCAAACACCAAACCCAAACCCCAAACCCCAAACCCCAAACCCCAAACCCCAAACCCCAAACCCCAAACCCAAACCCCAAACCCCCCCAACCCCAAACCCCAAACCACAAACCCCAAACCCCAAACCCCAAACCCCAAACCAAACCCCAACCCCCAACCCCAAACCCCAAACCCCAAACCCCAAACCCCAAACCCCAAACCCCAAACCCCAAACCCCAAACCCCAAACCCCAAACCCCAAACCCCAAACCCTACACCAAACTGAAGTGCCGAGAGCCGGGCATTGCATGCGGAGTGCCGAAACCGAGAAGCGCTGGTGTCGAGCAAACAGCTCTCCCCTGACGCGCGGTTCCCGTGTAGGGTTTAGGGTTTCGGGTTTCGGGTTTCGGGTTTAGGGTTTAGGGTTTAGGGTTTAGGCTTAGGGTTTAGGGTTTAGGGTTTTGGGTTTGACAGCCTCCCATACCCCGGTCATTCGGGGATGCCCTGCTGCCTGCAAGTGAGCAATGTAGAAGCCCAGACCCCTGGGAGGATCCAAAAAGTACAACCCCCAAATAGTACCCGCTACTACTACCCTAACCCTAAACCCTAAACCCTAACCCTAAACCCTAAACCCTGAACCCTAAACCCCGATGGCGCTGCCTGTGGTCGGTCGGCCGGACGTCGTAAAGGACCCTGCTAGCGAGCACCAGGTTTTGAGGTAGGGTTTAGGGTTTAGGGTTGAGGGTTGAGGGTTGAGGGTTGAGGGTTGAGGTTTGAGGGTTGAGGGTTTAGGAGGTACTGAGGCTGCTAGGCTTTGGGCCTGGGTCTCGGAACTTTAAACCCTAAGCCCTAAGCCCTAAACCCTAAACCCTTTAGTGGTTCCTGAACCGTTCCGAATGCTCAGGCTCAATGCGAAACCTTCAAACCCTGAACCTTAGAAAGATGTGGGCGGATGTCAACAGTATGATCCCTTTTGGGGTGGCCTAATTAAATGTTAGGTGCTGTGTTACGATAGGGATCCAAAAAGGGACCATAATTTGACAACCGCCCATGTGATTTGCACATGCCGCCGGTGAGAACAAAGGAGGCCTTCGTGGCTGCAATCCCCTAGAGAGAAGTCCCCGCAACATGGGTAGCTCTCGATATTTCCCTAAACCCTAAATCCTAAACCCTAAAACCAAAAGAACCCTAAACCCTAAATCCTAAACCCTAAACCGTCCATATTTCCCTAAACCCTACACCCTAAGCCGTAAGCCGAGGTCGCTTCCAAAAGTGGATACTGTTCATAAGGTGCCATACTATTTAGGGGGACCGGGAAGGGCAACCTAATGTAGAGAACTGCCCAGCCCTAAACCCTAAACCCTAAACCCTAAACCCTAAACCCTAAAACCTAAACCCTAAACCCGAAACCATTAAACCCTAAACCCTAAACCCTAACTTTGCGAACTGCCCACAATGCTGGAGTCAAGCTGTCCTGACTGAATGGCACTGGAGCATCTCCCAGAAGTCCTGGGCCGGTTCAAGTTGTTGAGGGTTTGGGGTTTAGGGTTTAGGGTTTAGGGTTTGGGGTTTGGGGTTTGGGGTTTGGGGTTTGGGGTTTTAGGGTTTGGGGTTTGGGGTTTGTGGTTTAGGGTTTAGGGCTTGATTTTTTGCCACCCGCCTAGCTGATGCATCACATCGCACTGCAGGGAAGACCCTCGTTACTTACCAGAGGGAAAAATAGTTTCGGCATGGACCAAAGATCTTCGTCCGTCCCGGACCTCCGGTGTGCATATAAGATCTGACACAACAAAACTTGTTTGGGGTTCAGGGTTTGGGGGGTTTATGGGTTTAGGGGTAGAGGGTTTGTGGCTTTAGCGTTTAGGGCTCGAGGGTTGAAGCTTTAGGTTTGGGGTTGCAGGGGATAGGGCTGGCCTTAAACAGCAACCCTGCTCCTGTCAAAGTGGGCCAATGACTACAGGGTTCTTCACGGAGGGGGGTTCACGGGGGGCATGCAACCTAAGGTTCCCTGATACTCCCCACTACTCCCGAAGCCCCAAGGTCCCCTAAGTACCAACCCCTAAACCCTAAAAACCCTAAAAACCCTAAAAACCCTAAAAACCCTAAAAACCCTAAAAACCCTAAAAACCCTAAAAACCCTAAAAACCCTAAAAACCCCAAAAACCCTAACAACCCTAAACCATATTTCCTCTGAACCGTCCTCCCTTAAGGACCCGATAGAATGCGGTTACTTTGGGGACTACATGAACCCGGAGAGGGTTGAGGGGTTGAGGGTTTAGGGTTTAAGGCTTAGGGGACCCATCTACTGCTGTTTGCTTAAGAGCCACCGGGGTTTAGGGTTTAGGGTTCGATTCAAGGACACCCCCCCCCCCTATAAGTAGATTGGTAAGAACCCTATATTGGGCTACAAGGATCCTAGCTAAGGTTAGAACTACCTATAGTTAGTAGAGGAAGGCAGGAAGGGGGTGTATGGTCAGTTCTGAAATTGCGGTGCCTCTTTGGGTACCCTAGATATTCGGGGCCGCCTTATGATAGCAACCCCAAAAGGGACCATACAGATATCAGAGAAGTGACCATAATCTCCTAGTAGGGACGATAGCAGCACAGGATGCATGATGCCATTCACCTGGCTGACTTCCGAACCCCTCCCAAAAGTTTAACTTTTGGGCTCCTTATTGTAGTGTCTTCAACAACCCAAAGGGTTAAAGTCCTAAGAGCAAGCCAGAAGAAAGCCAAGTTCATCCTGTGCTTTCCAAGGCAGGGTCTAGGTTTTCGGGTTTTGCCGTCGATGGGGTGCAAAAGCACAGACGTTTCGAGACAAGGCTCCTTGTGAAGCCTCAACTTTACACCCTACAAACCCTAAACCCTAAACCCTAAACCCTAAACCCTAAACCCTAAACCCTAAACCCTAAACCCTAAACCCTAAACCCTAAACCCTAAACCCTAAACCCACCCCCTGGCGCCCGATGTGTTCCGACAAGGCCTTCTCCAGCATGTCCCCATGGCCGACCTCACCATTGCTTTGCTGGGATCTACGGATGCCATGTTGAACAAAGCGCCCAAAAAGTGCGTTAAAAGCAAAATCGCGCGAAGGCCTGGCTAGGAGGCTCATGTTATCTAGAGAAGCAAGGCTGGAACAGGGCAACTAGTAGGAAAGTGAGCCGGGCACTTCCCATGTACGCAAGGCACAGCTGGATCCCGAGTATATCCCTAAACACTAAAGCCTTATAGGAAGCTGAAGCACACAAACAAGAAAAAAGAGACTGAACGGCTGAGGCAAAAGGGTTTAGGGCTCAGGGGTTCCACAAAGTCCAGAAGTCTCTTCCACTCTCGCTTTCTTTCACGGGGCGAGTGCGAGTTTCCCTGTCTCTCCCTCTCTCTCTCGCCCTCGCTCCTCGTCTTCTTCTTCTCCTCCTCCTTCTTCTTCTGCGGACTTGATGGCCCCCCTGTTCTCTCTCTCTCTCTCTCTCTCTCTCTCTTCTTTTCCTTATTATTAGTCATATTCCTATTCAAACCCATATTCTTATTCTTATTCTTACTCTTATTCTACCTCTCTCCCTCTCCCTCCCCCTCTCCCTCTCCCACTCCCTCTCTCTCTCTCTCTCTCTCTCTCTCTCGCTCGCTCTCGCTGTCCAGCGGACTCAGTGGCGGACACATCCTCAGCCCGAATGCTAAACCCTAAACCCTAAACCCTAAACCCCTAAACCCTAAACCCCAAACCCTAAACTCAAGCACGGTGCCTCTGCGCTTAACTGGTCCGAGGCCGGAGCCGAGTAGATCGTGACCGGGTCCATCTTCCTTGGGCGCGTCTTAGGGGCTGAAGGGTATAGGGTTAGGGATCATTCGTAACAAGGGAACGCACCACAAAAAAAAAAAAAAAACATTACTGAGCATCTCACAAGATGCTTTCTCGGAGCTTTTTGAACATGGAAATCAACACACAGTGCCTCCGAGTCGCTCCAGGCTCAGGTGCTCGCGGGAGAAGGGCGAGTGCATGAGATCCCCCTGGCCATTCCTCATCCACCATAACGTCTCATTCCACTCTAGACAATGCTCCGTTATGTCTAGCTTAGGGTTTGCAAAAACCCCACATGGCACACAGATCTTGGCTGCCATCTGCATCTATCATCTGCGGACGCTCGCTCGCACTGCTCTCAATCCCATCCAAGCTGCCACCTTTCCGCATCTTCCATGGTCAGCCTAGGCGACATTCCACGCAATAGCGACTTTATGGTTTAGGGTTTAGGGTGTAGGGTTTAGAAACTATAAGTCTTCGGCCCTTCACTTGACGGGAAGTGGCGCTGTTTCCGCGGAAGCCTGCTGCTGGCCCTGTTTCCTCGCTGCGCTCCTGTACAGGCCGGAGGCATCGCGAGCATGCGGCAGCTTAGCCACTGCGGATGTCCGGAAACTGTGACGTCTTACAGCTTTCAACGCGTATGACCCTTTCAGAGGCAAGCCCTAAACCTTAAATCCTAAACGCTTTGACGTCTTACAGCTTTCAGGCAACGCGTATGATCCTTTCAGAGGCAAGCCCTAAACCTTAAATCCTAAACGCTTTAACTCTAAACCCTCCAAGCCTTTTGCATAAGGCTGGCTGCAAACCCCAAACCCAGTTACCCCTAAACCCTGTGAGCCCAGAAGCAAGCCCCCGAAGAGACGTCCGGACATCCGCAAGAGGAGTAAAATCTGACAGAGCCTAGCTCTGCCTAGCCTGGACATCACAAGTACAGGCCCTTCATGGCAGTGACAAGCTATGAACTGTTTGCACCCTAAACCCTAAACCCTAAACCCTAAACCCTAAACCCTAAACCTGAAACCTGAAACCCAAACCCTAAACCTGCTCATGTCCGTTTGGTGAGGGGCCCTGCAGGCCGAGCTGGCGAACCTCTGTGCAACCAGCTGGCGATGATCCGAAAACAAGGGCTCTGTGTGTGCGACCGGCAGTTGTCAGCTTCCAAGGCCATCTGGATAATCTCTGCGAATGAACTTTTTGACTTCTCAAGCAACGCAGCACTTGCCTAAGTTAGGGCACCTGGCATCCGTAGTACTAGCTATGTACATTTTTCGACTTCAACTTAAACACTTAGTTGCTGAGTTCATCAGCCCCCCGAAAGTGTACAGTTTCAGTTCTACAGGGGATTACAGTATCCCAAAAGTGTAAAGTGTACTCATTAAGCAACTAAGAACAATACGCGTCAGGCTGTCACACACAGGCCACCCCGGCCGGAACAGACCGAGCGATTCCCTCCCACCGTCAAGTTCGGAAGCAGGCTGAGATGGTCCACCAGGGTCCTGACTTTAGGGGTGCTGCGGTTTAGGGTTTAGGGTTTAGGGTTTAGGGTTTAGGGTTTAGGGTTTAGGGCTTCGGGTTTCGGGTTTGGGGTTTAGGGTGCATGCGCGCGCCCGTACATTACAAGGGGATGCTGTAGGCAGGGGATCTACATCCCCGCACCGCTGCCACGTACATCCAAGCACATCCCGGAAACAACCCATCCCTAAACCCTAAACCCTAAACCTTTATTGAACCCTAAATCCTAAACAATAAACCCTAAATCAAATGACCCGGCCTGTAGAGGCCATGATCTTGGGTCTCATTGGCAAGCTTGGACATCTCGTCCTTCATCTCATGAAACCGCTCCTGGACAGGGGGTTTAGGGTTTAGGGTTAGGGTTTAGGGGTGAGCTCTCCGAGAACACCCGGACTTCTAAGCAGATGCCCCTCAGGGTTCCTAGAAAGACCCTGAAGTCGAAAGGGGTGGCTGCGAGCCTGCTGCCTTGAACAACGGCAAGCCCGAGAGGAACATGAGGCAACCCTAAACTTATAGGGTTTTTAAGGGAGGGGGGCTTCAAAGCGGGTATGTAAGCCCAGTTCCCTAATACTCACCACTCCTCCCTCAGCTTCCCTAAGGTTCTCTAGGTACCTACCTCCCTGAACCCCCTCCCTTCAGAACCCTATAACTAAACACGAAGTGGAGGCTCTGAGTAACGTTGCTCTGACACAGCGTGTCCGAACAAAAACTGCGTCAAGAAAAATGACTTGGCAAATGCTAGCAATGCTGCAAAGCAGCATTCCCCGTGTGTATGCAAGGCAGCCCCGAAGCCCGCTGGCACCCCCAAGCGCAACTTTTCTGCGCGGATCAAGCGAAACAACACACGAAACCTCAAACACTCTACTTTCAGTCTCCTCTCTTAAGCCCTAGACCAGAGAAAACACACACACACACACACTCACACTCACGCACAAACAAACACACAGCCTTGATTGCAAAAACCTGTACTAGCAAAGTTTTCTTGGAAGAAAGGGCAAGCCTTGGGTTGAAGTTCATAGTGCTCAAAGAAGACGATACAGGGCACCTACTCAGCAACCTAAACCCCAACCCCTTCTGCATCAGCTCTAACCCTTACACCCTAAACCCTAAACCCTAATTCCTAAACCTTGAACCCAAAACCCTAAGCCCTAAGCCTCAACCCTGAACCCTGAACCCTGAACCCTGAACCCTAAACCCTAAACCCTAAATCCTAAACCCTAAACCCTAAACCCTAAACCCTAAACCCTAAACCCTAAACCCCAAACCCCTCGCAAGGCCGAGGGTCGATCCACCACTCGACAGGACCGAAGGGGCCCTCCGCGTGATTCTGCCGGGCATCAAGGGCTGCTTCCCTCACCGCCTTCAGGGGTCGGGGAGGGGAGGTGGGGTTTAGGGTTTAGGGTTTAGGGTTTAGGGTTTAGGGTTTAGGGTTTAGGGGTTTAGGGGTTTAGGGGTTTAGGGGTTTAGGGGTTTAGGGGTTTAGGGTTTAGGGTAGGGGTGGAGGGGCTTTTGCCGGAGTCAGGGCTTCGGGTTTATGCTAAAACCCTATACCCCGACATTTCAAGGGTTCCCTGCAAACCTGTGAGTGGGGTGTCGGAAACTTCGGAAACCCAATGAGCGACGCACAAAATCACGTTACACAGCGCGAGGTCGCGGAATACCATATCGTCGCTTTACTTGCTTTACGTGGGGCCCATATCGCTTTACATACTATGGGACTCCGGATACATGTGTCTGAACGTGCCAACTAATGTTATCGCTTTAGGTGGGGCCCATATCGCTTTTCATGGTTTAACAACTCGTGTCTACCGTAGTACTGGCTTAGAGAAACATAATTTAGGCAGGCGCTCAATAGGGTTTAGGGTTTAGGGTTTACAGTTTAGGGTTTTAGGGTTTAGGGGCTTCGGGTTTCGGGAAGAACAACACATCGTGGGATGGGGGGGCTGCCTCGAGGCTTCTACCCACCTGGTTTTGGTGTTTCTTGTTTTGATTGCTTGGGTTTGAAACTACCCTAAACCCTACACCCTAAACCCTAAACCCTAAAACAACGGAAGTTTGGTACCCCAACCTAGGATTTCGTGTACAAGCCTCAAGGCTGAGGGTTGCGACTGAGGCTTGTGGTGTTGAGTTGTGTTCTCTCCTGCCTTGGTGAACTTATCAGTTGCTTGCAGGCTTCGGAGCTCCAGGCTTCGAATATTCCCTTTTCTGCTGCCTAAACCCTAAACCCTGGGGATATCGGTTTTCTTGCGCAAGGGGGGGTCCGGGTCCGGGTCCGGGTCCGGGTCCGGGTCCGGGTCCGGGTCCGGTCAGTATGGGTCCGGGTCCGGGTCCGGGTGGGTCCGGGTCCGGGTCCGGGTCCGGCATCGCGGTCCGGGTCTCAGAAGAATGTGTGAATAATATGTTAAACCATCAGGCGCTCATGGTGTTTGCAAATGGGGGGGGGGGGGGGTGCTGCCCCCCCCCCCCCCCCCAACCCTTGCGCTTTTTTTAAGCGTGCAAGCTTGCTTCAAAGCATATATGAATCCGTTTTACACCCACCAGGCGGTCGTTGTGTTCGAAAGTGGCGGGGCTGCGATCATTGTCTTTGCAAATGGGGTCGCTGCGCCCCCCCAACCCCCTCGCTTTTGTTAAGCTGTGCAAGCCTGAATCTTTTTTAAACCCTTAACCCGAAACCCCCATGGCGGGCAAGGGCAAAAGTCCTGTATCCTTAAAATCTAACCCCTAAACCCTAAACCCCACAGCCTCAAGTGCAAGGCCAATGGACCTCTACCTTTAAAACCCATACATAATAAATAAAATAGAATACAAATTTAAGAATAGAACAATTTCAATATATTATAATACAATATCATGCAATAAAATAAAAAATAATATTATACTATATTGTATTATACTAGATTATATTATTGCATTTTACATTATACTTTTGAATATAAACTCTTTTACAGGTCCAACTCCGGGTCCGGGTGAAGGTCCGGGTCCGGGTCCGTCCGGTCCGGGTTCGGGTTCGGGTCCCGGTCCGGGTCCGGGTCCGGGTCGGGGTCCGGGTCGGGGTCCAGGTCCGGGTCCGGGTCCGGGTCCGGGTCCGGGTCCGGCGGGGGGGGGGGGGGGGGGTACGGACGTTGAAGCGCGAGAAAAACGATAAACCCTAAACCCCAAACCCGAAACCCTAAACCCCAAACCCCAAACCCTAAACCAGTGGGCCCATCCAGTGAGGCTGGGGGTTTAGGGGCCTGCTCCGACAGACTCTGGGACTATAACCCAAGTCTTGGGTTATGGTCCCAGAGGCAGGGTTTATGGTTTATGGTTTAGGGTTTAGGGTTTAGGGTTTATGGTTTAGGGTTTGTCCTAGCTGGGACGCCCATACCATTGCATCTTCTGTGGCTGACGGTTGAGAAAAAATGGACCCTCAACCCTAACGATTTCACAGCCCCTGTTCCTAACGCACCTAAGCCCCAAGCCTTAAGCCCCAAACCCTAAAAGTTTAGGACCTCAAGACTTCACCCCCTTTGGGTGCGCAGCTTTGAGACAGCAACCGCCGAGGCCAAGGCAAACCAATGGCAGATTGCCGCGAAGGCCACGAAGAGATGCCAAACCACGTGGTAGATGGGCCTCTCGATTATCTACTAATTGCTTAAGAACCGCCCCCCACCCCACAAAAACAAATGTTTTTCTTCCTTGTAAGGGCAATATCTAGGGATTTTCATTTTTACATGTTTTTTAGGGGGCAATGGGGAACCCCAATTATGTTACGGAATCGCCGGGGGTTGCAGGGGGAGGGCGGGGGATCACCTCCCCCAATGGCAATTGGGAATCCCGGCCCCGCAGTAAGCTTGCCTGGACCCTATAATTATAGGGTTTAGGGAGTTGAGATTTATCCGATCGCATGGCAAAGCAGCCAGCTTACTCCATACACGGTATCCCAGATATCCCGAGACCCTTCTTGCCCGGACCTGTGTTCGGCAAGTACGAAGAATGGCACGCCAGCTGTGTAGAGCAGCCTGTCTGGGGGCTTGGGCGTAGGGTTTAGGGTAAACCTAACGGTCCATGTACTTCATTATGATGTACTTGGGCCCCAAAAGCCACTATATAGGTAATAGGTACGTTAAGGCCCAAGTGTCCCCTTTTTAGGTACATGGACCCTTAGGGTGGTATAAGAGGCCCCAGATTGAGTTCCTTAACCATCAGGTAACTTGCCTGTCTTCTGGGTGGCATCGCTTGAATACGGGTCTGGCACGTATGCCACGCCACAAATGGGGGCTTCCGAAATTAGGGGTACCTCATTAGGGTCCTTGTTATAAAGGAAGTCTACTATTTAGGGGGTTCTATAATTAGGGACCAACTCATTTTCGTAAACTCCCATGTCTGTTTGAAAAAGGCATCTCTAGAGAGGGGACGTCAATTCCAGCTTCGCAGTGGGCAGTTTTGGGGACGCCCTAGGTTGTGCTGACAGGGCCTCTTGAAAAACATCTGCTTGCTTGAAGATTCCTGAATGTCTAGTTTTCCCTAAACCATAAGCCCTAAACCCTAACCCCTAACCCCTAAACCCTAAAAACCCAATAAACCCAATAAACCCTTTTTTTGCAGCCGGACTGAGAGCGTTGCTGGTAAACCCTAAACCCTAAACCCTAAACCCTAAACCCTAAACCCTAAACCCTAAACCCTAAACCCTAACCCCCCCCCCCCCCCCCCCCCGGAACCCGAAGTAACTGCAACCAAGCCCTTTCGCCGGCAGGAGGCCCGCCAGCCATGAGCCAGAACCAGCAAGTCGGCGGAAGCTGGCTGATGAAGGTATCCTTAACAGGGGGTTTAGGGTTTAGGAACCGTGGTGCACATCAAGGCTGGCGGTTTAGGGTTTAGGGTTTAGAGTCCCTTTAAGCCTCCAAAAGTTGTTGCGACACAAGACCCTCTTGAATCCGATAAAGAGAAACCCTGAACCCTTCTAGCCCTGAACGCTAGACAAAGGGTCGTTGAGGGTTTGGGGTGTCGAGTAAGCCTCACTATACCAACTGTAGTCAGAATGCTCATAGCCCAAGCTAGGGCGGCGTATAGCCCCAAACCCTGAACCTTAAGCCCTCAGCCCTAAACCTTTGTAGAGGCCCATGGTAAACCTGAATTGCCAAGGCCAGAGCCCAGGCCAAAACGGCCGCCCAGCCCATGGCCAGGTAAAGCAGGAGCTCACCAGTAAGGTAGGGAACCTGTCTTGAAACTTTGGCTTGTTTTTTTCCCACCCGTTTCGCATGCGTTTACGGGGAACAGGTCGGATTGCTCAAAAAGGGCTCAGGGTTGATCTCGCATAGCTGGCAGAACCGCACCGCAGGGTTTTGGGTGTAGTAGTTAGGGTCGAGGCTTCAGGGCTTAAGGTCTAGAGGTGTTGGGTGCTGGGATCTGAAACCTCGGTTAGATTCTGCTTTGGGGCTTTCGCAGTTCCGAGGGGTTCGGAGGGCTTAGAACCCGCTGGGCTCATGAGCTGGAAGGACACTACCGTGCCCCAGGCCTGTCAACAATGCGCGTGTCTAGTCTAGGGCCTGCCCCTCACCCTCAACCCTCTACCCTAAACCCGGAACTCTATCATCAAACCCTGTAAGGCCTATAAATCCTATAAACCCTATAAACCCTATAAACCCTAAACCCTAAAACTCCATCCTCGAAGATTGCAGGCGAAGCACAGAGGTACCCCAGTCAAAGTATTGCGAGCAGATGTGCGTCACGATGCCCAGCCAGCAAAGGATCCATTCCTAGGGGCGCTTCGCTCTAACTGAGCGAACCCTGAATCCCAAACCGTAGACCCTAGATTGGGGTATAAGGATCCTAACTTAGGTCAGAAGTCGCTGAACTATAGTTACTTTTGCAAGGGCCCCTCCTTGTAGGTGCCTGAAGTAATATTCCAAAAGGTGGCGAATCTTACCGCTATCACTGGCTGCAAGGACGAATTACCTCGTGATCGCCGGCTAAAGAGACAACAGCCAAGCTTAGCGGCGTGGCGCGGGAACGAAACGTGCTACATCAGGTTTGACATTTGACATGAAAATTCGCTTTGCAAGGGCAGTCGCGACTCCACATACACACACATTGCTAGATTACATTGCGCTACATCTCAATAGAATACATGACATTACACTACACAGCCACAGTACCACACACAAGGAGAAGCCTCCCCCTCCTAGATATACGCAGCAGGAAAAGGACCCTAAATTGGTTTACAAAAATCCTACCTTAGGCAAAACATCCCTAGTTTGTATACTGTAGTAAGGGGGCCCCTCCTGGCAGTACCAGAATAGGGAAACGAGTTGCATGGCGATGTCTGGCGCAGCGCTGGGCACGAGTACTGCCCTTGACTGCACCCTTCCACTGTTCTAGACCCAACAGTAACCTAGGAATCAAAAGGGTACCCGTTTTGGTTTAAAAGGGGGCATATAAGGGAACCTAAACCCTAAAGAAGGGAATATGGGCCTACCTTTGGGTCCTAGTGTTCTGGTCTGCCTGGTGACTCACTTGGTTCTGAGCATACCCTAAACCCTAAACCCTAAACCCTAAACCCTAAACCCTAAACCAGGCAGGCTTATCTGAGCCAAGGTGCTGCCTTCAGAAGATCCCCATGCATGGGCGTGTCCTTGGCGAAACCCCTTGCTGCTGCACCGCAGGAAGCTGAGGATTGAGGCCCGCACTACAAGGAGGGGCCCCCCTTCCTAGAGTAAGTTTAGGGTTTAGGGTTTAGGGTTAGGTAAGGGATATGCAGGGTCCTTCTAACTCAAACTTTAGAACTAGGGTGGGGGCGGGGCCCTCCTTTAAGGATCCGAACTTTGGCTACATGTCCCTTAACCTTAACTAACCCGAAACCCTAAACCCTAAACCCCAAACCCTGAACCCTAAACCCCAAACCCGCTTTGGCAACAGGCACCGCGTCCGGTCCCTTCCTTGGCCGAGTTGCTGAGTAGAAGAGGAGGAAGGGCGTGTACGTTCCAGCGATGAGAAGATAGATTGCCTGGAGCTGCTTCTAATGGCACTAAACCCTAAACCCTAAACCCTGAACCCTGAACCCTAAACCCTTTGTTTTTTTTGTATCCGGGCTTGGGGAGTCCGCCTGGAAAAACCCTAAACCCTAAACCTCATAAGAGCCGGTGGTATGGCACAAGAGCGCAGCCGGCAGTGTGGTAACAGGAGCCTTGCAGAACATGCACGGTGGACACAAATAATTTGGACCCTGAACCCTGAACCCTGAATCCTGAATCCTGAACCTTTTTTTTACAAGGGACTCGACTGCTGCCCTTACTTCCATGGCCTAAACCCTGAGGGTTTAGGGTTTAGGGTTTAGGTTTTAGGTTTTAGGGTTTAGGGTTTACGGTTTAGGGTTTGGGGTTTAGGGTCTGAACCTTAAAACCCGAAATTTCGGCTCAGTTGCGGCGTGGTCCAGCACTTGCAGAACTCGTGCAGCGACGGGGTACATGAACAGGGAGTGATACCTGCAGCTGCTAGCGATAGGGTTTCGGGTTTAGGGTTTAGGGTTTAGGGTTTCGAAAGGGCTTAGCGTGTAGAAAGTTAATATTGCTGACGGCTTGCTGGGCCCTAGCATCTACGGCACCTCCGCTAACGAACCAAAGCCCATCAGAAGCCCAAACTGCAGCCCTAAACCCCAAACCCGAAAACCAAAACCCTATAAACCCTAAACTCTAAAACCCTAAACCCTAAACCCAAACAAGCAGAACCCAGCAGAAGACCAAGCCGCAGCGTGGAGGAGCCAAAGCAAAAGATGAGGCCGAACCCGAAAATGGCGGTGCCCCAGATGTGGTGCACTGGGCTGTCGGCCACCTTGGGAGATTAATCTTAAGTGAGAGTGTTCCCTTGTTGTGGTTCCCTATAATAATTATAGGAAATGCGACCCCCTCCCCCCAAAAAAACAAAACCTATTGTTATCGTTAAGGCCCCTATATTGGACAGGTGGGTGCTGCAGTTGTGTAGTTGCGGGGGGAGGGGCGAGAATGCGGCAAGATTCTGGATTGTGAACCTACATGAGCTCTGACGGGGGTTTGCATTAACCCTACTAGGGAGTATGGAAGAGCGGGGAATCTCGGACCCCTGAACCCTCAGCCCAAAACCCGATTCTCTAAGCGTGACTCTATAAGCATAGGGTATAGAATCTCAAATCTGAGGTCCATTTGGGTATGTCCCAAAATAGGGGTACCCCTCCTATACCCGATTTTCGAAGGAGGGTTCGGGCCTGGAACCCCTTGGCCGAATTCTGCAACTTTGGCAGGCGGCTGATCAAAGGGTTCGGGGTTCAGGGGTTTAGCCTGTTTAGGTCAGGCTACGTACAGGAACTTACTAGATGCTTACCTGGGGAACGAGGTGCTTCACATGGTCCCGCCTTCGGGTTCCGGTTCAAGCACGGAGCCGTGTATTGAGAATTTCCACAAAAGAAGACCATCCTAAACCCTAAACCCTAAACCCTAAACCCTAAACCCTCTGCTACTTGCACTTGCAGATTGGCTTTCATGGCTTGAGGGCCGCTCCAAGTGCGAAACGCAGCGCCTGGTAGAGTAGATGGCACATCCCGAACAGAGACCTGGGAGGCTAGGGTGTGGCCAGATGATCGGGGTTTGGGGTTGATGATGGTTACCCTAAACCCTAAACCCTAAACCCTCAACTCTAAACCCTAAACCCTAAACCCTAAACCCTAAAACGTTACGAGGGCTCCGCAAACCTTTGTGATGCGACGGTATCTCCGACCCACCTATTTCAATACCCTATTTCAGGGTCAAAAGGCTAGTCTAGGTAAACCCTACTTCTACCCTTCTCTCAGAAAGCATCTGTTGGGCTCGCAATCTCTTGCAAGGATGGCCCTTACAGCCCTCTGATAAAAATCTTCCTCAACATGATCCCCCTAAACCCTATATACAAGGGAACTATGCCCTAAACCCTAAACCCTAAACCCTAAACCCTAAACCCTAAACCCTAAACCCTAAACCCTAAACCCTTATACGAAACATCCTACCTACTTAGGTCGAGGGGCCCCAAGGCAGCATGCAGGCGCATCTTGTGTACAAGGCTGGCCTCTCCAGTCTACAAGAAGCGGTCGCCTTACTATACTAACAAAAGGTAAGGGACTTAGGTCAGGATCCTTAGAACCCAGTTTAGGGTTTAGGGTTTAGGGTATACTAACAAAACTTAAGGGACTTAGGTCAGGATCCTTATAAGAACCCAGTTTAGGGTCCTTTTTGCCAAACCCGAAACCCTAAACTTTAGACCCTAAACCGCTTCCTTGTAGAGCTCTTCATGCACTGTCAGCCCTTCCAATCCCTAAACCCTAAACCCTAAACCCTGAACCCTAAACCCTAAACCATAAACAATGCTGCGCAAGGCACAAGAAGAACATCAGGCCATGCGTGATGGCATTCCACAGCTCCTTTCTGCAGTGGCCAAATGCTCTTTCAAACGGATTCAGGAGTGCTAGGAGTTTAGGGTTTAGTTCTTTAGCCCTAAACCCTCAACCCTCAACCCTAAACCCTAACACCCTAAACCCTAGGAGTAGGAGCGTTGGGGCTTATAGGGTTGATGGCTTTCAGTCTGATCTTGTGGATCAGACAATGGCCAGACATCAAATCGACTGTGGTGCGCAACACCTTCAGGCTCTACTTTGCATCTCTGAGTCTTGCTTCAGGGTGCGTCTTCCAGGCCGAGCCCTAAACCCTAAACCCTAAACCCTAAACCCTAAACCCTAAACCCTGAACCCTAAACCCTTCTTCAACAGAGAGCCCGGGCGCTTCTGTCTCGAAGTTGTCCGCCACGTTGACCAGAGGTGCCCCCTGCCTTGGAAGCCCAAAAGGGTTTAGGGTTTAGGGTTTGGGGTTCAGGGTTCAGGGTTCAGGGTTTGGGGTTTTGGGGTTTGGGGTTTGGGGTTTGGGGTTTAGGGTTTAGGGTTTGGGGTTCAGGGTTCAGGGTTTAGGGTTTGGGGTTTAGGGTGTTTAGGGTTTAGGGTTTAGGGTTCAGGGTTTAGGGTTTGGGGTTTAGGGGCCCGGTTTGGGGACCATGTGCCCGAATAGGGAAGTACCTCCAGCGTCCGGGGCCCCTTACAACGACATTTGTTCATGCCTTGCAATGCTAAGAACCTTCGCTGCCAACACGGGGGCATGGGATTGGGGTTTAGGGTTTAGGGTTTCTTGGTGCACTAAGTCAGGCATCACGAGCTCCAATTGGCAATATGACTGCCTGAACTACCGACAACCCCCCAGCCCTCTTCACTAACTCTGAACCCCAAACCCTAAGTCCTAAACCCTAAACCCTAAACCCTAAACCCTAAACCCTAAACCCTAAACCCTAAACCCTACATGAGGCAGTAAACTTAATACCAAACCCCTCAACCGGCCAAAGCCCTAAAACCTAAACCTAAACCCTAAACCCTAAACCCTAGACCTAGAAACCCTAAACCCTAAACCCTAAACTCTAAACCCTAAACCCTAAACCCATCTGGGCTCGCAGCGCGGGCCAGAACGCCTACACCCTAAACCCTAGAAACTAGAAACCCTAAACCCTGAACCCTAAACCCTAAACCCTAGCCCTAAACCCTAAACCCTGAACCTCCAAGCAGGTTCCTGCTGCACTCCTCGCGCAACTTCAAGGCTTGGCAGCCCCAAAGGGTTCCATCAACAACTAGCTAGGGTTTAGGGTTTAGGGTTTAGGGTTTAGGGTTTAGGGTTTAGGGTTTAGGGTTTAGGGTTTAGGGTTTAGGGTTTAGGGTTTGGGGTTTGGGGTTTGGGGTTTAATTAGGGTTTAGGGCTTAGGGTTTAGGCTTTAGGGTTTAGGGGTTCAGGGTTTAGGGGTTCAGGGTTCAGGGTTTGTAGGGTTAAGGGTTAAGGGTTTAGGAGTTTAGGGTTAAGGTTTCAGGGTTGAGAGTTAGGGTTTAGAGGTTATGCAGTAGCCATCTTTTGAGAAACGGGCACCTTGTTATTGTTGTGCTGTTTGTTGTCGGGTAATTTCCCTCAATCAGCTGTTCTGAAGGAACACAGAGCCCAGGGTAAAAAGTTTCCTAGACAAGACGAGCTCAAAAAAACTATGGCTCAAGTCCTAAACGGTCTAATTACCCAGACCCCTGGGAGGATACAAAAAGTAGATCCCCTTAAGGGTTCCTAAAAAAAAAACAAGTAGTCCAGGGTACTATTTGGGGGTTCAACTTTTTGGATCCTCCCAGGGGTCTGGGTAGGGATCACCTTACCTGCTGGGCAACCACGTGGCTGGGACGAGGCCACCGTCCGTGAGTAGATGGATTTCAGACCAGCCACCTCTGACACACATAGAGTTTATGGTCCAATTTTAACCCGAATACAAGGAGGGCCCCCCCAACCCCTCCTAGTTTCTAAGTAGAGTTCTCAGGACCCTGAATTGGGTTAAAAGGATCCTAGCTTAGGTTATAAGTCCCTTACCCCTAAACCCTAAACCCTAAACCCTCAACCCTAAACCCTAAACCCCTCCCAGTTTCCGCCTGCGCAAGCTGGCGAATGCAGCCAGAACCAATGGAGCCTCATGGACCGCATCCAGCGTTTTGGAGTTGAGGTTTTAGGGTTTGGGGGTATACATTCGTTAGGGTTTGGGGTTTGGGGTTTGGGGTTTGGGGTTTGGGGTTTGGGGTTTGGGGTTTGGGGTTTAGGGTTTAGGGTTTAGGGTTTAGGGTTTAGGGTTTAGGGTTTAGGGTTTAGGGTTTAGGGTTTAGGGTATACATTCGTTTAGGGTTTGGTTTGGGCTTTTTTTTGCCACCCGCCTAGCTGATGCAGAACATCGCACTGTTAGGGTTTAGGGTCTAGGGTTCAAGGTTCACTAGTTTCATGGCGTCTTTTCTCAGGGTTTATCTGCGCAAGCGCCCGAAGTGAAAACGACTGGCGTGCTACCGGCAGGTCGAATGGTGCTTTCTGCAGAAGGCTATATGTCAGGACTGAAAGGATCCATCAGGCTTCTCTTGATATGGTCTGCAAGATATTCAAAAAACCCTAAACCCTAAACCCTCAACCCTCAACCCTAAACCCTAAACCCAACTGGACTGGAAGATGATCTATCAGGCTTTGAAACCGACCTCGTGCCGGGTGTACCCACATTGCGGGGCAGCAGACAGGTGTATGGGCATCCCATCTGCCCATCTGAAACTCAACAGCCTGACACACTTGTCCCTGTTCCTCCTAGAAGGCGAACAGGTAGCCTAAACCCTAGAAACCCTAAACCCGAAACCCTAAACCCTATGTGACCATGAGTTCATAATGTGGTCTTCATTGAATTGGGCATGCCGGGTCTTAGCTGGGAATAGGGCAGTTAGGCACCGTATATCCCCCTGTACCCTTTAATGGATACGATGGAGGGTTCCCTCATTCCCTAAGAACCCTAAACCCTAAACCCTAAACCCTAAACCCTAAACCCCCCCTATCTGCAAGCCAAAGAACAGGCTGACACGTCCAAGATGCGGAGGCTGGTGGAGCCTATGCTTGCAGCTGCGTTTTTACAGGCGGTGGGTGGGGTTTGGGGTTTGGGGTTTGGGGTTTGGGGGTTTGGGGGTTTGGGGGTTTGGGGGTTTGGGGTTTGGGGTTTGGGGTTTGGGGTTTGGGGTCTTGGGGCTTGGGGCTTGGGGTTTGGGGTTGGGGGTTTGGGGTTTGGGATTTGGGGTTTGGGGTTAGGGTTTAGGGGGGTTCAGGGGGGTTTAGGGTTTAGGGTTTAAGGGGGTTTTGGGGGGGGTTTAGGGGGGTTTAGGCTTTAGGGTTTGGGGTGAGCAAGCGCGGAAGGTCTGGTAGCTGGCCTCCTGGACCTGCTTCTTGAATCAGCCTGGGCTGGGTCTAAACCCTAAACCCTAAACCCTAAACCCTAAACCCTAAACCCTAAACCCTAAACCCTAAACCCGAATCCCGAAACCCTAAACCCCAAGCTTCGGGTGTCAAGGGCACGCTCTAGGGCCTCGATGCTGCTTGCGCTCCCGCATGGCAGAGTTTTCGACTCTCAAATTGATTCCCTCTAAAATAGGCCCTAAACCCTAAATCCTAAACCCTAAACCCTAAACCCTAAACCCTAAACCCTAAACCCTAAACCCTAAACCCTAAACCCCTCAGCCTGCCGAAGCATAGGCTTCCAGTGCTACTGACTGCACTCCCATACTCTAGCAAGCCCATCAACAGGTATAGCTTCAGACAGTGACCCGAAACCCCGAACCCTAAACTCTATAAACCCTAAACCAGAGGGCCTCAGTTTGAGAATGCTCAGGGTGCAGGCGACCCTCAAAGAAAGACCCATGGCCTCAGTACTGCCTTGAACCCGGAGGCTGTTTAACGGCATCTGTTCAAGCAGTCTCTGAGGCAGCAGGCTTCACGATAGGTCAGCCAGCAAGGACTAGGGCTTGTGAACCCAAAACCCTAAACCCTAAGCCCTTAACCCTAAACCCTACCCTAAAGGGTTTTGGGTCTTTATTTGTTTCTTCGGGCTTTAGGGTAAGAACACACGCTGTCCCAATTTAGGGCCCGAGGGTTCTAGGCCCTTCGCGGGGCTCCCCGACCCAGGAATCGCCCTAAACCCTAAACCCTAAACCCTAAACCCTAAATCCTAAACCCTAAACCCCAAACCCCAAACCCTAAACCCTAAACCCTAACCCCGGCCTATTTGACCAAGGCAAGAGTCTCTGCGACCAACTGCACGAGCAGCTGTCCCCCCTTCGCACGCTTCTGGCGCATGCGCATATATGTAAACATGTGCATATGTGAACGTGCATATACACACGCACGTACACACACACACATACGTGTATATTACATATACATATACATATACATATACATACATGTACACATATACACATACACATATGCACAAACACATACAAATAGAAGTGAAATTTGATTCAGGCATGTACATATACGCTCCGGGATATATTCTGATCTACTTCCATGCATGTAGTTGCTCTTAACAGGGTTTCATATTGACAGACATGTGTGTGTGAGCGTGTGCTTTGTGTGTTTTAGAGCAAGAATCCCCTTTTGTCCACCCGGGGCTGCTGTTCTTGTCCCTTTAAGTAACCCTTACCTTGCTTTGTCCCTAGGCTCTGAGCATCAGCTGTGACAACCAAGCACCCGTCAAGCCCTAAACCCTAAACCCGAAATCAGCTATGGTCAGTTATATGGTTAGTTCTCTAAATTATGGTCCCTTTTGGGGTACCCTAAATAAGAGGGGCCCGCCTTAAACAGGACCCCAAAAGGGACCACAACTTGTGGTCGGGGATCCCTCGGACGTAGAAGCCCCCAGCCTTCGGACCGAGGTAGTTGCCCCTGGCAGGGCTTAGGTTCAGGGGGCAGACGCCATGGGAAGCAGAGTTGCTCTTGAGTTTTTTTATGCTTTTTTTTTTTGGGGGGGGGGGGGGGGGGGGAGGGGGGTATAGGGTTTAGGGTTTAGGGCCTTTATGGGGGCAGGAGAAGGATTGGCAACATTTGTAGATGCAGGCCGTGGCAGCTCCGAGGCTCCACGTGCCAAAAGGATCCACGGAGGAGACCGGTGCAAGAAAGGACAGATCTCATGCCTAAGCCATCGTACTCATCCCCCGCAAAGAAGCCTCTTTAGGGGGGAGGGGGGGAGGGGGACGGGAGTGAGGGGCGAGCTGTGCCCTGCCTGGCTTGGCTTCCCTAACCCTCAACCCTAAACCCAGCAATCATCTTCTGAGTTTGGACTACTGGGGAGGGGGGAGCTATGCCCTGCCCCAAACCCTCAACCCTCAACCCTAAACCCAGTAATCATCTTCTGAGTTTGGGCTGCAGACACTAGGCCAATCGTCTTGCCCTCTGGTAGCCTCAAGATCAAGCTCTTCAGCGTGGTATTCCGCCGCAGGCCCTGTGGAAACGGATTGGTTGCTGAAAGCGTTGTGGGTCTAGGGTTTCGGGCTTAGGGTTGCTTTTTTTCCGGTGAGGAATAAACGGTGTCAGCTAGTTATAGGGACCCTAAATTGGGCAATAAGGATCCTAACTTAGGTTATAAGTCCCTGAACTATAGTTAGGAAAGTAAGGGGGCCCTCCTTGTGCATGCAAAAGTTGTATGTTATGTCAACGGGTGTATCAACAGTTGCAGTTACCATTGTAACCTCCCAAATCCACGGACCCATTCGATTCTACTTTCAAACAGGACAAGAAACCCCCCAAGAGCAACCTTTGTACCCTTAAAAAAAGGTTCTGTACTTTCGTAGTTGGGAATCCACACTTTTGCAAGGTAATGGGTTGCTCCAGGTACACGAAGTGATGAAACAAAGGACGAGAGACCTTGCAAATATCCTCAATGCCGTCGCTGTCGATTCCTGCACCCACGTTCTGGTTTAGGGTTTAGGGTTTAGGGTTTAGGGTTTAGGGTTTAGGGTTTAGGGTTTAGGGTTTAGGGTTTAGGGCACATCCAGGCTTCCGACCTTTCGACCCTACAAGCCCTGTAAGCCTTACGTACAAAGACATCCTTAAGATCCGTAAACTCCATCAGCCGTATCAACTCTGTGAGCCCTAAGACCCTGCAAACCCTATGAGCCCTATGAACCCAACAAGCCGTAGAAACCCTACAAGCCCTGAAAACTCTGCAAACCCTACAGAATCTATAAACCCGACTCCCACATCCCAAATCAACACTTCTCGTGTCCCAAGTTCGGCCAAAACCCCTGCCATTCAGACCTCAGGTCCCTTCTGCAAGGGTTTTAGGGTTTAGAGCTTAGTGACGCGCTTTCCTACAGTAGGTCCCTTCCTTTGCAGGGGTTCAGGGTTTAGGGTTTAGGGTGCCCATGGAGCCGCAGGTTCACCAAAAAGCGCACGGAAATGTTGCATGGGCCGCTCCCGCGTGACCCAAGTCGAGAATCTCCAGAGAGCTGTTCCGCTCCAGGATATATCCTGGGTTTAGGGTTTAGGGTTTTAGGTTTTAGGGCTTAGGGTTTAGGGTTTAGGGTGCCTGCAGCTAAATTTCAGGGCTTTGGGTTGAGGATTTAGGGTTCAGGCAAACCCTAAACCCGAAACTCTAAGCTCTAAATCGTGTTGGAGCGTTCTTCTCCTCAAGGCACGGATGGAAGAATAAGGGTTGAAATAAGCGCGCAGCCCTAAAGTCTAGCCGCGTGGCATTTCGAACAACTCTCGAGTCTGTACCTCTGAGGGTCTACGACTTTTGGCTTCTTCATCCATATGTTGCCCTTATACAAGGAAGAGTCTTTTGTGGGGGGGGGGGGGGGTTCTGAAAAGGAATTTGTAGTTTAGGGTTTCCTGCAATCTGCGCCTCTATGCACGAAAGGCTGGCAAGAGAAACGGTTCTTCTTAGCATGCCTACAGTGAGGCTGGCGCAAACCTGTGAGCAATCCGCGAGCTCCCAAGTCGTGGCCGATAATGTTGAGAGACCCCGGCCACCACATCTGCCAAGCCCTGACACCCTACAAGCCCCAAACTGTAAGCTAACTTTACAAACACACACACACACACACACACACACAACCCTTTCAAGACGAACTACCGTCACGGATCCTAAAAATGGGCCCAAAGAACAGTTGAACTACAAGGACGGGCCCCCCCTAATTAGAAGTGGAGTTATAAGGACCCGACATTGGGGTATAAGGATCCTAACTTAGGTGACAAGTCCCTCAACTACAGAATAGTAAGGGTGCCCCTCTTTGGTTGCACAAGCCCTCGAAAACATCACAGTGCGAGACAGGTTGCGCAGAACGCGCCTCAGTTCTGGATGCTGGCAAGGAACATTCTGCTTGCGTTTGTTCAAGGACCCCCACCCCCCCACCCCCCAACAACAAATCCTTACAAGGGCAATATAGGGATTTTTCGTTTAGTATTCTGTATTTGATGGGTCCTTAAACAAATCGTAGTCTTGGGTTGTAGTGTTGGGTTGCCGTGAGGCACCTTAAGTTTCCTTTCCAGAACTGCGAGCCCATGTTATTTCCTGTATGTACAGCTTATGGTACATTACCTACGTTCCTCAACAGCAAGCCCCTAAACCTTAAACCCCAAACCCCAAACCCCAAACCCCAAACCCTAAACCCTAAACCCTTTAAACCCCTAAACCCTGAACGAGCAAGCGCTGTATGGGATCCCGGGTCCGTGACAGGGGCCTCTCGCACCCCTTCACAGGCTGCCCTGTTTTTCATCCGCCTCCACAAGAACAAAAAAGGAAAAAGGGTTTAGGGTTTAGGGTTTAGGGTTTAGGGTTTAGGGTTTAGGGTTTCGGGTGACCCAAGTGTAGCCTAGGAATAAAAGGGTACCCTTTTTGGTTTAAAGGGGCTTGTGATGGAACCTAATTACACCATAAAAAGGGAGTAAGGGCCTGCTTTGGGAATAAGGAATAAGGCAACCCAACACATGAAACAAAAGAGTCTACCAATACTTTATGGAGAAGCAACGGGTAACATGTCGGTATCTTTCGAACCGGTAGATTACATCCATGTAGTCTGAAGAGAACCCGACATCTCCATGGAAACGTCTTATCGAAACCGTGCGTGGGTGGCTGGAGCCTTAGCGACACCACCCTATCTGCAATTGGCCAATCCTCCAAGCGCGGGGGTCTTCCTGTCAACCCTAAACCCCTAAACCCTAAACCCTAAAACCAACCCTAAACCCTAAACCCTAATCCCCAAACCCCAAACCCTAAACTTAATGGGGGGCGACCTGCTTTTGTTCCGACTGTTCCGACTCTTACCTTCGCGGGAAGCTCGGAAGGCCCCGACAGCGGTTTAGGGCTTATAGGGTTTAGGGTTTAGGAGGGTTCTGAGGCATGTTGCCTTGCTACTGTATTTTGTTTAGGGTTGAGGGTTTAGGGTTTTGCGGTTTGTAGGGTACTTGGAGTTCTTAGGCATTTGGCCTTCACACAGAACATGAGGGGGCTCTATTGCTGGAATACTTATAAATCACTGATAAGCCCCTTAAGTACCCTAATAGGGTCATCATGGGTTATGAGTACAGTTCTAATTGGCTTAAACCCTAAACCCGAAACCCGGAAGGACGTTTTGTAGCAAGGCGGCGCGTTCGCGTTGCCCGTTCCGCGGGGGGCGTAGGAGGCCCGGAAGCCGAGCTGCCGCAAACCTCGGCAATGTTTTCTTGGATCTATCTTTGTAATGGCTAGTCGGTATAGAATAATATTAAAATAGATACTCCAAAAAATTGGAACTACAATTAAAGGATCTTTCTAATGGCTAGTTGGTATAGTATAATATTAAAGTAGGTACTCCAAAATAAATATGTAACTGCAATTCAATTTTAAAGTCCAGGTGAGAAGGTTGCGGGATAGCGGACACCTGACTATCAGGTTTTTGGAAACGATCGTTTCAAGTGCAGCAGTGCAACTGCTATTCACCAGTATGCCCGTTACGCGAGGCATTCCAAACCCGTACAGTCTCAAACTGCATCCGTCATGGCTTGTGCAGCGCATCTCAAATGCCAGTTGATCACTCCACTACATGGCTTTATTCTGTTATCGGTGGTTTTTGCAAGCCGATTTCGATCTTGAGTCTTCACCGCATGTACTGCCAAACCGCCTTTACAAAAAAACCTAAACCCTAAACCCTAAACCCTAAACCCTGAATCCTGAACCCTACACCCTAAACCCTTTTTTGCATAAACCCTAAACCCTAAACCTCCAGCTTGCAGTCGCACCAAGCAACTTTCACTTTCGGCCAGGAAGTCGCAGGCTGGTAGGAGGCAGCTTTCACATGGCACCTCTCCGGATTGAGGGTTGCGTTTAGGGTCTAGGGTTTAGGGTTTAGGGTTTAGGGTTTAGGGTTTAGGGTTTTCTTGATTTGCGGATGTCAGTCTTGAGTACGGTAGTATAAAGGCTTCATGACTGTAGCTCCTCGTAAAATGGACGGGGTCAACTCTACATCCTGGCATGACTCGTCTCTTTACGCCCTCCCTACCATCCCTATCCGACGAAAATCTGCCAGTCAGTTTAGGGTTTGTAGGGTTTAGGCCAAACCACAAACCCTAAAAACTAAACCCACAACCCTGAACCAAGGGATGTTCCCCCTTAATAGGGATTATAAAAAGGGGGGGGGCACTATAAACCCGATTAAGGACTGTTAGTAGAAGGGGGAGCATCCCAACCCTAAACCCTAAACCCTAGCCCTAAACTCTAAACCCTGAACCAGGGGATCCCTATCAAGGACTGTTAGTATAAGGGGGAACATCCCCAGCCCTGAACTCTATGCAGCTCGGACATGGCAGTCTGTGGCAGTCGTGACCATTTGTTTAGGGTTTAGGGTTTAGGGGAAAGTCCTTAAAAGGATTCCTAAACCCAAAACCCTACACCCAAAAACCCCTTGTAAATCCCCTGATAAGGGCACCCTCGTTGAGTCCCTCAGCCCAAGGGGTCCCCGATGTGCCTGAAGGCACGACCCACCCAGACGGAGCCAAACAGCAATGGCCGGCTCAACCGGAAATCCCAGACTACCTGGGCTTAGGGTTGAGTGGTTTAGGGTTTAGGGTCAGGGGTTTAAGGGGTTTAGGGTTAGGGGTTTGAGGGGTTTAGGGTTCATGAGCACATTCGGATGCGCGGCTTCCGTTGCGAGGGCTTCCAGGAGCTCCATCAAAGAGGGGTCTAAGTACAATGCGTATTATGTCAGGAAGTTTGTATCGCAATCATGCAGGGGGCTTAAAGGGATAGCAGCAGGCTCCAGCACTGCATGCCTTTTGCCCCTGATGCCAACAATCCATCCTTCCGCCTCACATCCTAAGTTCGACTCCCCACACCTGCATGCCCCTTCGAACTCAAAAAAAAGTAATATGTTTCGTAATCTGTTGAATGTTCCTTTGGGTTTTGTAGAACAAGAAATAACAAACTAATTCTTAAGGGGGTTATAGACACGAGGTCATAGCCGGTTATCAGCTATACCCCAGTTAAAACTACCCCAGCGCCTTCCAGGCCGATTCCCAAACCCTCAGCAAAGGCCGGACATTGCCTTAACCTGGCTAACTAGGGGGTCCCTCATAGGGATTCTAATATGGGAAGGGGGGGGGGGGGGGTACTAGAATCCCTATTCAGGACTGTTAGTATACTGGGATGGCCCTTAAAACCCTTTGAAAAAACATTCCTGTCTCTGATCCTCTTAAACCCCATAAGGGAAAATCTACAATGAAGGGCCTACCTAGTATAAGGGGAGAATACCCTAAACCCTAAACCCTAAACCCTAATAAACTCGGAACGCCCGATAAGTGACAGCAGGGTTGCGGCAAGACTCTGCGTAGACCTGCGCCTTTCGCAAGGCGCCACCACCTAGTACAGGGTTAGGGTTTAGGGTTTAGGGTTTAGGGTTTAGGGTTTAGGGTTTAGGGTTTAGGGTTTAGGGTTTAGGGTTTACTGTAGGGTTTAGGGTTTAGGGTTTAGGGTTTAGGGTTTAGGGTTTAGGGTTTAGGGTTTAGGGCTACTCAAGCCAGGAAGTCAGGGGTGCGGGGCATCCGAATGGGTAGTTCCCCGAACCTCCCCGGGGTCCTTAGCTAGGCGCCCGGATTTCTGCCATGGAAGAGCAGGTATGCAGTCGCGATTCATTCATTGGGACCCTTTGGGAACGACACAAACAAGACTTTGTTTAGTTTAGGGTTTAGGGTTTAGACCCTTCCCTCGACACTCAAGTCTCAAGTCTTTGAACCTCTTTGACTTTGGGGTTTGGGGCCTTCTATCTGGTAAATCGCAGCCGAACCCTGAACACACGCGCACACACCAACACAGACACACAGACACAGACACACAGACACAGACGCAGACACACACACACACACACACACAGACAGACACAGAGACACACACACACACACGCACGCACACGCACACGCACACACACACACACACAGACACAGAGACACACAGACACACACACGCACACGCACACACACACACACACACGAAGCGATGGCGCACTGAAACCAAGCATTTGGTTTGGGGTTTGGGGGTTTAGGGAACGACACCACTGGGGATCGTGGTCTCGACGCCGAGGGGCTCGAGGGACTAAGGGGCAAGTCTTCTGAGGTCCTTGGCTGTGGCGTGGCCGGTTTCTAGGTTTAGGGTTTGGTTTAGGGTGTAGGGTTTAGGGTTTAGGGTTTAGGGCTTAGGGTTTAGGGCTTAGGGCTTAGGGTTTAGGGTTTAGGCGGGTTTAGGCTTAGGGCTTCGGGCTTCGGGTTTAGGGTTTGTGGTTGAGGGTTCAAGGCTTCCTCAACTTCCTGCCTCTAGTTTCCTTGGAGCAAGTGGTCAAGACTGGTTTTGGGGTACCGAAGCCAGTCTCTCTCTCTCTCTATATATATATATATACATACATACATACATACATATACAGATGTATATATATATATATACATGAATATATCTATCTATCGACCTATGTATATGCAAGAAAACACATAAAGTAAAGAAGTAAATGAGTATATATATATATATATAAAACACATTCATATATATATATATATATACATATTTATATTTATATTTATATTTATATATATATGTATTTATATATATATATGTATATGTGTGTGTGGATGTGTACATTTCCTTGAATGTATAATTACCTGCAATTACGCATATGCTATGGAGCTCTGGAAAGGGGGCTCAGCCACCTTTCTTCGGGGTTCGGTAAAGCTCCGGTTCTTCTATCCTGGAAAGCGCGTGAAAATGCTGAAGGAATCGTCAAGAGTGCTGATCTCTTTTTGCCTCTTTGGTTTTTATACTGCTGCTGGCGTTCTTTTATGCCTGCGGCTGCTCCCGGGCCTCTCATCATGCAAGAAGGTGCAAAACAACCCTAAACCCCAAACCCCAAACCCTAAACCCCAAACCCTAAACCCTAAACCCGGGACGAGTAGCTCCTTGCCCAGCGCGCTCTCCTCCGGCTGCGTCATGCTGGAGGCAAGCGCCGGCAAGTCGTGAACTCTTATACAGGTATCCCCTTCTTTGCCTGTTTCGCTCTGCTATTATCTGGGTTGGCCTTGAAACCCTTTGACAAAAATTGTACATAGGGCCCCTTATAAACCTAAATAAGGCAAACGAACAATGTCCCAAAAGCCAACCAAGGTGTAGAACATGGGGCCAGGATGTATGGCGACGCATTCATGGGTCACAGCGCAATGCTTGACAGTGGACCGCGAGGCAGCCGGCAGCCAGAAAGCAACATGTCGGGAGCTGACGGTTCAGGGTTAAGATGTACATCAGGGTTTAGGGTTTAGGGTTTAAAGGGTTAGGGTTTGGTGTTTACGGCCTGTTAGGAATTGGGTTAGGGGATGAGCGCTTTAGGGTATAACATTCCAGGCGTGCAGTCGGACCCCTTTTGCCTAAATGCCTAAGCTCTGTGATCCTGCTCCGGGTGCCCTAAACCCTGAACCCTCAACCTAAACCCTTAAACCCCAGAACCCTAAACCCTAGACCCTAAAACCCCAAAAACCCTAAAACCCCAAAACCCTAAAACCCATGCCCATGGTGTGGTGCATGTCCAAGTCCGGCGCTTCTCCTCATACTCCTGGAACTGCCTGAGCAAACGCAGCCCCAACCCCAAGCCCTCGCGTTTAGGGTTTCGGGTTTAGGGCTTAGGGTTTACGGTTTAGGGTTTAGGGCTACCCTCACCCCGTACGATATTCAACCCGAATGGTTCGGTCCAGCTGAAGAGCAAACAGGCTTCCACCACCTGATGCCCTCAAGCCATGCAATCCCCATGCCCTTGCGCCTACACCCTACTGTAAGCCCTCACCCGAAAGCCGCATCCATAGACAGAAACCCTAAACCTTGAGCCCTGGGCAACAACTCCTCACAAGCCTTGAATGGTCGAGAGGCTTCGCAGTCCGGGGTTTCAACTTCAGGACTGGGGTTTAGGGTTTGGGTTTTGAGGTCACATCCAAAACAAAACAAACCCTAAACCCTAAACCCTAAACTCGAATTTCGACCTTAACGCTTTGCAAGGGACTCCCGCTCTCCCCCTCCACCCAAAACGCTGCAACGACCTAACAGGTTCTGGGCAGATGTTGGGCAGCTTGGGGGGGGGGTACATTTGGCCCTACCGCTCCTAGCGATCAGAAAGCCCCAAGCCTCCCCAAGCCCAAGCCCCCAAGCCCGCCCCCCAAACCCCCCCCAAGCCCCAACCCAAAACCCCCCACCAACCACACCCCACACCCCACACCCCAAACCCCAATCCCCACACCCCAAACCCCACACCCCAAACCCCACACCCCACACCCCAAACCCCTAAGCCCCAAAGTGCCCCCAAAACGTAACGAAGAGTTCCAAGGGGCGCTTCCAGGAGCGAAGGGTCTAGGAGACCCTGAGCACCCTCCATCTCATCGAGGTGCCTGAACCGCTCAGGGGGTTTAGGGTTTAGGGTTTAGGGTTTAGGGTTTAGGGTTTAGGGTTTGGGGTTTGGGGTTTAGGGTTTAGGGTTTAGGGGGTGCCCCCCTAGTTATAAGTAGAGTGATACGGACCCTGAATTGGGTGTAAGTCCGAAATTGGGTTATAAGGATCCTAACTTAAGTTATGAGCCCGTGAACTATAGGCTGTAGTTGGTATACTCAGGGGGCTTGTCCGTGTGGGCTTTAAGATTCAACTGTAACTGTATGCTGTGATGAGCCAACATGATTTCAGGGTGTCGGGCGGCAGGGGGCTTCATGGTCTTAAATTATCCCCGAACCCTCTAGGCCGGAATATCCTGTGACATGTATTACATTGCGGTTCCTGTTGTTCCTTCCCGAGCTACGGTAGCAGGACTCTATAACCCTAAACCCTAAGCCCTAAACCCTAAACCCCGAACCTGTCGTGAAGGGCGCCTCTTTGGAGAATTCTGGAGGGCAGTTGTTGCACAGGCGTATGGTGCAGAGGTCAAGCCCGCTGCCTCGAAACCCTGAAGACCTGCACTCCCCAAAGGGTTTAGGGTTTAGGGTTTAGGGTTTAGGGTTTCAAGTCTGCATCCGAAACTTGATGAAAGCAAGTGAGCCCAAAAGCGGAGACACGTCAAGCCCCGAATCGAACACCATGAGCCCCAGTGGCAAAGAGAGTGCCGCCAGCTCGGACGCCGACATCTCCGTGGACAGATAAGCAGACTGCACAGGGACGCACAAAGACCCACAGCGGCCCCTTGCCAACCAACTGTCAAGAGAATTTCTTGGGGCCAAGTAAGGAGGGGTTCCTTGCCCCAAATAATCCCCACAGTGCCCTTAAAAGGAAGGATACTTTGTGGGGGGTCCTTAAGCAAATAGTAGGGCTGAGGGTTTAGGGCTTCGGAAGAGGGAACTACGCGCAGGTACCCTGCTGGAACCATGTCGATGCAAGGTACGTACTAGGCCTGAAAGATCTTGAACAGCCGATTCACGTAAGCACTGCAACGACAGTCCTAAACCCTAAACCCTAAACCCTAAACCCTAAGCCCTAACTGTAAACCCTGAACCCCAAACCCTTAACCCTAGGGGTTTTGGGTAGGACCACCCCTCCCCCCTCGACCAGAATCCTTGCCACCTCTTCCTCCTCCTCTTGGAGCCGCCGCGCCAAGAGCTCATCCTTCCACTGAAAGGCTCTCTGGGTTTTCTGCAAGCACTCTCTGCAGCAGCAGGCTTCACGCTTTGGTAAGGGTTTAGGGTTTAGGGCTTTAGGGCTGAGGGATGGGTAGTCCTGAGTAGGGTTACATGTACCCCCCCAAATATTGCCCTAGCTACCCTACTTGCAACCCCTAACGAATATATGACCATGAACTTCGCGGTCGGCTGAGGTTCATAGAGAGGCTGCAGGTTCGGGCGTAGGGTTTTCCTCTTGATAGGAAATGGGGGGAATTAAGTACCTTTTTCCCTCCCTTACATACCCTTTAATTAGGGTGCCGAAGTACCTCATTCCCTGCTCAGAACCTGTAGGATTTCGTAAGGGCTAAGTAGGGCTTAGCGTTTTGGGCTCTTGCGTTGGGCTAGGGTTCGTGGACCCCTTCACCCTAAACCCTAAACCCTAAACCCTAAACCCCTAAACCGACCTCAGTGTCGGCAGACGTCGAGGCAGATCCGGCCGCAGTCGATGGGAGGCTGCCTCTGAAAAATGGATTTCTGGGAAAAGCTTATTGTAGTAAGGGTTTAGGGTTAAGGGTTAAGGGTTTAGGGTTTAGGGTTTAGGCTTGAGGTTTCTTGGTAGCCCAGTAACCATATTGTAGTTAGTGTAATTAGTGCTTACTTTCTAAGGGAACCTGGAACCAAAAAAAGGGGTAAAGGGTACCACCGACCTACCAAGTGGGGCTGAGTTCTGTTTAGGCTTGCTGCAAGTGGTTCGTAGAGGGCTCAGGGAAAGAGTGCTTAGGCTTTCGGGTGTAGGGCTCAGACTTTCGGGTCTGGAGCAACGGACATCAGGGTTGGCTCCAGGATGGGGAGGATCGAGTCGAAGGGGTGCCTTGTGACGAGGTTGAGGGCTACCGGGGCGCCCTTAGGGGGGGATTCGCTGGGGGCCAGCGCTGTACCTGAAAGCCGTTGCACTCTAAGCCCCTTGCAACCCTTTTGCATGGGGACAGGCTTGCGCAGCCTACAGACCCAAACCCTATACACCGAAGAGTGCAAAAAGCCAACAACCCTAAAGTAGTAAAAGCTACCGACATGTAGGCTTTTCTCATCGGATCTCTGTGCAGAGATGGGGGAGCTCAAGGCTCTGCATCTGAAGGGTTTAGTTGTTAGGGGTGGAGTTGGGGGGGTTCAAGTAGGGCTTCAGGAAGGTTTCGGGTCTCCAACCCTACACAGCATGCATGCAGAAACCCCTCCAAGAAAGCCACACATTGCCCACCTTAGAAGGCATCCTAAACCCTAAACCCTAAACCCTAAACCCTAAACCCTTTTTTGGTCAAACCTGGACTCTGAAGTACTGCCAGGAAGCAGGGGGGAGCATGCTCAACACCACTCCCTAAGCCCTCTAAACCCTTCAAACCCTAAACTTTGTCATACCGGGGCCTTAACAATTAGAATAGGGCTTTGGAGGGTTATCATAGTATAATTACAAAGGGGCAATCAGGGCATCATACTAGTAAATATTCCGACCCCTATTTTCGTCCCCAAGCCTTCAAACTCGAGCCTCCTTCAGTCAGCTCGATTGCCGCACTCCCGGCGCTGGCGCGCTGGAAGCGGTTGCCTGGCAACTGCTTGTCTGGTTTGCAGGGTGGCGGTTCGCAGCTTCACATAACACTATAGCAAGAACTCGTACTGCTATGAATTATCGTCTGATTCTGGCAAAAACCAGGCCCAAGAGTTAAGATAGAAATACAAGGGTGCCCTTTTTGCTACGGGCCTACTCTGGGTCCGAGACAAGGGAATCTTCACAGTGAGTAACGGCATCGGTGAGACTAGGATAAGCACACCCGAAACTCCTACATCCCTAACCCCCTTCGAAACCCCACTCAAGCCTTTCTGGCAAGAATAGCCCGCAACAACAAGTCTTGGACCCAGAGATATACCTTGAACTCAGACAGACCCAAAACCCCTTCCGCAATAGCCCTAAACCCTAAACCCCACACCCCAAACCCTAAACCCTAAAGTCTAAACCCTATACCCTAAACCCTACCTGTCTTCGCACCCTCCGGCGCGATGGGGAGGTCTTCGACAGGCAGGCTCGAGCCTGCCAAGCTAGGTTTCCCTAAACCCTAAACCCTAAACCCTAAACCCTAATTGGAATAGGCCAGGATGGCTTGGCTGCCTTGGACGGCATGGGGTGCCACACCGGGCCTGAGCTACTCTTCGCACCTGGCGAAACTGTTGAGCCTCTTCAATTTCTGCCTCCTAACCTTCACAGCATCTGCGCCGCGTCACAGCTAACCCCCTAAACCCTAAACCCTAAACCCCTGAATCTCATGCCCGAATGGGCCAGGCCCCGAACCTCAGCTCTCTGAACATCAAGCCCTCCATGGAGACTTTTTGGGCAACTTAGGGGGCTTCAGACGGTTTAGGGTTTCTGGGATTGTAGCCCTAAACCCGAAACCCTAAACCCCAAACCCTAAACCCTAAACCCTAAACCCTAAACCCCAAACCCTAAAACCTGAACCCACGAATTCTTGGGGCTTGTGGCCAACCAGGGAACCCAGGTCGCCATGTCCGGACATGAGGAGTAGCTCTGCGGCACGATCCTCGAGGCATTGCGGGGGTTTAGGGTTTAGGGTTTAGGGTTTAGGGTTTCGGGTTTAGGGTTTAGGGTTTCGGGTTTAGGGTTGAGGAGCTGCAAGGCTTAGTCTTCTGAGCCCCTCAACGGATATGCCCTAAACTACCATTTGCTTCTGAACCCCCCCCCCCCCAAAACAAAAAAAAAGCGCTATCCTTCTAAGGTCAGTATGGAGAGTCTTATTCTCTATTTTTGGTGTGGTTCTTAGGCAAATGGTAGATGAACCCCAAAACATGATATACCCCATGAAACCCCAAAAAATAACCCAAGCCCTGGACATCAAAGTTCAGGTAGCACTAAACTCCAACCTCCCGAATCCTTGGACCCAGCAGGGCATTCCCAAGATGGGGATCCTTCCTAACACCCCCCCCCCCCCGCCCTCCAGAAAAAAAGATAGTAATAGTAATACTAATATGTATATATGTGTATAGAGAAAGACCATCATCCTGAGTATAGAAACCCCCCCCCCCCCCCACCACCCCAACAAACAGCCCCGACTTTTTCTGTCTCGAAAGTCTGACCCTAAACCCCCAAATCCCATTGCAACTGGACTGCGGACAGATGCCAGGATACCCTAAACCCTAAACCCCTAACCCCTAAACCCTAAACCCTAAACCCTAAGCCCTAAACTTAAACCCTAAACCCTAAACCCCACAGACCTTGGATGCCCAGGTACAAGCTCCCCACCGCTGCTGGTCCAGGCCGCCAAGGCATCGGCGCGGCTGGCGCCCAGCTGCTGCAAGGCTAAGAGTTCCTGGGGTTTAGGGTTTAGGGTTTTGGCACGCGCTCCCCTTTGCTTTCCGAGGCCGCGGCACATGTGGCCGAACCCCCAGAGCATGCACACACTCAGGACTTTTCAATGAGGCCCGCTCCCGCAGGAAGCAGTCAGCCCCACTTCAACAAGCCCCGGGCCACAGCCGGAATCCCACTATACTCTACAACACACATAAGACTCCACAATCTTGAATACTGTGCTGGCCATTTGTCAGATAAGAGCTGATCACATACACACACTCGAAAATGCACCGTGTCAGAGGACCAAATGTCAAGCAGCCAACCTTCCAGGATATCCAATGGCCTACTGTCACCCAACGCGGCCTCCCTAAATTGCCACCCTTCCTGCCAGTGGAAAACCAACATTTGCAACTGCTCATCCTGCCAACGACAGAACACCACTCGGCTCCCCGAACATGCTCCCTGAACACAGCGGCGAGACCAAAACATATGCTCAGCATCCGTTCTGCATACATTGTGTCCCTTGACGTGTCCAGCTAGGCTCACCCAAGCAAGCCACTTGGGCACAAACGCATTCCAGCTTCCGCTCGGCATCTCCGCCGCTGCTTCCACATCCAGATACTGCGTCTGCATGAAATTTCTGGCCCTTTTGGATCGCGTCCAATCCCCTCCTGTACGGTACCGCCGCCGCCAGCCCTCCGCCGCCTCGAAATGGGAAGTTTGAAAAGTCAATACCATAGCCAGCTTAGAGACCCGACTCCGGCAAACATGACCCAGAAGAGTCCAATGACGCACTGCCAACAGCTGATCCCAGCCACCTCCCCACACAGCCCCCGACCAAACCTTGGCCACGTGTCTAATTGCCTTGTACTGCTGCGCGTCTTGCCAAGCTGAATGTTGTCTAAGGCGCAAGAGCCATACCATGAGAGTTGTACCATGAACGCTGGCTTGATGGAGATTATCAGCTGTAGGCTCGCACATCCCCAGGGCCCAACCCACTGAGCTGACAACCAAAGCCTCAAACATGTAGACCCTCTTGCTGAGCGGAATGCGGGCATTGACAAGGAGACGCCGAGCTGACAGAAAAGCTGCTGTGGATCTTCCGAGCAACGAGCCCAAGATATGAGCATCCCATTCATCTATTTTCAGGGGCACCCCCAGAAAGATGACTGAATCCACAACTTGGATCCCTTGAAACAATCCAGGCAAGCAGTCCGGCAATGCCAAACCAAGGATCTTGCTCTTGCTCAAGTTAACCTGGAGCCCCACCGCGTTTAGGGCCAACAATACCTCCGGAAACAATCTTAGTGCCTGTTGCATGTTTCGAAAAGCGAGGATGCCATCGTCAATGAACAAGAGGGACCACAGATCAACTTCCTGCGCTTTAAACGGCGGATCCTCACCACCGCGCTCCCAGCGTTGTCTCAATTTGCTAAAAATACCAGCCAGCAGGTGTGCAAAGAGCTTGGGGGAATGGGTACCTCCCTGAACCGTGCCCCGCATCATGGGCACAATCCAATCTGCCCCCAGGAAAGTGAAACGCAAGCGCTGGTTCTGCATCATGCGCTGCATGAAGCGACAAGAGCTGGCCACCTGAGGGTGGTAATGATCCTCAAACAATCGGAGCAAGGAATTGATGTCAGAATTATCAAAGGCCCCCGCAATGTCCAGACGCAAGTATATGTACTCATCCCGATACATAGCCGATTGACTGAAGAGGGCTTGCGCGCATTTCAGCGTCTCAGCCACCTGGATTCCGGGCATGCCCCCAAGAAGTTCATGTGGCGCCGGCCACGTACTCACCGTTCTGTCCATGACGATAGAGCACACGATTTTTATCAACACCTCTGTCAACACTATGGGCCTGAGATCTCTGGGTGCGCTCACGCATCGGGTCTTCTCAATGAGGACCACCAAACCATCAAACATGTGAGGGGGTACATGTTGCGGATCAGCGTGCATGCAGTTGATCAGGCGCGTGAGGTACTTGACTCCGCGGGGGGTAGTTACAATCTCCTTGAGCAGTTCATGCGAGACTCCACTAGGGTTTAGGGTTTAGGGTTTAGGGTTTAGGGCTAAGAGTTCCTGGTCCAGAGGTTTTTTCGTGGCGCCCGCATAGCTGGACGAACCACTCAGCAGGGAAGAGGGTTTAGGGTTTAGGAGAAGAAAAGCCCTCAAGGGCCTTGTGATCTCCTTAGGAAGCAACAAGTCGCGCCGAACCTTGTGAGTTGGAGGGTCCAACTCCTCAGGGTTCAAGAACCGGGCTTGGGGTCTATTGCGTTGAGCACCCCAAACTCCCTAAACCCTAAACCCTAAACTGCCCTAAACCCTAAACCCTAGACCCTAAACTAAGTCCTAGCTATGAGCCCCGAGGACTTCAAAAAGACATGCCCCTCATACGTCCTTGTCGTAGCTCACCTCCAGACTCGCACGGTCCGACTGAAGGCCTCATGACTTTTCGGTATATCTCGGGTGTCTACAGTCTATCTAGCTGGGCTGTATGCCGCCTATGTAAGAATGTGCGTGTGAGTGTCTGTGTGCGTGTGTGTGTGCAAAGATGAGCACATACAAAATATGTGTGCACATAGATATGTAAATAATATAGATCATGTGCATGTAGGAATGTAGGATGATCCTGAACGACGTCGACATCCAAAGCCCAAGGCCACCCAAACCCTTTTCAGAGCTCTCTCTCTCTCTCTCCCTCCCTCTCTCTGCGCTTTAGGGTTCAGGGTTTAGGTCTCCGAGTCCCAGAATCACAGCCCTCAGTCCGCACTGGCCACCTTCAGAGCAGCCCTCTCATGCAAGGCGACACAGGAGCTTATTAGGGCATTTTGTGGGGCTCAGGGAATTTACGCTCACACTGGTGGAAGTTGCCGCCGTCGTGCTTGGCAGCTGCGCTGCATGCTATGCCTAGACGCATACAGCAATGAACTCTAAACTGCCCGAACTCCGAGACCTGCTACCTTCCAAGACTCCCAACCCTATGGCCCAGCCTTCTCCTTAACCCCATCACAAAACACTGGGCCCAAAGGTCCCTATATAGGAAGTACTTTGAGGGCCAAGTGTTCCTAATTTAGGTACATGGACCCTTAGGGCACACCCTAAACCCTAAACCCTAAACCCTAAACCCCAAACCCTAAACCCTAAAGGCACCTTTTCTAAACCTGAAACCCTTTTCTGGCTTCCGTCTCAGTGGCTCAGGGAGTGGTTGCTCAGCATCTTTCCCAGTGGCCGGCTGGACTCCATAGTCTCCTGTGAAAGAAAGGAGGGTTTAGGGTTTAGGGTTTAGGGTTTAGGGTTTAGGGTTTAGGGTTTAGGGTTTAGGGTTTAGGGCTATTTTTGCCACCCGCTTAGCTGACCTCTCGGACACGCTGCAGGGAACTGGCGACATATGTCTGGTAGGAGTCGGGCCCTCATCTCAGCTCAGTAAGGCGGCGAAAGAACCCAAACAAAGCATAACCAACTGAAAAGATAAAACAAGTCAGTAGCCACTCAACACAGCCCAGACAAGGACCAGCGTACAACCGGTTTGTTGCACAAGTCGTACTCATCACTACACTCATCGGGTTTGGGGTTTAGGGTTTAGGGTTTAGGGCTAGGGTTTAGGGTTTTGTTGCCACCCACCTGGCTGACCCACCAGGGCCACACTCCGCAGGGACTATTCGAGGGACCAGGAAGAACCCTAAACAAAACTCATATGCTCACACGGCCACTTCTCAATCGACCGCAGTGGGAACGCCTCAAAGTCCAGGGTTGAGGGTTTACAATGGAGGGACCATGCTAACTATAGTTAAGTGACTTTGTAGGATTCCTATGACCTAGTTTAGGGCACTTAGAACTCTACTTACAACTAGGGGGGGCCCCTCTTTGTAGGTCTAGGGTTTTGGACCCTCCACCCTCAACCCTCAACCCTAAGCCCTGGACCCTGGACCCTAAAACCCGAACTAGGATCTCAAGAAACTTTGAGGAGGGTGGGAGACCAGGAACCTATCTTCCCCAGGAGTCTTTTCACGGCAGCCAGCTTGAGGTCCGCCTTCTCAACGCGAAGGTGGCAGCACCTGAGGGACCAACTGGACACTAAGGGGGTTTAGGGTTTGGGGTTCAGGGTTCATCTACCTTGACAGGGATCATAGTAGTAATTGCAGGGTGTATGATCTCAATTTTAGGTTTCATTTAGTCCCCAAGGCACTGGTGATTGCCAAAACCGCCAAGTACCCAGGCAAATCATTCCCATCGAACAGGTACCTCGCAACAGCTGCTGCTTGCCTGTCAAAGACAAAGAAGCTCCCAAACATCAGCGATGCTGAAGCTACGAGTCCCACAGAGATCAGCAGCCGCGTGCCCAAGCTATTCCCGAGGCGGCGCATTCTGTAGGCCAGGCGGATCAGAATCAATGCCAAGCTGGGCAAAAGCAAGAGACAATACGATACAGCCGCACATAGCAATTGCACCAGTCCCCTGATCCTATCTGGGTAGTTCATGTGCATGAGGTCGAGCACGGCCCACAACACGGGGCATGACGCTTGCACAATGCGCCAGTAAGTAAAGACATGGTAAGACAGCTGGTGCACCAACATGTTCAGCACCTCTGTTCTGACCAGGGACTCGAAAGCATCCACAGACCCGAACCACGCTTCGATGCAACGTATGAGAATAACGCGGTCGCAGGCCATTGGCCCACCCTTGACGCTCACGTGGTCCCGAGAACAGCAATCACTCAAGGACTGCTCAACAGTGAAGTCGCCGACCTGTATCTGCATCACGTCGATACTGCGGCAGTGTGCAAGTACCACATAAGCCACAAGCATCAAGGATGGGAACAGCATGGTGCAGATGAAGAGCCCGCCCCATGGAAAGAGTAGCAGAACCCTGGCACTGTGCAGCCACAAGAAGAGCATGAGGAGCGCGCTGAGACTCAGGTGGGCCAGCACAAGCACAGGACCCGTGAAAACTGGGCAAATCCTTGGTAGCCCAGTAACCATATTGTACCAGTAATAAGGGCACCCTTTTTTGGTTGGTGACTTCATAAGGGAACCCAAAGCAACAAAAAAAACAAGGGTAAAGAGTACCACTGGGCTACCCCTAAACCCTAAACCCTAAACCCTAAACCCTAAACCCTAAACCCTAAACCCTAAACCCTAAACCCTAAACCCCTGGGCTACCAAGAATCACAAGGGGCAGGTCCTTGCCATGCCCTTTGCTGTGCAGAAAGCCGGCCACCTCGAACATGCACCACAATCTCGTCCTGGGATGTCCATGGTAGCCCAGTAAGTTTAGGGTTTAGGGTTTAGGGTTTAGGGTTTAGGGTTCAGGGTTCAGGGTTCAGGGTTTAGGGTTAGAATGAGGGCACCCCTTTCTGGGTTGGCTACTTGAATCAGGGAACCCTGAACCCAAAAAAGGGAAAGGGTACTACTGGGCTACCAAGATGTCCAGAAGGCAGCTCAAAGACAAAACCGGTGAAAAATAGCTTCGCGGAGATTGCTTAAGAAACAAATACCAAACTCTGCAGCCTAGCGGCACGAACGTCGAATCCCAGAGGATCAGCAGCGACTTGGAATTCTTCAAGAACGCGCCAACGCCTGGGATTTCGCGAGGGACAGGGCCAGGCGAGGTTTACGACCAGTAGCTGTCTATGTTCAACAAGAAACATCTAGCTAGTTCACGTGTTGCCTGGAAAAGGCCTCCTCAACCCCGAACCCTCTAAGCCTCAACCATATGCCCAGGGGTGCTGATCAGACTCATCGATTTCAGGGTGTCGTCCGTCTGGTGAATGCAGGCAATGTCCAGAAAAACCAGCTTCCTCGCCAACACAGTGGCGGGCTTCTCAAAGGCTTCGCGTTTAGGGCTAGAAGGTTTTAGGGCTTAGGGTTGGAATGAAATTCAAAAGCAGCGCACATTTCGACAAGCTCAACTACGGGGCCTCACCATATGAGAATGTATGAGGTGACGTGCAGACAACAAATTCTGTGCCGGTCCCCAGCCACTTTCTGTGCCGACGAACCCTAAGCCCCAAACCCTAGACCTCACCCCACAAGCACAGCCATGTCACCGTGCGGGGAAAGGCGGAGGGCTAAACCTTAAGCCCCTACCCCTAAACCCTGAACCCTTTTGCAGCAGGCTTGCAGAAGGTCCTCGCCTGAACCCTAAACCCCAAACCCCAAACCCTAAACCCTAAACCCTGAACCCTAAACCCTAAGCCTAAACCCTAAATCCCCGAGCGAAGGCCTGGACCGCCAAAGCAGCAATGTCAAGTAGTAGCCCAGGATGCCAGAGGCAGTGCACCACCTGTAAGATCGTTAGGGTTTAATCGTTAGGGTTTAGGGTTTAGGGGTTAGGGCTTAGGGGTTAGGGCTTAGGGTTTCGGGTTTAGGCTTCTTTTTTGGCGGAGCTGACTGGCTTAGGGTTTGGGGCTCATTGGGGTTTACCAGCATCCCATAAAGGAAAGCCCGTTGTTACACCCACCAAGATTTGTATGGAACCGTATGTCAAAAACACACACTTTTAGGATGCTCCCTAAACCCTAAACCCTAAACCCTAAACCCTAAACCCTAAACCCTAAACCCTAAACCCCCCCCCCCCCCCGGCGCGCATTCTGCTTCACAATGTCTATTGGTTTTCTTCTTTCGAACCCCTAAACCCTAAACCCTAAACCCTAGTTATACCTTGAACCACAAACCAACAAGAGCTGCTGTTAATTGGAGTTGTAGCCGCACGGTTGTGTCGCCCTGTACAGGTATCACCCCTGCGAGCAGGAGGGCAAAGGCCAGAAGGGCACAGAGTGTGCCCAGCACAAACGCCGGGAGACCGCTGTTCCTTAGGGTCTGAATACCCTAGCCAAAAAAAGAAGGCTAGCCTTTTAAAGATACTAGGACTCTATATAACCCAAAAAAGGCTAAAGGTTACCTACCCAGCCCCCAAGGTTCAGGAAGAGAACGTTGAGATACTTCAGCACAGGCCCAGTTTTCCAGCTGTGCGACCAAAACTCATCCAGCTCAGGTGTGACCTGGGGCTTCCGAAAACACGGGTTTTAGGGTTTAGGGTTCAGGGTTACCGTTAAAGAAACCGATATGTTTGACAATCCTTTACAGGTGTTGTATCAACAAAGAATGAAACATATTTTCTTAAGGAAACTAGACTCTAAACAAAGGGACAATGGGATCTGCGCCCTGAACCCTTTGGCCCCCAATTCCCGCCGCCACCTCGCTGAGACCATACAGCGCTGAGGGCTCGTGATGTGCACACTTGCGTGGCATGTCCTACACTGAGCTTGGAACCCTAGCGAAAGTTATCATTCTTAGCTGCTTCTTGGTAATTCAGGTACCCAAATATTATTTTGTCAAAGGACCCTAGCTAAGAAACTAAGGCACCAAATAAGGAAAGTCTTTCCAAGTCTCCCCCAGTGTCTTGTAAGACCCGGTGCACGCGGATCCCTCGCAAGATGTTGGGTGAAGCGGCTCGCATGCTGGCCAGGATCCTTGTAAAGGGGACCAAAGGAGAACCCTAAACATGGGGGGGGGATTCATATATCCTATGTACTACTATAGTAGGGTTTAGGGTTTAGGGTTTAGGGTTTAGGGTTTAGGGTTTAGGGTTTAGGGTACATGAACCCAACACCTTTGCATGGTTCCTTTGATCCGCCCCAAGGGTCACGATGCAACTCTCCAGGAGTGGGTCCGGACTCCCCGAGCCCTGGGAATGCTCGGATGGCCCTGGACTCGGATCGCCACCTAGACTTCAAGAGGAACCTAGGAGAAAAAAAAAAAAGAGGTGCACGTTTTGGCTTAAAAGGGGGCTTATCTAAGGGAATCTAAAGCCTTAATTAAAAAAAAGGAATAAGGGCCTATCCTAGCCACTGGCTCCGAGGCAAATCTCCAAGCCACTCGCCATGGCGAACGGGTGCCGGCGGCCGAACTCTGACTCGGGGAGTCGGCTCAGGCTACGTGGAAGGCTTGGGAACCCTTAGGGGTTTAGGGGTTTATAGGGTTTATAGGGTTTATGGGGTTTATAGGGTTTATAGGGTTTATAGGGTTTATAGGGTTTAGAGGGTTTATAGGGTTTAAAGGGTTTAGGGTTTAGGGTTCGGCAACCATACTCTAGTAAGGGCACCCTTTTTTGGGGTTGGCTACTTTATAAGGGGACCTTGAACCACCAAAAAGGGAAACGGGTACCGCTGGGCTACCAAGAAGGGTTGACACTTTGATGATTGTGTGGCTGGTGACTCTTGTGGCCAGGCTTAGGGACATAGGAGGAGTGTTTCTGTTCATTCATGGCCGCAAGGTTTTCAGCAGCCAGTGTGAAGTGTGAGACTTGAAAAGGACTGCAGCCATTACGAGTGCATGTTCAGACAACATTCACACGACCCTGCAAACTCCATGTGTTGCCGGGTTGCTGGTGGGTTAAGGGTTTATAGGGTTTATAGGGATTCGGGGTTTCGTTTAGGGGTTTAGGTGTTTAGGGTCACCTTCATCCAAGGGTCTCTGCCTGGACGTGAAAGGGCTAAGCTAGGTTGGCTGAGTTCAAGGTTCACCAGGAAGAACAGCGCGCAAGTCGAGATGTCGAGATCCCTATGCCGAACTGCTGCTCGTGCAGGCAACGATGTAAAGAGGGCGCCACACCGCCTCACCTGCTAGAGGGAAGAAAACGAAGCTCTAAACACTAAAACCCTGCACTCCTACCCAAACTCCTGAAAGGATCCAAAAAGTAGTCCTTTAGAAATTCCTAAGGAAGACCCACTGGTAGCTACAGGGAACTATTTGGGGGCTCTACTTTTGGATCCCCCTTGAGGGGTCTGGGTAGTCTCATTCCTAAATCCTAAACCCTAAACTCCCATTGCCCGAGCGCTGGAACCATGAAGATCTGATCCTTAAAACTTGAAACCATCTTTCGCTCGCGAACCGAAGGCCCAACATGAATCCATGGCTTTGGCGTTTGGGGTTGAGGATTTGGGGTTTTAGGGTTTTGGGTTTTAGGGTTCTAGGGTTTCAAGGATTCAGGGCTTTCACAACTGGGGTCCGGATCGGTGATGGTCTGCCACATGCCCTTCTTCTGCATCTTGTCGGGGTAGAAGAACCTGAGTTGGGATGTTCGCCCCTATACTAACAGTCCTTAATAGGGATTCTAGTGCCTCCTATAAACCCTAAACCCTAAACCCTAAGCCTATTGAGGGCTGTGAGTATAAAGGGGAACATCCCGAAAGCTGAGTCCAGAGCTGGTGGACATTGCATACTGAAAAGGCTTGACGCTTAAGAACCACCCCGCAAAAACACATATACACACATACATATTTATATATATATATATACATATATTCTTCCGTAGAAGAGCAATATAGAAGTTATTGATATTGTTTGGGGGGGTTCATAAGCAAACAGTAGTAAGTACTTTCGAAGAGGCCCATGGAACAGCTGCCAATGGCATCACAACAGGGTTCTTAAGTTAGGGGGTTCCCTAAACCCTAAAGTTCGGGGGGGGGGGGGGGGGGGTAGGTGCGGTACCTAGGGGGCCTTAGAGAAGCTTGGGAGCCATAAAAAGGAATGTAGTGGGGGTATTAGGGAACCTTGGCTTACACACCCCCCTTGAACCACCCTAAGCAACGCCACAAGCCAAAAGCAGTCCACAGCACGCTACGTGAATTTGCCCCAGGTTCCCCAGCAGCATACAGCACAAGTGCACAGGGGGCCCGCTTTCGAGTTTACACTGTGGGTGTATTCAGGGAACCTTTACCTAAGCCCCCACACCCTAAACCCTAATTAAACCCTAAACCCTAAACCCTAAACCCTAAACTGGCAAGAACCTGGCGCCAGCCGTCCTGCAGCCCAGGAGCACGACCAAGGTGATGCGGCCATCCGTGATTTCGGGCATGATGGGCACACCGTGCCTTCTTTTGGGGGGGGGGGGGGGGGGGTTAGGGTTTAGGGTTCAGGGTTCAGGGTTCAGGGTTTAGGGTTTAGGGTTTAGGGTTTAGGGTTTAGGGTTGAGGGTTTAGGGTTTAGGGTTTAGGGTCGGTTTGCGATGTTAGGGGTACCTTATTGGGTTCCTTATTAAAAGGAGATCCTACTATCTTGAGCTCTACATTCGGGGTGCCCTATCTTCGTAAACCCCCTATAATATGAGAAGCAGCTCAAGGGTTCAGGGTGACAGAAGTCTACCTAAGGGTAACCTTTGTACCACCTTTGTACCCTTTTAATAAGGGTAATCTGTACCTCAATGATTGGGAAATATCCCCCCTTTCTAAGGTACAAGGTAAACCCTAAACCCTAAACCCTAAACCCTAAACCAGGGGCCCCGAAACGCCTAGTTATCAGTAGAGCTGGGAGGGCCAGAGACTGGGTTATAAGTGTCATAACTTAGGCTGCAAGTCCCTGAACAACCCTAAACCCTAAACCCTAAACCCCGGTTAGTATGATAAAGGGGCCCTTAATAGTGTGTGCTGCTCCCGTAAAGTGTGTCCGAGGCAGGTTCCCATTACTGCATGCGTGTCCCCACCTCAGGGTGCTGGAAAGAAAGGTTTGGGGTATAGGGTTTAGGGTTCTGACACGGACGAGCGCCAAGTGCCAGAAAATTGTAATTGCCAGGTCGATAAAGTCCCGCATTACCCGTGGGCAGTGGAGCTACGCAGCGAACCGAACGAACGACACGCCTCAGTAGAAACGGGGCCATACTGGGTACAAACATTCGCTCCTGTTCGCCAAACGAAGGACCGTCATATGACATTCATAGGGTCGATCGTCTACTTAGGGTATAACTAGCGCAAGAAGTACCTCAAATAAGGTTTTAACCAGATACATGCAATAACCAAATATAAGCTTACAGAATACTTAACCGCACTTCTAACCCCCATTTGTGACAACCCCGAATCTCCAAGTAGGGTTTGGGGAACCCTAAACGCCAACGTCCTAAACCCTAACCCCAAAAACCCCTGAACCCTAAACTACCCCAATATCCGAAACCCTAAACCCCCAAAAAACTCAACGCAAAAAAACCCTGAACCCTAAGCCGCCTCTGCGTCCCGAAGATGCACAAGTCTCCGTTCTGCATGAGCCTGAGCACTCGCACCCATTGCCACAGCAAGTATTCCAAAAGGAACCCTAAACCCTAAACCCTAAACCCTAAACCCTAAACCCTAAACCCTAAACCCGAAACCCGAAACCCTAAACCCTAAACCCTAAAACCCTAACCCAGTGGGTTCGGGTTTTGGGGCTGATGTGATTTCACAGCCCTGTCCCACAACTTCATGCAGCGCCGCTACATCGGCTTTAGGGTTTAGGGTTTAGGGTTTAGGGTTAAGCGTTTCAAACGTGTGCAAGTGCAACAAGAAGGCAACAGCCCCAGTCTGATAGTTCTAGGGGCCGGGCCATTGAATTTAGCATGGGCATCCTCAACTCAACCCTAAACCCTAAACCCCTAAACCCTAAACCCTAAACCCTAAACTGAGTCGCGCATGCTGCCCAGCCGCAGCGGGGTGTTGTCGATTGTGAGGATGCGCTCGTGGCCGAAGCCTGTGGTGGCGGGCAAGGGCTCCTCTTTTGAGCCTTGCTCTTTTGTTTTTTTGTTCTCTCTCTCTCTCTCTCTCTGAAATCCAAACCCTAGATCCTAAATCCCTATCTTAGCCTTTTTTGGCAGAGCAAGCATGGAAAAAAAGTTCTAGGGCATGGTATCAAGAATGCCTTCTGTTTTGGTAGCTTTGCCGCATGAGACCTTGGGGACCAGATGAACTCCATAATTGGGCTTATGTTTGAGGATGTAGGGTTTAGAGCTCATTTTTCCCAATACTGCGACAATCACTGGTAGGGTACGTGGACCATCAGCCCGTTTTCGGGCTGGGTACCCAAAAAGGGACCTCAATTTCTGGGGACCTGCGCCACCCAATGTGAGAAGTCAAGGCCAAATTAAATGATGCAGCCCCTCGCCCTCGCACACGCATTGCTGCTGTACTGCAGAGCCTGCCCTACAAAGAGGTGAGAGCGTAGGGTGTAGGGATTACTAGACTCAAAACCCTAAACCCTAAACCCTGAACCCTAAACCTGGTTCGAAGCAGGGCGTGGCGTTTAGCGCTATAGACTGAATTTCCTAGAGGCGATGCACGTAATCCAGACCCACGAGGAATCTAGGAATGAAAGGGTACCCTTTTTGGTTGTAAGGGGATTCTAAGGGAACCCCAATCCAAAAAAAGGAAATAAGGGCCTACTCCGGGTCCTAGTAGCCCTAAACCCTAAACCCCAAACCCTAAACCTTAAACCCCAGTGTCCTTGTAATCTAACTTACAGGCAAGATGCTGAAGAGGGCCGTCCAGCAATCATGGCGATGGCTCCCAAGATTTCCTGTCAATGGGTTCAGGGTTTAGGGTTTAGGGTTTGGGGTTTAGGGTTTAGGGTTTAGGGCACCCCGACGCTGCAAACCCTTAACCCTAACCCTGAACCCTTTACCCCCCAACCCTTTCTGAAATGGGTCTGAGCACTGCAGGTGCTTCCACCCTGAACTCTTTTGCATTTGGAGTCTAAGAACCCTCACCCTACACCAGGATACGGCGCGGGCCTTGGCCATCTGGATACCAGTTGGTGATCACGCCGGAGGTTCGATCCTGCAGATTGCCGCCCTCGCCACCCTCGCCACCCTCTCCACCCTCGCCACACCCCCAACCCCTTTCAAAATAAGACGAGGAGCTGCACATGGCCCCTTGTTTTTGCATCCGGGATTACAAGGAGGGCCCTCCTTACTACCCCAATTTAGGCTCCCTATAACTCTATTTATAACTGGGGGGGGGGGGGGGGCCTCCTTGCTGGGTCTCAGCCCTCAGCACCTTTTGTGTAGCAGTCCTGAGTTTGTTGGGGCTGTACGTGGTGCAGTGGTTCAAGGACGGGGTTGAGGACTTTTCGGGTTGAGCAAGTTCGTTTATGAGCCAGTCCCAGTCAGCGTTGCACCTGTCATGCCTTGTAGTTAGCTTGCAAGCGTCCCGAAAGGCACATGAAGCCAGGCTTAACATGGTTCAGGACTGCGGGAACAGAATGGGCTCGGTTTGCATCACCCGTCCTCGATGCCATATTCAACAAAGAGCTTCTGAAGCACCTTGTCCATGGCCGGGGACAATCCCGGCTTGTATTTGCCTCCTGCACTCTTGGTCACCCTAAACACACAAGCCCTGGGCCAGTTCCATAACTTATGAGCAGAGGAGAGGTTACGTGTTCTGGAGATTCGACACATGCCTCATGCCTACCACAGCAATGTGACAATGTGCTCCGTGACTCCGTGTTGTAGAGCAAACAAGACGTCACAACATCCTGTAGCTCCGCCTGCCACAAGTCCGACCAAGAAACATGTACCACGTCGAAACAAGTCCTGCTGATAACCTGCTATGTGTGCGTACTGGCTGCTAGTATTCAGCTTAGTCTATCCATTCATTAATGGAAGCTACAATGAATCCAAGTGATCTATTCCCACAAATTCCTTGTTGTTTGTGACATTGGGGCAGGGCTGGCCGTCCTTGATGCCCCTCCCAGCGAATGTTACCCCGCTGGTCGTACTTCCTTGGGTCTCTGATGTGCGGTTTTGTTGCCACCCGCCAAGCCAAAGCGCTGCAGGGACAATTTCAGAAAGACGACAACATTCGCTGAGCAGCAGCAAAGCGGCTTGGAGTTTGGGGTTGTAGGGGGTTAAAAAAAGCATAGGAAACATCCTCCACTGATGCAATTGACAAATGTCTCGGCGCTAGCTTCGATGGCAAATTCCCCAAAACACATATGTGACCCGTGCTGGCCCAAGTTGAAATAGTCCGCATATCAACACAACTGTCGAGACTGAAGCCAGAACCCTGCAGTCAATCCTAACGCCACAAACCAGCCTTGACTGCAAGTTGCTAATGCTGCCCTAAACCCTAAACCCTAAACCCTAAACCCTCAACCCTAAACTCTAAATCCTAGACCCCTGTGCCATGGTGCAGGTGGTACGCGCCGGTGGCAAAATCCCGAGTGCGAGCATTACTCGGCTTCCAGTCTGTGTTCTGCAGGATCTCATCCTAGGCGGTTTAGGGTTCAGGGTTTAGGGCTTAGGGTTTGGGGTTGAGGGGGGGAATCTAGGACGGCCCTTAAAACCCTCTGAAAAAATATTCCTAGATATGATCCTCTTAAGCCCAATAAGAGAAGATACACAACATCCCAAGGGCTTTCCTATGACTGGGTTTTGGGGTGCAAGGTTTACAAGGCTCCTGGCCTGGGGTATTCTGTCAACACCCTAAACCCTAAACCCTAAACCCTAAACCCTAAACCCAGAACACATCAGAAGCCACAGGAGCTGGTCCATGCAGGGCGTTCGGCCTGGGACCCTTTTAAGGTTCTACCCTTGGGTGTTGGGGTCCCCTTTTTGAGGATCCCCACGGGAATCTAAGGGCCACAAGGGAATGCTACCAGTCATTATTCCGACCCCTTTAGTAGCCTTGGGTTTTGGGGACCTTTGGAAAGATCCGTATGGGAGTATAAGGGCCATATTAGGACAACATTAAGGCGAACCTTTAAGGGTACAACCTTAGAGGTACGAGTCTGAATCCCTTGAGTCAAGTGTGCCAAACAACAGCTTCAGCCCAAGACACGTAGATGGCGGGGTCGTTGGCGAATTGTCGCTTGACCTCCACCTCACTGAAACATTCACTGCCCAACGACCCTCCCCATAAACCAAGCCAAAACCCAAAAACCCAAAGTCCTCTAAGTAAACTAAACCCTGTGAAGTGGGTTGTCCTTGTTCTGAAGCCTGTGCGCGTGTTTCCAGTCTCCTACAGCAAGACTTGACCCTGCCTCCTTCGGCCATCATGAGTCTAGGTTATTAAGGTTGGTCTCCCTCCTGCACAGCTGGGGCGAAGGTTTAGGGCTTAGGGTCCATACCTGCAGCCCAATGACCACCTCACTTCTGCCTAAGTCTCAATCTAATCTAGGCTCCCTGGGACCTAAACCCTAAACCCCAAACCCCAAACCCTAAACCCTAAACCCTAAACCCTAAACCAAGCCAGGAGACATCTCGCCACCAGGTAGCAGTGTCGTGCACCGACTCCTCGCAAGCAGTTCTTCTGAGCTCTACTTCCGGCCTGGACATTTTGCCTTAAGAACCGGACACCTGGTGTTGTATGGAACCCAAGAATCCGATATTCATGACCTACCAAAAAAGCACCTCTTCGTTTCTTGTAAAGGTCTGGACCAAGCAGGTGTTTAGGGCTCACCCGGAAAGCCCTAATGCCTGGGCTTGGCGACCCTAAACCCCAAACCCCAAACCCCAAACCCCAAACCCCAAACCCCAAACCCCAAACCCCAAACCCTAAACCCTAAACCCTAGGGCAAGTTTGCGGAGGCAAGCCTCAGGTTGTCACGAAGTACCCGGAATCAGGTCATAACCACTCACGACTATACTTGCTTAAAGCTATGACCCTACTTGCAGCCACGACATGAACCTCCGAGTAGCCCCAGGCATGCCGGGCTATGCCGGTAAACTTGAGCTTAATTTGCATGCTCAGCTCTAAACCGTACACCCTACACCTTAAACGACATGCTGCAGAGGATAAAAAAATTGAGGAGGCGCGCCTTCGCCTTTGCACTCGTGTGCCACACCCTATGAAAGTCGGGAAAACATCCTCAGAATACAATGTCAAGCATTTTGGTTTTGGCGACTCAATCCAAAACCCTCAGGCCAATTGACCCTCGACAGTGTAAACCCCGAAACCTAAGCCTAAACCCTAAACCCTAAACCCTAAACCCTAAACCCTAAACCCTAAACCCTAAACCCTAAACCCTAAACCCTAAACCCTAAACCCTAAACCCTACCCATCAATCTTCAGCTGTGGGCATGCTTCCTCCGTCATGGAGGCGCCGTTCGTGGCCCCCACCCCACGCTCATTTCGCCCCATCTCCTGGAACAGGAAACCAAAAACCCTAAACCCTACATTCTCAACCCTAAACCCTAAACCCTAAACCCTAAACCCCTAACCCCAAACCTCAGCAACCACAATCCCGAGACCGAAAAGAAAGCCTGCAGAAAAGCCCAAATGGTTAGGCTTCCAGGATTCGAGGCAGCAGTTAGCAACACAGAGCGGTCGAAAGTGACAAGAGAGAGTGAGAGAGAGAGAGAGAGAGAGACAGAGAGAGAGAGAGAGAGACACAGAGAGAGAGAGAGAGAGCGAGCTGAGACAGAGCTGAGACACAGGGCGTAAGCACACACTCACGAAATAACAACAAATGCACGAGGGGATCGGCAGCGGCAGATAGCTTCGGATACTTTTTATGCCAGCAACTAGCTGCATCTGCTAGTGTGTGCCAGTTTTCATCTTCCAAAGCTTCGTGTAGGCGTTAGGGTTGAGGGTCAAGTTGCTAGAGCTCTGGCGCTTGGAGTTTTCAATCTTCCGAGCTAGTACAGCGGGCTCCTTTGTGAGGTACTCATGCACGCCCCATGGACGAGGGATCTCTTTGGGCTCTTTCTGCCACCACTTCGCGACAAACTTCCTCAGTTCAGTTCGGACAGCAAACGCAAAACCCCAAAACCCTCGAACCCTCAAACCCTGAAACCCTGAAAGCGCTAAACCCTAAACCCAAGCTCCGTGCCCATGGTCTCCAAAACGCAATCCAATTAGGGAAAAGAAGGCTAAAGTTCATTTTCCTACAGAAGAAGTAAAGAAACCCCAAAAGGTTACCCTAAACCCTAGACCGTAACCCGAAACCCTCAACTCTTGGCCAAGTAAGGTCGAGTGGCACAGATCGGCCAAGGGCCTTGGCGATTTCTGTTTTCTCAAGGCCTGCAAGGACAGGGCGAGAGGGCTTGGGGGTTCAGGGCTTAGTTGTCCACAAACCTGGGGGGAATAAAAGGTAGGGGATGAGACTAGCCCAAAAAGGTTAAAGGTTACCTACCCTACTCCCTCAACCCTAAACCCTCCTCAAGCCTAAGCCCTAAGCCCTAAACCCTAAACCCTAGGCAGGGCTGAGGGTTTCGACTTGGGTACACTTCTCGATTTGTGCGCGTCATCCTTGCGCAGGGGCCATGCTTCGGGCTTGGGGTTTATAAGGGTTAGGGTTTAGGGTTTGTTGGGTATAGGGTTTAGGGTTTAGGGCTTATTAGGTATAGAGTTTTGGGTTTAGGGTGTATTAGGTATAGGGTATAGGGTATAGGGTTTAGGGTTTTGGGGGATGGCAAAGGCTCTTTGGATAAATTCAGGGTCCTGTGGTCAAGCCGCAAAAAGATCCTGTCGGGATTCAGCAAAGAGCTAAACCCTAAACCCTACTGTAAGCCCTAAATCCTAGACCCAAAACCCTAAACCCGAAGCCCTAAACCCTAGATTCCAACCCCCTCCCCCCTGGCAATAGCGCTCCCCTCCAAAGAATGTTTCAGCATCAACTATACCGTCATGCCTTTGAGGTCGGCCTGAGCACCCACTTCTGGTAGCAGGGCCTTATCCAAATCGCCGAGGCCTATTCGAGCTCCAGAGCGCCGCCGTTTTGCGCCTCGGCGGGAACCAGCCTGGGAAGCACGATGTTTGGCTGGGTTTCGGCGTATACCCGACGTGGAGCCACTGCAGCCGACACCAAGGATGCAGGCTGCGATCCATCGCTGGCCTACTCTCTTCTTTGCGGCGCTGTCGGCCGCCTCAGCGTGGCCAGCTCGGCGCGGAGGTGGCCAAGCTCACGGCGAAGCTGGGCCGCCTCCAAGGAGGCTCGGTTGTCCGCGTCCACACCGGCAAAGCAAGGCATCCTCTGACTGAGCACGTGCCGCCACCCGACCTGAACTACTAATTGCTTAAGAACCCCCCCCCCCCCCCCGCAAAACAAAAGATTTTTATAAGGGCAACACAGAGAACATGATTCACTTTTTTGGGTGGTTCTTAAGCAAGTAGTAGATTGAGGTCCTTATTAGAAAGGGATCCTACTATTTGGGGATCTGTATTGGGGCAGTGAATGAGCTGCCACTTGGCTCCGTCCCTGCACCGGGCTTAACTGTAGTGTCTTTTGGGGGGGTGTGTCGGGTGAGAGACTCGTTTGCCATATCAATGATTTTTAAGCCTAAACCCTAACCACCCTTAAACCCCTAAACCCTATGTAAGCCCTAAACCCTGAACCCCGGCCTTCCTTGCGGAGGTGAATGCAACGGAGGCGATCCTGATACCTCTGGCACTTGCTATCCCATTTGTTGGTGCTTTTTGCCTTAGGGTTTTCCCAAAGTCTCCAATGTTGTTCCTTTTTGGGTTAGGTATAGGGGATTCTAGTATGCTACCCCAAAAAGGTACCACATAGGAGCCTTTGGGTAGGGTTGAGGGTTCCGGGTCTCTAGGGTTTAGCGTTATGGTGTCTAGGGTTCCCCAAGGTTTGGCCTTTTTTTCGAGTTTAGGGTTTCTCAACCCCTACTGGTACCCTACAGATATAGGCATTGGAGAAGTTCCCTAAACCCCTGCGGCACGGTGTCTGCGGGTCGTGTGTTGACATGCGAATTCGCGGGGTTGAGGATGCAGGGCTTGTAGCCGTTTTCTTGCAGACTGGGGTTCGTGCTTTTGCTACCCTGCAACGCTACAAGTGTAAACTCAACCCTAGACTCTGCTAGGGAGCAGGCGGGGTGTCTTTGCTTTAGGGTTTCGACGCTCGTGCTCGGTCAGGTTTAGGGTTAAGGGTGCAAAGTTTCGGGCTTAGGGTTCCCTGCAAACCCTATAGTTATAAACCCGGAAAGAACCTCCCGAAGCTTTTCACACTTGCTTCTGACCTCAAACCCTAATATCAACGAAGCCCAAAACCCAAAAACGCAAACCCTATCTAGAGTACCCTTATAAAAAAAGGGCACTGTGCCGTAAACCAAATGCAGGGAAACCTACCCTTGTTTAAAGGTACAAGGTTACTCTAGGTAAACCCTAAACCCAAAACCCCAAAGCCCAAACCCCCAAACCCCAAAGCCGAAACCCTACACCCTAAACCCAAACCCTCGCCCGAAACCCTGAACCCCTAGCCCTAAACCCTAAACCCTAAACCCTAAACCCGAAACCCTAAACCCCCAGAGGCTGCCAGCTGAACTCCCAAGGCGGGGGACTCCTTGTTGCCTTGGGAAGAGTTTTGCGCGAAGAGCCCCTCGGCTTGGAAGTGGGACTCGTCAAACTCGGTGACCTCTTCTCAGGGTTTCAGGGTTTAGGGTTTGGGAGGATTTTAGGGTTTTGCTGTTTAGGGTTTGGGGGTGGTTTAGGGTGCAGGGTTTATAAGGTTTAGGCACACTATCTGCAAGCAGTCCGCTGCGCGTTGGGAGAGCGCGACTCGTTGGGGCCCTTTAGGGTTCTGGAACTCGGAGAGGTGCTTTGGGCAACAGGGACTGCTCGGCCATCCCAATGCATTGGTTGATGCACCTGACCATCATGCCACGATTGTTAAATAGGGGTGTTGGGGTAACCCTAAACCCTTTTTGCAACTGGGACTTGGTGACTGCCAGAACAGAACCCTAAACCCTAAACCCTAAACCCTAAACCCTGATCCCCTAAACCCTAAACCCTAAACCCTAAACCCCTTAACCCTAAATACCTTCGAAACCCTACTAAACCCCTAACCCCTAAGCCGCAGCTGGGCCGGGGCTGGTTGTGGGAGCTTCGTGGTTCAGTGCTCGGGATGAACGGGGGCTGATAGAATAAGGGTTTAGGGTTTAGGGGCCTACTCTGGGTCCTCGTAGACGCAAGTTGTTGTGCTCGTCTGTGGAGGGCTTTTTTGCTATGGTTAGGGTTTAGTGCTTTAGGGTTTCTGGGGTTTAGAGGTTTTATAGGGTCTATGGATCTCGTGCCCGCCTCCTCCTTGCCGTGGAACTGCATCCATCGGTACCTCACTGCTCTCCAGCACAGAGCACAGGGGTCCGCCTTCCCAAACCCTAAACCCTAGACCCTCAACCCTGTACCCTAAACCCTACACCCTAAACATCCCTAAACCTAAACCCTCCTTCCGACAGCGCGTAACACACGCAAGAGGGCCCGCCGCAGTGCAAGCGAGAGGCGTCCGCAGAACCTTGCGCTGCGGGTCCTGGACCCCCTGCCTGAAAAGCCATGACATGGGTTTAGGGTTTAGGGTTTAGGGTTTAGGCTTTAGGCTTTAGGGTTTAGGGTTTAGGGTTTAGGGTTAGTAGGGCGTAGATGCTGTGAAGGTTAGGATGCAGCAGCGGCTCGAATGCCTCGTCAGGCGCGAAGAGCAGTTCTGGCCCGATTGTGGAGGGCCATCTAACACTTGTCTCCCACCCCACGCCGTCCGAGGCGGCAAAACCACCCAAACCTATTCCTTTTAGGATTTAGGCCTAAACTCATGACAATCGCTTACTTTCAAAAAAAAATCTTTCCGTCACCGATGGCCACTTTCAGCCAAGGGAAAGGTTTGAGGCTAGGTCCTCACAGCTGCGAGAGGTTTTAAAGGGTTTGCAGGGTGAGGACGGGGGGAGGGCAGGAGGGTCAGGGGGCCAAGCAGGCCAGGGACCAGGGCGCCAGGGCAGTCAGGGGGTCTGGGAAGGGCGGAGGGCCAGGGAAGGGCGGGGGCCTGCAGAAGGGCCAAAGCGGGGCCAGGGTGGGGCCGGAAGGGGGGCGGGCTGCAGGAGGCGGGCAAGCGACCTGGGTCGACCTTCGCCATAGAGGTCGAAGGGCTTCAGCGCCGCCCCCTTCTGTAGGGGGCGCGGCCTAGGCCCTGAGTTTAGGGTTTCGGGCTTAGGGTTGAGACCTTGATCCTAAAGCCTCCGAATCCCCGAAGTTTGTAAGCCCTAAACCCCCTAGGTTCCGAAACCCTAAACTCGCTAAGCCCCGGAAACCTAAACCCTAAACCGCCCTAATCACCCGAAACCCAAAACCATGGTCTCCCAAGCCCTAAACCTGTTTGGAACCCTCAACCCTAAGCCCCAGAGCCTAAGCGCCAAATTAGAACCAATCTCGACGCTCTCTGTACGAAACCTTTTAACTGGAAGAGGCCTAGACCCTAAACCCTAATCCTAACCATAAACCCTGTAACCCTATGACCCTATAACCCTATAACCCTATAACCGTATAACCCGATAACCCTATAACCCGATAACCCTATAACCCTATAACCCTATAACCCTAAACCCTAAACTGTAAACCCTAAACCCTAAACCCTAAACCCTAAACCCTAAACCCTAAACCCTAAACCCCAGACCAAACCCCAGAAGGCCAAAGAGTCTTCGCAGCCCAGGCACTGACTTCGGCGGACGCCGAAAGCTTCGTCCAAGCGCTGCAGAGGCATAGCTGCGACTCCAAGTCGGATCTCTTTAAAAGGGGTTTAGGGTTTAGGGTTTAGGGTTCAAGGTTTAGAAGTTAGGGTTTAGGATTAACTTCTGATATCTAACGGGGTTCAGGGTTGAGGGTTTCGGCGCTGGCATTGATATTTCATGGGGGTTTAGGGTTTAGAGGTAAGGCTTGGGCTGCAGTAGTTGAGAGGCGTGGCTATCAAGCACATCTCCAACTGGCGCCCAAGGCTGTTGGGGCGTCAGTTTGAGGCTCTTCTTTATTATGAGGCAGCTTACTTTCAGATTCACTATAAGGAGTGTCAGGGGATCGTGTTGGTACTCATATTAACTCCTCTGTTACATTTTAGGGCGGAAAGCTACAGAGGTTCAGGGGCTGGTGGCTGCTGGCATGAGAATGGAAGCGATCTGCTCCACTTCAAAGCTGGGACAGAGCCAGACCCGAGCTGTTTCAGCATCGGTTTAGGGTTTAGGGTTTAGGGTTGAGGGTTTGGGGTTTAGGGTTTGGGGTTTCGGCTCGCACTCGCAAAAGGCAGGCAAGGACTCGGTCGGAAGGTTCTCACTATGACAATCCGCCAGATTCCCACTCAAGCGCAGCTCCAAACGCGATGAACCAAAAGTGTAGGTCAACGAATCATGTGGAGGTGGAATCTCGTGCTGCAGGGTTTGGGGTTTAGGGTGTCGGGCTTATCTAGGGTCCCAGGTACGGGCCCTTAATTTGGGTCCTTTGTTATCTAACCCTTACATACACTATACATACCGAGGGCTCATACTTCGGATCCCTATACACCAGGGTAGGGGACCATACTAAGGGCCCAATGTTCTGACCTTAGGGTTTAGGGCCCTTTTAGGATTTAAGGTATATTTGGGGATTTCGAACATAGGGGTACCCCCTATATACCCCAAGATACTATATAATCCCTACAAGGGGTACCCCTAGTTTCGGAAAGCCCCGTATATGGTTTAGGGCAAGAACTCGTAAGCTGCGATCCGCATGGTCCCTGAGTCCCTAGAAGGAGGACCCCTTATAGACCCCTTATGTACCCTGACAACCCAAGGGCCCATGCAGCAGCCTTTTAAAGGAGGTAAGGGACCAGATTTAGGGCCCATGTAACTACGCTTAGAAGGGCCCAAATCCCCAAACCCTAGCCACCCTTGTGCCCAAACCGGCGGCCCCACACCATCCTCTTAGGGGCTGAATACCTAGCCAAAACAATGGGTTTAGGGTTTAGGACTTAGGGTTTCGGTTTTATATATATATATATATATGCTAGGACTCTAGACAACCAAAAAGGTTAAAGGCTACCTACCCATTCCCTAAGTCCTTGACCCGACGGTTGGGTTGCAAAAACCCGCCAAGGAACTGGCAGTACAAGTGCACTATGGGGCCTGCATAGTTATAGTATAATGGGGCATATTCGAGAAGAACTATAAAGGGACCATAAGGGAACAAATAATATTAGAAAATTTGAAATGACTCTGACCCCTGTAGCAGGCAGCCCTGCCCAGAAAGGGGACCTCGGCCAATGCCTGGTGCCGATCCAGGCAGAACCCTGCCAAACCTGGCCATGCGAGGTGTCGACTCTCACAACGCGCGCACGCGTAGGCAAGGCGTAGGCAAGTTAGGGCGTTAGGGCGTAAGGGCGTAAGGGCGTTAGGGCGTCAGGGCGTTAGCCGCGTTAGGGGGTTAGGGCGTTAGGGCGTTAGCCGCTTTAGGGCGTTAGGGCGCTAGGGGGTTAGGGCGTTAGGGCGTTAGGGCGTTAGGGCGGCAGGGCGGTAGGGCGTTAGGGCGGTAGGGCTTAGGGCGTAGGGCTTAGGCGACTTCGAGTTTAGGGTTTATAGGGCTTAGGCTACTTTGGCGGTTAAGGCTTCAGGCTCTGCGGGGTTTGGATCTAGAGTTTATGCCTTTGTCGCTCACTCTCGGAACAGGCCAGGCGAGGTCTGCCTAGGGTAACCTTTGCACCCTCTAAAAAGGATAGTGCGCCTTTGGAAGTATAGCACGTCGTGTTTAAGGTGCAAGGTTGCTCCAGGTAGAGTTCAGGGTCGAAGGGTTTAAAGCCCTGGGCCTTCGACTCTCACACTCACACTCGGAGAAAACAGGTGAACTAACCCTAATGCGTGGGGCTACACCCTAAACCCTAAACACAGAAAAGGCCACTCATCCTGCACAACTCTGCCGTGCTGTCTGGGGCCAACGCGGATGGACAACCTCCACGTCGCAGCCTGAACTGCAACTTGATGGTACGTGATTCGGGTTCAACCCTGACTAACCCTAAACCCTGAAACCCTAACACCTCAACCCTGAAGCCGTAAACCCTAGCACTAAACCCTGAAACCCTGTATGGGTGGATTCGATGGGTTCCGAGTTTAGGGTTGAGGGGTTAGTTGAGGGGTCCAATGTCTTGAGGCTGAGGGGTTTACGGCTTGCAGTCCCTGATGTTCTTCGAGCTGCACGAGTTGGGCTGGGGTTTAGGGTTTAGGGTTTAGGGAGGGTCCAGGGTTTAGGGTTCAGGGTTCAGGGTTTAGGGTTTCCTTAACCCCAAACCTACTTTGTGGTAGGTGACCTAAGAATCCGATACATGGGTTTATAGTAAGGGCCTACATAGCAGCAGGGTGATGGGCTTTCAAGGGCAGATTGTAGGTGCCACTTCTTTGCCATTCAATCATTTTTGCTGTTTTCCGAGTTTTAGGGCAGCAGTGGACATAAACCCTGAACCCTGAACCCTGAACCCTAAACCCTTAACCCTAAACCCCCAACCTGCCTTGGCCACCCCAAGCCCGGCAAGGCTATGACTCTACAACCATTTGTTGCCTCCTCATAGCCAGCACCTACTCCTAAACCCTAAACCCTAAACCCTAACCCTAAACCCGAAACCCGAAACCCTAAACCCTAAAGAGAGTTTTGCTGTAAGCCCTGTGTTCGGTTGCCTCATAACAATGAGTCATTCTTTTCACTTGTAAGGGCAACATAGGTATTGATACCTTTTCACTTTTGAGCGGGGGGGGGGGGGTTCTTAAGCAAATAATAGTTTGAGGGTTGACGGAATCAGCGGGACCCCTAATTAAAACAGACCCCCAAACAGTAGGATTCCCGTCTCACAAGGACCCCAATTTGGCACCCCCTCATTTCGAAAACCACAAACCCCAAACCCCAAATGCCAAACCCAAAACCCTAAATCCCAAACCCTACCAATGACGTGCCCCCCTAAATTCGAAGACCTTCGTAGAAGCCTGAAGTGAAGCAACAACCACGGCAGGGTGGCAGTTTGCGAGCCTTTGGTTGCCGCGGTGAAGCCCTGTGATCGCAGCTCACTGCGGAGCATGGACAAGGATCGGTTTAGGGTTTAGGGTCTAGGGTCTAGGGTTTAGGGTTTAGGGAACTTTCGACATGAACAAAACAATTCACAGGCAGTGGCCATTTCAAGAAGGGCCACTGCGCACGGGATCTTCGATCCTAGATAGCGGCAGCAACGCGCCAGGAGCGGCCCAAGCAGGCCACCCTCTCAAGGCCCGAAGTGTAGCAGGTCATAGGGCTTATAGGGCTATAAACCCTAAACCCTAAACCCTAAACCCTAAACCCTAAACCCTCGGAAAAGGCGAGGTCTGATGGAGGCGGGTCCCAGCGGGGCCACTCCGTAGCCCAGGTCTCTGCCAGTTGGTACATGTTGCACTGAGCACGCAACTTCTGTGAGAGTTTCGATGAGGAGCCTTAAAAGGAATTATGGGGTTTGCAAGTTCAAACAAGTTTAGGGTTTAGGGTTTAGGGTTTAGGGTTAGGGGCCACATGAGTGCTGAGCTCTGGGAGCGAACTTCTGTGTGAATCTTGAGCTCTACCTAGAGGAGCCTGTGCAAGAAAACATGCCGCCTCTACTAGGCAAAGTTCGATGTAGTCTGCGCACCGCCTCTGTGCAACGAACTCATGCTTGGCCTTCGAAATCGACTCCGCCAAACAAAAATTGGTCGACTGTACACAAGCTCCTGCACCGGATCCAAGACGACTCCTGTAGGAGGCGGGATTGTCATTCTCACATGTCTCACATAACCCTAAACCCTAAACCCGGAACCCTAAACCCTAAACCCTAAACCCGGAACCCTAAACAAGCGTTAAAGACTTAATTACGAGCCTGAGGAGCCACAGCTCAATGAAGCGGCTAGCGCTCTCCCTGAAATAATCGGGAGGCAAGTCCGTTTCCTCCTGCGAGCCTACTAGATCCTAAACCCTTTTGCACAGGCTTGTCCCGGCGAGACCCTAAACCCTAAACCCAAAACCCTTAGCCCTTTTTGCTAAACCCTAAACCCTAAACCCTAAACCCCAAACCCTAAACTTGGATCCATGGAAGGGTGCTCACCCTTCGGGTGGGCCGTTGTTCGGCAAGGAGCGGAGGTTTCGGGGCGATGTGCTTTCGGCACCGACTGCAGCTTCAAGGGGTTTAGGGTTTAGGGTTTAGGGTTTAGGGTTTAGGGTTTAGGGTTTAGGGTTTAGGGTTTAGGGCTACTGTGCGGCCGAGAGATCGTCAAGGAACACAGGCATTGCTGCAGAAAACCCGAATGCACCAAAGCACCCTTCGTCCAAGCAAGCGGGGATGCTTTGAGCATGAATTGCGCAGGCGTGAAGGCCAATTACTGCTGATGGCCATGAAGAGCTGCTGACTGTTTTGGGCAGACTTCGACATAAGCTATCAAACAGCGGGATTTGCATTCACATCTCGCAAGTCGCAACCTACGTTCAGCAGCCAATCGGCCAACAGCCTGCAACTTTGTATCTGAGAGGAGAGTCCGCGGCAGAGACTGCGCCGGGACATGGGTGTCGGCTGTGTCATGTCCTCCAATCAAGGATTGCAGGAACGGGTTACTATAGCCCTTCTGATCCCCTACGGCCTTTTAAAGGAACAACAAGTGGGTACGAGAGACCATTCAACGTGAAGGCTCTTGAATACCCTAAACCCTAAACCCTAAACCCTAAACCCTAAACCCTAAGCCCTAACCCCTCGGGTGTGCCGGCATTCTCTTCAGGACCCAGCATTTCTCATTAAACCCCAGTGCCCCAAACTTCAAGAAGGATCAGTGCAAAGCATGGCCGCAGTTTGTCTAGACTCCCGTTCATGAATAACTATCCCCTTGGGCTGTGTTCTAAAAAGCACGGCCTAAGGAGACACCTCTTTTTGCAAAACCCCTAAGATTAAGCCCGAAGCCCTAAGCCCTAAACCCTGAACCCTAAACTGCAGAACAAGGGTCCTCACCCTGGTTATTCAACATCCGGCGCAGGTTCGCGCGCGCCTGTGCACCTTGGGGGGCTGAGGGAGGGGTTCTGAGGGGGAGCCCGGGATGGCTCCAGGGTTTAGGGTCTAGGGGTTCAAGGTTTAGGGTTCAGGGTTTCAATGATCAGGGATTCAGGTTCAGGGTTCCGGGTTCCGGGTTCAGGGTTTCGGGTTTAGGGTCTAGAGAAGGAATTATACATTAAACTATATAGGATCCTGAGTATGAGTGGTCTATCCCTTGCTTAAGGTTGCTTTGAACTGGATCCTTATGGGGTCCTTACTACACTAGCCAAGGGATGGTCAACGAGCGTATGAGGGATACGTATGTGCCTTGCTTTACGAAGCTCCGGTTGGGAGGTTCCCCGTTATACTTACAATCCTTAATAGGGATTCTAGTCCCCCCTATTCTAATCCCTATTAAGGACTGCTAGTATAAGGGGGGAAAACCCCAAAGCTCATGCGTGCTTAGCCGGTCCCGACTTTAGGAGACAAAGGCAGGATAAGGACTCAACCCCTTGAAGCCTGAAACGCTGGCTCCTTACCAGTGCACCATCTCTGTCTGAATGGTGGCCCCCTTTATGGTGTACCCTCAAATATCAGGGCTTAGGGGTCTAGGGTATGCGCACAGAGTTCCTGCTGGGCCACAAACAGACTGCCTGACAAGGGGTACCTCTGGCAAGGTTCTATACGACGACCAAGCTGAAGGGACTGAAGCCCTCAACTGTGAAGCACTCCCAGGTGGTCCCCTAAACCCTAAGCCCAAAACCCTTTGATTCCTAAATCCAACCACGAACCGAGGTTTGCTTTAAGCTGCTGGGGTTTGGTACACTCTCGAATGCAATACCAAACCACAAATTTGAGGTCATAGGATTTCGGGTTTCAGCGCACCCTGCACCCTGGCTCAACCTGCCTCGAACTACTGGGGTTTAGTTCTTTTGCCAGCCGCACTGCACTGGGTTTAGGGTTTAGGGGAGTCTAGGGGAGTTTAGGGGAGTTTAGGGTTTGGTGTTTAGGGTTTAGGGTGAAGAGTTGGCTTGAAGATACCTGCTTGCAAGCATGACGCTGTACATGGGCGGCGCATGTGCTCACGAACTCTTCCTGCTTTGCTCTGCCACCTGCGAGACAGCCGATGGCTTCCATCAACTCTAGGAGGGGTTTAGGGTTTTGGGTTTAGGGTTTAGGGGTTGGGGTTTAGGGACCCGACATACTTGTCCTTGTACTTCTCCGACTAGTAGAATGGTAGATGGGATGGCGAGTTGAGACTGTGCGTCTAAAGGGACCGGTCCAGCTGGAATCAAACGGGCTGAATAACCTTAAACCTTTAGGGTAGTTACATGCTTCCTTAATACGGGCCCTCTAAAAGGGGAGCCTTTATATACCCCTTACAGTATATACCCGATAAAACCCAAGACCCCGTAAATCAGAACCCTGTAAAGAAGGTAACGGACCATACTAGGGCCATTAGGGGACCATGTGACCACCCTCAGATAAACCCGAAACCCCGGAGCCCTAAACCTAAACCCTAAACCCTCAACCCTACACCCTAAACCCTAAACCCTAAACCCTAAGCCCTAAGCCCTAAACCCTGAGCTTCCGCACGCTTTTTGTGACTACTGCTGAGCTCAAAGCAGGGCAGGGCGCAAACTGTATCAGGCGCAGGCTCAGGGAGTCTGAAAGAAAGCAGACATAAGTGCCCGCATGACTACAGCTGGCTCCTGGTGGAATTACGGAGCTCCATGTACCCTTAAAAAAGGGGGTCATGTGCCTTCATTTTTAGGAATATACCTTTTAAGGTGCAAGGTTACTCCAGGTAGACCCTAAACTCTGAGCCAGCTGTCACTTGGGCGTTAAAGGCACCAGGGAATGAACTGCAAGCCGATTCCCCGCGCTACAGGGTTTAGGGTTTAGGGTTTAGGGCTTCCACGGTGAGGTCAAACACCGGGACGGGTGGTGGGGGGTTTCAGTAGAGGGTTGTAGGCTGTGTTGCTTAAAGGGCGGAGGTTTAGGGTATCGGGCTTAGGGTTTAGGGCGACCCTAAACCCTTCTGAAACCTTCTACTAATCCTCTTAACCTTTCTTGCAGCCATGAGCCCCGCGACGTGCCTGGAACCCAAACCCTAAACCCTACAAAGCCCTAAGCCGAAGCAAACAAGGCAACCAAGAACCGCCTAAAGCTGCACAGCGCTCTGGGTTTAGGAGTTGAGGGTTGGGTGGATGCTTTTAGTTGCTATACACCGTTGGCACTAGCAAATAGGGTCTCTCTGAACAGAATCCTACTCAAAGCCCTTAAACCCGAAACCCTAAACCCTAAACCCTAAACCCTAAACCCTAAACCCTAAACCCTAAACCCTAAACCCTTCCTTTTTAGGTGAAGGTTCCGGTCGTCAGATTCTCAGGGATTGGATGGCTTTGCTCTCACATCCGCTTGGACTTTCTCAGCGTGCGCATGCGGTTCATGAGCTCAAGGAAGCCTTCGTTGGGTATAGGGTTTAGGGTTTAGGGGTTCATGTACCTATATAGTATATACCTGGGCCCTAAAGCTACTGTATGGGAACCCCTTTAATTCAGGCCCTTGTATATACTATAGAGGTATTTGGGCCCTTAGGGGATCGTGGGTGCTTCAGGCGCATGGGTGCTTCAGGCGCTAAACGCAGCCGCGGTTTCGGGTACTGACTCGGCTTATTCGTGATAGGGCCCTGGGGCCTGTACAGAGAAACGCTGTGTTTTTGTTGTGTGACACGTACCAGTTACCTTTGTACCCATACAAACGGGGAAATGCACTTTACACAGGGGCATATACCTGTTTGTCAGGTATAAGGTTGCTAGGTAGAGGTTTTGGGGTTTAGGGCCCTCCCTGACTCTCCAAGAGTCCACACCCATGTGGGCCCCGTATATTCGGAGTCCTTTATAGGGATTGTAGTACCCCGATTGTAATCCCGATATTATAAGGACTGTTAGTAACAGGGGACCATCCCAAGAAGTACCCATGAGCCTCCAGGTACAGAAGTCTACTTCCAACGCTCAAAGCCCCTAAACCCTAAACCCTAAACCCTAACCCCTCAATCCCTAAACCCTAAACCCTAAACCCAAATCTGGCTTCTTTGCGACCAAGAGAGCTTGTCTCTTTTTGAGACCCAGGGAGGTCCTCGGGGATGTGCTCCTGGGATTCAGGCGGCTTTCGACTCCCTGCCCACCCCCTCACCTCCCCCTGCACGCGGCAGGCAAGGAGGGTCGCAAGGTGGGGGAGTTGGGTCTTAACCCTAAACCCTAAACCCCAAACCCTAAACCCTACGTAAACCCTAAACCCTAAACCCGCACCTCTAGAGTTTAGGAGGTTGGAGGACTTGGGGGTTCACGTGTGGCTCCAAGGAGGGTATGAAAAGCACCAGTTCTTCCTTGCCAGCCTATCTTTGCCTTGAAAAAAGGGTAACATACCTTCTCATGATTGGGAATATCCTTGAAAGAAAAGGGTTCGCGTACTGTAGGCTATATAGGCACATACTACCCCCATACCGACCCCCTGAACCAACTGTGGGGCTGATCCACATGCGGGGCACCTGAGTAGCCTTGTACCTAAAAAAAGGGTGTATATATATATATGTATATATATATATGTATATATATATATATGTATATATATGTATATATATATATGTATGTGTATATATATATGTATATATATATATATATATATTTCCCAAGAACTAAGGTACATCATCCGAGGGTGGTACAGGGTATACGGCCCCAATTGTGGGGTTCATTTCACCCCGGTGGCACTGCCTTATCTCGCCAAGCATGAATTAGTACTGACTCTTCATGAGGGACTTTTTTGGTTTCTGGCTCGTTCGCACGCGGTAGTAGGGTTTGTTCAGATAAGACCTTAATGAACTGAACATGTGAAGCCCTGTTCAGCATATTCATGGAATGTACACAGCTCCACGTGTAGCATCAGCATCGCCTGAGAATTTCCTTCCCACATTTTCCCTGTCCATGCGGGGAGGAAGGCCTCCGTCTGCCAGCCAAGGCACAACATGTCTGCAATCGTCGTCAGTAGACCCTTTGGGGGCCTTTGGGCCCAGGAGCACCTCTCAACATGAAGCTGTAGTGGCGCACAGGATTCGCGCAAGTTATAAGGACTCTTGCAAACCCTTGGGTCACTCTGGACTTCTCCCAGCAGCCCAGGACAACCCTACAAACCCGAAAACCGAAACTTTGTGCTGTTCAGGATTTCAGGACATTTCCAGATTTCATCGCGCTCACCCCACCTGTAGCTCAACCACCTCCCGCGAGGACACGCGCTGGCGGAAGTCCCCCATCGGGTCCAGCTCCTGCAAGGAGGGTTACATCAGGGCCCATTTTTATAAGATTACTATAACTTGGGCGTTACCCCCTAAACCCTTGTTCCCTAAACCCCAAACCCTAAGCCCTAAACCCTAATATTTAGGGTACCCAAAAGGGGAGAACTCATGTTATAGGGTTTGGGGCTCAGGGTTCTGTTCAACATCCTCCCTCGAAGTGCAGCTCCCTGGACCTTCGGGAGCCCTGAAACCTGAAACCTTTCGCCCCCCAAACCCTAAACCCTAAACCCTAAACCCTAAACCCTAAACCCTAAACCCTAAACCCTAAACGCTAAACCCTAAACCCCAAACCCTAAACCCTAAACCCTAAACCCTAAACCCTAAACCCTACACCACCAACTCTAGCAGGCCTCGGCGGCATCGAGAAGCTTGAGGCGGTTGGCCTCCACTCCCAGGCGCATGGCCAGCCTTAGCTTTCCGAAGCCATTCGAGGTAGTTTAGGGTTAGGTATATATTAGGGCCCTAATTTCGCTCATTCCCTACTAAGAACCAGGGGGATTCGAGGTTCAGGGCTTCAAGGGCTTCTTCGGCCCTCGCACCCGCGCGCAGCAGGCAAGGATTCGGGTTCAGGGGTTTAGGGGTTTTAGGGGTTTGGGATGTTTCCCCCTTCTACTAGCAGGGCTTTAATGGGGATTCTAGTGCCCCCCCTATTCTATTCCCTATCAAGGACTGTTAGTATAAGGGGGACACATCCCAAGTCTGGGGACTCCGGAGTCTCGGCTTGAACAACATAGGGTTGTAGAAAGCTGCAGTAGCGGTTTTTTAAGGGACAAGGGATTTCGGCTTGGGCTGTTTAGGGTTTAGGGTTTGGGGTTTGGGGTTTGGGGTTTAGGGTTTACCATGGGGGGTTTTGCGGTTGAGCTTCTCTACACTCGGGTTTAGCCAGCTTAGGGTATGGCTTCTCCAACTTCCCTCTAAGCGGCTGTAGGATTATGCCAAAAGTCAAAGGGGTTTGGGGCTTACCTTTGCCTTCGGCTAGCGCTTTTGAACGCAGGGTATAGGGCTGTTTAGAGTTCAGCCTGCCTCAGCCCTAGACCTTAACCCTAAACCCTGGAACCCTGGACACAAACGAGAATCGGGCTAGTGCCGCCAAAGCACTGCTCCAGCAATTCTGGCACACCCCAATCTGCAGCCTGGGGCAGATACTGAGGCGGCCCCCACTAGATGAACCCCTAAAGGACTTTATGGTCCAGGTACCCCAATAGAGATTATGGTAGCATAGAGTCTACCACCCTAAACCCTGAACCCTGAACCCTAAACTTGAACCCTAAACCCTAAACCCTAAACCCTAAATCCTAAACCCTAAACCCTAAACCCTAAACCCTAGCCCTATATGATTCCCACTTGCGGGGTTCATTCATGTCTTCCCCAAGGATGCGCAGCCCCAAGAAGGCGCCAAAAGCGCGCGGAGCGCGCAGGGGCACCCCAAACCTCAAACCCCACGCCCCAAACCCCTGTAGGGTTTAGGGTTTAGGGTTTAGGGTTTAGGGTTTAGGGTTTAGGGTGTAGGGTTTACCCTACCCCTAAACCCTAAACGCCCCTGAGCACTGCCTCGTCGGCAGCAGTGGACAGGATGAGACGTCCTGCTGGGCGCCGCTTTTAGGGATTTCAGTGGCAGTTGAGCTCGCGGGAGTTTAGAGGTGGGGTTTTGGGGTTTCGGGTTTAGGGTTTAAGGATTTTGGGGTTTGGGAGCGTTGGGGGTTTGGGGGTTTAGGGGTTTACGCACGTGCACAGGCCCTAGCTTGGAGGGCTTCCAGCTGCAAGTGGCAAGTCGAAATGTGTCAGGGGGGACGGTTCGGGGGATCAGTCGTTTAGGGTTGGTTCTATCCGAATACGATCACTGAAAGGCTCACCGTCTCTTTCCGAAACCTACTTTCTTGAAGGATCCTTGTATAGGGCGCTTTGTATAGAGCATAGAAAATTGCACGGGCCCTACAGTACATAGGGGAATACAAAGCTATTTGCCCCAAATTGCCGAAACCCTAAACCCTAAACTGCCACCAGCTGCAAAGCGATGGACCTTGCGACCTGAAACTACTATTTGCTTAAGAACCCCCGAAAATAACAGATAGTAATCCTTATATTGCCCGTATGAGGAAGAACATTTGTTATTCTTTCGGGTCCCTGAAGCAAACAGTAGGAAAGTTACGAGGACTCTGGACCCCGACCCCGACATATCCCAAGCTTCTGGAGTATGTCTCGACATCTGAAGCGTACCAAGCCACAACAAGCTGAGTAAGCTGAACAACAAGCTGAGTAAGCTCAGACTTACACAGCCACAGCGAGCTGAGTAAGCTGAGATTTGCCCAGCACCAGCAAGCTGGGTAAGCTGAGACTTACCCCGCGCAAGCCAATGCTAAACCCCCCAAAAACCCTGAACCCGACCAAGGCCACCTGAACCCTGAACCCTTCGACCCTTCGAGTCCTGCCAAATTCCGAACATGGACGGCCCGCCCAGCCTCAGAACGATGCGGTTTAGGGTTTAGGGTTTGGGGTTTAGGGTTTGGGGTTTAGGGTTTAGGGTTTAACTAGGGTTTAGGGTTTACGGTTTAGAGTTTAGGGTTTCAGCGCGACTTGTTACATGCAAGGATTGCCTCGGCATCCCCGAAGATAGAGCATGGGCGATGGGTGTAAACCCCCCTTGCCTCAACCTTTCTATCGTAACGTGGTTAGGGCATGGATTGGGATAATTGCCTGGCTCAAGCAACCCCGAACCTTCTTGACCTCAATGCTTATGGCTCAGGGCCCGGGTTAGAACGGTTTCGAGTATGAGGTGAAAGACATGGAAGTTATTCAAGGTGTGACAGTGCTCACCTCGTTTGTCAGGACCATCCGAGACGGGAAGATGCCTATGGGGATGGGAGGACAGGCAAAGAATTGGTAAAACACACTCCAGTGGGATTGCATACATATTGATAAACAATGAATGACTATGTGTATACATGTATATACTGTATATCTATATCTATATCTATATCTATATCTATATCTATATATATATATATATCTGTGTGTGTGTGTATGCCTGGATGCACACGTGCAAACCCACAACCATGTTATATGTATATGTATATGTGTATATATATATATATGTATATATATACACATATATATACATATATACATACATATATATATATATATATATGTAGGTGTGTGTGTGCGCGTGTAAATAGTCAGTCTCTATATCATATCATACATTCATACGTACACACATGCATACATTCTTACATGTACATATACATTGCATACCGAACACACCCAGAACATTGAAGCAACGTTCTCTTCCGGAAAACCACATCAGTCAGGAGGCAACTGGAGCGACCTCCTCTTGAGCACGAAGCGCCCTCTCAATATCTTCCTGAACTGCAAGAAGCAAGGGGTTTAGGGTTTAGGGTTTAGGGGTTAGGGGTTGAGGGGTGGGGTTCTCAGAGCTAGGGTTATTTTGAGGTTCCTCTTATGACACAGAGCCGTATATCTAGGCATCCCCAACAAGCTGCCCCCAATTTTGCCACCCGGCGTGTTCCTATGAAAATTACGGTGCCCTCTTGCTGCCGCAGCATCTGGCTTGCGCAAGTCCGGAGTCTCCGAGGGCTTCCCAGGCAGAAACCGCGTGAGCCTGCCAGACTTTACACAACGCCTAAGGGCTTGGGGTGTAGGGCTTAGGGATGTTTAGGGAATACGGTTTAGGGCTTAGGGAAACTGAGTTGCCATTAGGGCCTAGGGAAACTGAGTTGCCCAGCCAAAAGCGGAAACCAACCCCTGAAAAAGACTTGGAACAAGTGTCCCACTGGATCAGGGCTTCACCTGTCTTGGTGTGCACTGAGCGTTTGTGGCACCACCAGGTGCGCACTTCTACTGGTTTAGGGTTTAGGGCTTATATAGGTCCGGTTTTTGTCAACCTCAACAAAAGATCATGGAAGTCAACATCTTCAGCTGCCGGTACATGCGCCCCGAAAAGTCCTGACCTTCCCTCCATGTGTGCTACGCCGTCCAGAAACACCAGCAGCATCCCTCTTTGAACTTACATCTGAAACGAAGACCTCCGACAACAGCACAACACTGGGTTGGCCTTTAAAGCCTTTGAAACACATTTGTATATAATGAGGGCCCCCTATGAACCCCAATAAGGAAAATGCAACGTACATATCCTAAAAGCCAACCTCGAACAGCGCGCAGGGCATTTAAAGAGAACCCGCCTGCATCCCGACACCCTTTTTGCATCAAACCCTGAGGTTCTCACCCGGTTTTGCTGGGCCTGTGCCTCTCGACGAACAGGGGTTTAGGGTTTAGGGTTTAGGGTTCAGGGTTTAGTTAGGGCTAGGGTTTGGGGTTAGAGATCAAAAGCTTGTTTATCAGCGTTTGGGACACCCTTATAAGCCCTCCAACTAAACCCCTAAACCTTCAAACCCTCTTGAGCCGAACCCCGAAACCATCCGCGAGCGGTTTAGGTTTAGTTAGGGTTTAGGGTTTAGGGTTTAGGGTTTAGGGTTTAGGGTTTAGGGTTTAGGGTTTAGGGTTTAGGTTTAGGGTTTAGGGTTTAGGGTTTAGGGTTTAGGGTTTAGGGTTTAGGGTTTAGGGTTTAGGGTTTAAACCCTCGAAACCCGAATCCCCCAACTCATCCGCGGGAGCCCTCTCCCTGCACCCCAAACCCTAAACCCTAAACCCTAAACCCTAAACCCCGCTCCTGCACCAAGGCCCGACTCTCTGAACGTCGGTGTTTTTCAGCACGCCGCTGTCCCGTGCGATGAAAGCAAATCGCGACATCCTGGGCATCTGTTTAGGGTTTAGGGTTTTAGGTTGGGGTTTAGGGTTTAGGGTTTAGGGTTTAGGGTTTAGGGTTTAGGGTTTAGGGTTTAGGGTTTAGGGTTTAGGGTGTGTCAGGGGAGGGCGCGCGCTCGGGTGTGAAACACCCCGGGCCGCGCGCTCGCGTTGCCCGTCAACCCACCCCGGCCACCCAAACTATACTCTATTAGGGTTTAGGGTTTATGGAATTTACTTTCTTGTGCTCTGATGCTTGCTTTGATGTTTTTAAAGTTGCGCTGTTAGGGTTTAAGCTGGGGTTGGGGGTAGCCTCGGCCCTTTTCGGGCCTTCGGCGTGTCAGGGCCCGTAGAGGCCCTTATTTATTTGAAGGTCAGGGAAACCCTTTGTGTCTGCTTTTGGATTCCCCTTCTTTAAGGGCCTCAATTAAGCATCGATTTCACTACCAAAAAATCGCATTTTTCATTGCGGGTACGGGCATCCTGGGGTCCCCCTTCTTTTAGGGGGCCTTTTGAAGCCTTTTGAAGTATTTTGGTGGCTCTTGGGGTCTCTCGGGGCCTTGTTCGGACCTTCGGCGTGTCAGGGGCCGTAGAGGCTTTATTCATTTAAAGGTCAGGGAACCTATTAATGAATTTTTCGCCAATGAGTCTTTCAATCGCTAGGGTTTAAGCTCGGGTTCGGGGTAGCCTCGGCCCTTTTCGGGCCTTCGGCAAGTTAGGGCCCGTAGAGGCCCTTATTTGCTTGAAGGCCTTCGTAGGGTTTTGCGGTGTTAGGGTTTAAGCTGGGGTTCGGGGTAGCCTCGGCCCTTTTCGGGCCTTCGGCACGTTAGGGCCCGTAGAGGCCCTTATTTGCTTGAAGGCCGTCGTAGGGTTTTGCGGTGTCAGGGTTTAGGCTGGGGTTCGGGGTAGTTTCGGTCCTTTTCGGGCCTTCGGCACGTGGGCCCGTAGAGGTCCTTGCTGATTTAGGGGGAGCCATCGATTTCAATACTAAAATGCGGGCAGGGGTGCCTAAAAACAATGTTTTCAATATTCTCATTGTGGGCACGGACAAATCTTTTGTTCTCCTTCTTTTAGTGGGCCTTTTGAAGCTTTTGAAGCTTTTGGTGGCTCTTGGCGCCTCTTGGGGGGCTTCCTAGGCCCTTAGCCGAGCCCTGGTTGGGGGGGCCCTTGGCAGGGTGTTAGGCCCTTGGCAAGGCAAGGGGCCTTGGCCAAGGGGTGTATTGTTGGGGGTCCTTGACTCAGAAGTCTTGGCCGGTCCTTGGCTCCCTTGGCTTGGGGGGCGGCCTGAGCCCTTGGCTGACAGGGTCCTTGGCCGGGGGCTTGGCTGACCCTTGACCGGCAAGGGCCCTTGGCCTGGGGGACCCTTGCCTGGCCCGGCAGCCTTGACCGGACCACCCTTGGCGGCTTGGGCCGGGGCCTCTGTCCGGGAGCCCTTGGGTGGGGGGGTTCCTGGGTTCGGCCCTTGGTTTGGGGGGCTTGGCGAGGGGGGTTCTTGGCCCGGGGGGGCCCTGGGCCCGGAAAGGTTTTTGGGGGCTCTTGGCCCGGGGAGCCCTTGGCCCGAAAGCTTTGGGTCGGGGGGCCCTTGGCCCGGGGGCCCTTGGCCCGGGGGCCCTTGGCCCACGGGGCCCTTGGCCCGGGGGGCCCTTGGCCCGGGGGGCCCTTGGCCCGGGGGGCCCTTGGCCCGGGGGGCCCTTGGCCCGGGGGGCCCTTGGCCCGGGGGGCCCTTGGCCCGGGGGGCCCTTGGCCCGGGGGGCCCTTGGCCCGCCTCAAAATCCTCAAAATCACGAAATTGAGCAACCAGCCTGCCTGGGCCCTCGCCAGCCTCCTGGTCCAGGAATCCAGCTACCAGGGACCAGGGGCCCCCGGGGGGGGGGGCCCGACAAACCCTGAACCCAAAACCCTGAACCACCTCCAGAGGCAAAGGGTTACGATTTGGGGTTATACTTTAGCTACGCTAAAGGTGGTCTGGGTGCCGGCCATCCCTTAGCCGAGTACTGACGTTGTCGTAAAAAAGGCCGATGTCCGTTGGCCTGTCCAGGACAGACGGTGAGGCTTAACCCTCACCTTTCCGTTTCTCTTTTCGCTTGGGCGCTCGGGCTGTAAGGCCCTCGGCCGAGCGTTCGGGGTCTGTCGCTCGACGGAAGCGACCCCTCACTTAGTTTAGGGTTTAGGGTTTAGGGTTTAGGGGTTTAGGGGTTTAGGGGTTCGAGGGCTTGCCCAGAATCCTGGGAGGATCCGAAAAAAGGAGATCCCCCCCCTACAAGGAGGGGCCCCCTTACTATACCAACTATAGTTAAGGGACATATAGCCTAAGTTACGATCCTTATATCCCAATTTAGGGTCCTTATATCTCTACTTATAACTGGGGGGGGGGGGGGGGGGCCCCTCCTTGTAGCTAGTACCCGATATTGATATTGGGTCACTCTTAGGAACTTTGGCGGGGACCTGCTGTTTGGATCCTTGCAAGGGTCTGTGTATGGGTATAGGGTATAGGGTATAGGGAAAAATGGGTTTAGGGTTTAGGGTATTATATAGATTTATAAAGATTTTGCAGGGATTTGGCGGTTCAAAATCAGGGCTTACTTAGAGCAACCTTTGCACTCCAAAAAACAGGAACGTGCCTCAATTACTAGGGAAAGTATACTGTTTAAGGGTACAAGGCAGTACAAGGCTACTCTAGGGTTAGCGGCTTATAAAAGCGCTAGTCAGCTTTTGCAGGGCCTTGATATGCTCACCATGCCATGTTGCTCTAAGCGCAACCGCAAGGTTCAGGAACCAAGTCCCTTGAAGTTCCCCAAAACCCAAAACCCAAAAACCCAAACGTCCCAGCGGCGCGGACAAGGCCACGCGGAAGGACTCCAGATCCTGAGGCGGTCTTGGTCTAGGTTTAGGGGGGCTTTGGGAGGTTCAGGGTTTAGGGTTAGGGGGGGGGTTAGGGGGTTTAGGGATTCAAATAGGGGTTTTGGGAAGTTAATTAGGGGTTTAGGGTTTAGGGCTCGGGGGGTTTAGGGGGTTTAGGGATTTAATTCGGGGCTTAGGATATAGAGTTTTTGATTTCGGCCACCCGCCCTACCCTCTGAGCCCTGCAGCATTCTCAGCCCTAAAGCCTACGCAGCATCCTTGAGCTCCACAGCCTTGAGAGGTCGAAGCCCTACCTCCTCATGTAGGGTTTAGGGTTTAGGGTTTAGGGTTTAGGGTTTAGGGTTTAGGGTTTAGGGTTTAGGGTTTAGGGTTTGGAGTTTAGGGTGTAGGGTTTAGGGTTTAGGGTGTGGGGTTTAGGGTTTTTCAGGGCCTAGGGTTTAGTTGAGGCACTCCGTCCTAAAGACAGCACCCGTTGCGTGCAGTGGCTGCGAAGATGCTGCTCTAGGTTGCAGCCTGTGGAAGCAAAACTAAGCCTAGGCTGCCCAGTAGCCCAGGCTTAACAAGGGTGCCCTTTTTTGCTTAAAGGGGTGTATAAGGGAACCTAAACCCCAAAAAGGGAATAAGGGTACTACTGGGCATCCTAGAAGCCCAGATTATCCACAATGGCCCAGAATTCAACCCCAAACCCCCCCTGAAAAACCAAAATCCCACCTCCCCGAGATCTAAACCCCCAACCCCTCATAGCCCTAAACGCACATGTCCCAGGTGCTGCCACCAAGTACAGGTAGTTCACGCCAGCGCGCACCTGCGTCTGAACGGTGGCGTACCTCGGGTTCGCGGTGTGCAGCTGGCCTTTGGGCTTCGAGTTTACGATTCTCTTGGCACCCGTATGTTTCGACTCTCACACTGGCTCACACCCGTATGTTTAGGGTTTAGGGTTCAGGGTTTAGGGTTCGGGTTTAGGGTTGAACAGGGTTTCTGAGGTTTAAGGGTTTTACAGGGTTCATAGGGGTTTGTCCGAGGGCTCCAGCGACTCTTATCTTAAGACATTTTGAGCCCCACAGGCTGTCGGAACAAACAGCCTCAAAGTCATCATGCCTCTATCCGAATACTCGCCCCTCAAGCATGCCCTTGCTGCAACTTACCATAAGTTGTATTCCGAAACCCTATAAACCCGATAAACCCTATAAACTCTGAATTCTATAAACCCTATAAATCCTATAAACCCTATAAACCCTATAAACCCTATAAACCCTATAAACCCTGAACCCTGGACCCTACAAACCCAAATCCTAAACCCTAAACCCTAAACCCTAAACCCTAAATCCTAAACCCTAAATCCTAAACCCTAAATCCTAAACCCTAAACCCTAAATCCTAAACCCTAAACCCTAAACCCTAAATCCTCGAGGACGAGGCGCTGCTTGTCCGCCCGGAGGGCGCCCTCGAAGACCCCTGAGATGTACTGTGGCAAGACCAACCTTGGCTTTTAGGGTTTAGGGTTCAGGGTTTAGGGTTTAGGGTTTAGGGTTAGTAGGGATCAGGGCTTGTAGGGTTTAGCGTGTAGGGTTTAGGGTCAGTCGGGTTCAGGGTTTAGGGTTTAAGGTTTAAGGCCTTCGGGTTTAGGGCACTGGGATTAGGGAGGGCTTCAACCAATGAGGTGCAGCATAAACATCTGCCGGCCAAATGGTCCTTGGGGAAGGCGCCGCTATTCTGGGAGGAGAGTCTGGGAACCCTAAACCCTAAACCCTAAACCCTCAACCCTAAACCCTAAACCCTCGGGTCAAGTTGTTTCAGTTTGCCATCAACTGTTTGAGTGAAGAGCTCTTGCTGCTACTCCGAAGCTCTTCGCAAAGAACCTGGGAATGAATCCATAAGGCAAACTAAAAGTTATGTGGGGACATAAGGTACCACTTTCCCCGATTCCTGACTTACAGCGGGTAAGACGGTTTAGGGTTTAGGGTTAGGGTTTAGGGTTTAGGGAGTGGCCCAATGCAAAGCCCGTCTCCAAGCCCCGCAGCAGCACATGCGAAGGCCCTTGAGTGGATTTAGGGGCCCCGTAACAAACAAGTTCTAAGGGGCTAGCTTCTCTATCTCTCTCTCTCTCTATATATATATATATACTGGGTTGCCCAGTAACCTGGGAGTAAAAAGGGTGCCCTTTTTTGCTTAAAGGGGTTTATAAGGGAACCTAAACCCCCCAAAAAGGGTATATATATATATATATATATGTATACTTATTTGTTTGCATTTGTGTATTTGTTCATGTAAACCTTCAATTAAGGCTGGTTTAGGGATATGGGAGTTGAGCCCCATAGAATTTCAAACACATTTCCATCCAACTTGACCCCAGTCTAAGCTTTGCACCACTGTCCGTCAGCATGCACGCGCCACTGCCACACATCGGGCGCAGTCGGGGGCACCACAAGTGGCAGGTCCTTGTCCTCAGTTGAACAAGTTTATGGCAATCACCGGAGACTTTCACACACACAGACTGGTAGACCCACCCCTACAAACCCTAAAAATCCTGGGAAGTTGGAATGCTCCGGTTTGATAGGGGACCAGCGGATCCGCAGCGTGCGGGATTTTTTTCTTTGGGGGGGGGGGGGAGGGAGCCTTGTTGACGGCTAGTATAAACGAACATGACGAGAAGGCACCGAACAAAATGCTACAGGTCAAGGTGCAGGGCTACAAGGAGGGGCCCCCTTACTATACCAACTATAGTTAAGGGACATATAGCCTAAGTTACGATCCTTATATCCCAATTTAGGGTCCTTATATATCTACTTATAACTGGGGGGGGGGGGGGGGGGGGGGGGGCCCCTCCTTGTAGTACTATCCTAAACCTTAAGCACTAAACCCTAAAATCATCCGGGACGCCCGTCTTCAATAGCCTGCTAGACTCGGTGGGCTATATATATACATATATATATATATATTCAGATACACATATATACTTTAGGGAACAAACGAACCCCTAACAGGGCTTTAGGGCTTAGGGTTCAGGGTTTAAGTGTAGTATAGTGTATATGACCAAGCTTTGGGTTCAGTTGGTCCCCAAGGTACTAAAGCATTCATATGCGCGTTTCCCAGAATGGTCTAGGAACTTCTCCAAGAACTCACCCTAGAGTAGCCCACGAATAACAAGTGTGTCCTTGTTGATTCCCGAAGGAGTTGATAAGGGAACCAACACCTTAAACACAAAAATGGAATGAGGGCCGACTCTGGGTCCCAGTAGCCCTAAACCCTAAACCCTAAACCCTAAACCCTAAACCCTAAACCCTAAACCCTTTCTTGTAGCTGCCAAGGATCCTCAGCCATGCACCTAGCGCCTTCTACGACATCCACCTCCAGCGGCCCATGCACCCGAAAAGTTCCAGCGCCCTTAGCTTTGCAGCATGCAGGGTTTAGGGTTTAGGGTTTAGGGTTTAGGGTTTAGGGTTTAGGGTTTAGGGTTTCTGCAGCACCATCTCCAAAGAGCGAATATCGGGCGCCAACGTAGGGTTTAGGGTTTAGGGTTTAGGGTTTAGGGTTTAGGGTTTAGGGTTTAGGGTTTGGGGTTTGGGGTTTGGGGTTTGGGGTTTGGGGTTTGGGGTTTGGGGTTTGGGGTTTGGGGTTTGGGGTTTGGGGTTTGGGGTTTGGGGTTTAGGGTTTAGGTTTTGATGAGGCTGGTGGGGCTGCAAGGGCTGCTAGTACAGGGCTTACGGGTGGTTTCGTGCGAGTTTCCCTGCGCTCTCAAGTGAGGCCTCTGGCCTATGCAGTGTTAGGGTTGAAGTTTTAGGTCCTTTTCGGAGTGGGACATGGGGGCCTATGCTTTGGCTGAGGGCTGTTACCTGCGGGGTAGGCAGGTTAATCTCTGGGGGGCTTTCAGAGGGTTGAGACTGGTTTGGGGTTTGGGGTTTAGGGTTTAGGGCTTCGGGTTTACGTTTTCCAGGCTTTTTAGCACCCACAAGCCCTGAACCCTCAACCCACCACATCCTCTCCAAACACGACACCCTAAACCCTAAACTTCCCTAAACCTTAAACCCCCCTCAAACCCCCCTCAACCCCTGCGAAATTTGGGGGTTTCGGGCTTGGCAAACCTTCCATGCAGTTCGGGAATTGAGTCCGAGGGTTTGGGCGGGTTTGAGCATGGTCCCTTACCTGCGGGCCCTTAATTGAGGACCCCTGTAAATCCAAAGCGCCCATACTTCAGAACCCTTTAAAGAAGGGAAGGGACCATACTAAGGGACCATACAACTACCCATAGAACCATAAGGTCTTAGACCCAAGAGTAGCCTGGGAATACACAGGGTGCCCTTTGTGGCTCAAAAGGGCTGATAAGGGAACCTAAACACTAACAAAAAGGGAATGAAGGATCTACTCTGGGTCCTAGTAACCCTGAGATCCTAAGCCCTCCCCGAAATTTAGGGTTTTCGGGAGTTTCGAGGACCTAATGATAGACAACGTCGGGCCCTATGTCTATGCCCTCGTTACAGGCACCATGACCTACTATTTGCTTAAGAACACCAAAAAGAGTCGATTCTTCCTGACAAGGGGAACCTTCAGGGGTACAACCTTAGAGGGTACGAGTCTTGATCCCTTACAAGGAGGGGCCCCCCCTACTATACCAACTATTTTAAAGGACTTACAAGTTAGGATCCTTGCAACCCAATTGAGGGGTTTTATAACTCTACTTATCACTACGTCCCCTACCCACAAACCTAAACCCTAAACCCTAAACCCTAAACGCGAAACGCGAAACGCTAAACCCAAAACCCAAAACCCAAAACCCAAGACCCAAAACCCAAAACCCAAAACCCTAACCCAAAACCCAAAACCCAAAACCCCAAACCCGAAACCCTAAACCCGAAACCCTAAACCCTACTCTGCCAAACCTAACGCAGGCCAGCTTCGATGCCTGCCTCGACCATTGCAGCCTCCGGCTTGCGCCACGGCCAAAGGGGGGCGGTTGGGGCTTAGGGGTTAGGGTTTAGGGTTTAGGGGTTTAGGGTTTAGGGGTTTAGGGTTTAGGGTTTAGGGTTTGGGGCTTTAGGTTTAGGCTTAGGCTTTGGGGTTAGATAGGTTTGGGGGCCCTCTAAACACTACGCAATCTTCATGGCTTTATAAGGAGTGTAAAAGGATCAAGAGATACTAAACATTGGAAAAATCATGTTCAAATCAACCCCTGATACAATGTTCAGACGTCAGGAATGTTTGCTCCCTTAGTTTTTGAAGCTGGACTTGCCAACCCACCTGCCTTGTTGAAGAGGGGGAGAAGGGACAGCAGCAGCCTATAAACCCTGAACCCCCCATCCTACCAAAACCTGCAGATACAACCCTAAACCCTAAACCCTATAAACCCTAAACCCAAACCCCTTACCCTCGAAAGAAGCAACCTCTCCCGGCCGGCGGAGCCCTGAAGCCAGCTCCCCGAAGCCCTCAGGCCTCACACCGAAAAAGGTCCCCTAAACCAACTTCTCTACTGGCTGCCATACAAAAGACCAGAAGAATGGGGGTGCAGGGTTTAGGGTCTAGGGTTTTAGTGAATATCCTAGCAAAAGAAAAGGTTCACCTTTCTGTATAAACTAGCACTCGATATATGTATATAACCAAAAAGGCTAAAGGCTACCTACCCAGTCCCTAAGAGAATCGCTGCACGAAACGGTGCGATTCTTGCACATAAGGCACCTTCTTCTTCCAGACTTTTGTCGGCAGAGTCCTTCGACAAACCATACTACAGAACCTTTGGGGCCATTGCAAGAAGGTATCGGAGGGCCCTAGAAGCCCCCTGAAACAAATTCCTAAATATGATCCTCTTAAACTCAGTAAGGAAAAATGTAAATATCCCAAGGGCCTACCAAGAAAAGAATCTTCAACCCTGAGCCCTGAACCCTGAAACCTAAACCCTAAACCCTCGAGACCCCGGAAGGATATTGGCAGCAGGAAGAAGCCTCGAGCTTGCCAGAGTCAGCCCATGGCGGGACGTTCCGGTGGACCCGCATCACCCCCTTGCCGTCCTCCTGAAAAACGGGGGACAAGACTCCTAAACCCTAAACCCTAAAACCCTAATCCCTACGTGACAAAGAGAGTCGAGTAGGGTTGGGGGACACGAGCCGAACAGTTTGAACCTGCAACCCAAAGAGCTTAGCTCTGCCGTACTTGCAGGCGCTCGCGAGAACGCTGGGTTTATGGTTTAGGGTTTAGGATTTAGGGGTTTAGGGTTGGTTGTTTTTCGCTCCCGCATAGCAGGGTTTAGTTTCTTTGGTGGTACATACAGTTGCAAATGGTTCTCCCCATGTTAAGGGGTGCATGATCATCCTTTTTTTGTTGCGGAACTGGGTGCGCCTCCCTACGCCCTAAACCCTAAACCCTGCGTTGGGTTCCCCATGGTTCCCCTACTACCCCCCCTCTATCCTAGTTCCCCTCGATTCCTAGACCCAAGAGAAACCTCGGAATATAAAGGGTGCCCTTTTTGGTTGAAAGGGGTTTTATACAAGGGAACCTAAACAACAAAAAAAGGAATGCGGGCCATCTCTGGGTCCTAGTAGCTTAGGGGCGTGCAAGGCTCGATCCGCTTTGTGGTTTTTGGCTTCTGCTCGTCATCTTGGTTTCGGGCTGGGCTACAGGGTCCGAATTATAAGCCCTAAGCCCTGTAAGCCTTCGAAGGCCTAAGGCCCCAACCCCTTAAACGCTTAAACCCTTAAACTCTTAAACTCTTAAACCCTTAAACCCTAACCCTAGACCTTAAACTCTTAAACCCTTAAACTCTTAAACTCTTAAACCCTTAAAGTCTTAAACCCTTAAAGTCTTAAACTCTTAAACTCTTAAACTCTTAAACTCTTAAACCCTTAAACCCTACACCTTCTTCTCCCGCCAGGCTCCTGTAGGGAGAGCTGCGGTGACAGAACCACATCTGCAAGCACCCGCGCCTTGCAACTCCAGCTCTCAGGGCGGTTTGGGGTTTAGGGTTTAGGGTTTAGGGTTTAGGGGGGCCTCTCAGGGCTTCGTGAGGGTTTAGGGTTTAGGGGGTTTTGTAGAGAAGTCTTTGGACCGGCCTGCTGCTCCTCTCCAAAGTAGTAGCGGGGGTGAAAGGTACAAGGGTAAGCACCCTAAACCCTAAACCCTAAACCCTAAACCCTAAACCCTAAACCCTAAACCCTAAATCCTAAACCCTAAACCCGTGAAAGGGCGTCGCGGCTCTTGCAACAAAGCGGCCGCCATCAGTGGGCCCAGAAGCTCCGTGGCCTGGGTCAGGAGCCTGGCCAGATCCTTGACCTGGGAGTTGAAGGCAGTTCCCTTGAATCCCTAAACCCTAAACCCTAAACCCTAAACCCTAAACCCTAAACCCTAAACCCTAAACCCTAAACCCTAAACCCTAAACCCTAAACCCTGAACCCTGAACCCTGAACCCTGAACCCTGAACCCTGAACCCTGAACCCTGAACCCTGAACCCTGAACCCTGAACCCTAAACTAACCGGGTTTAGGGTTTTAGGGGGTGTCACAGTGGGCTTTTGGCCTTAGGGTTTGAGTAGGCTTAAGGGTTTAGGGTTTCGAGGGTTGTCGCAATAAACGGAATCGAAACGCACAACCCTAAACCCTGAACCCTGAACCCTAAACCCTAACCCTCATGCTCCTCACAGGCCTCCCTTTGTAGCCACTCGGCCCCATGAGCTTTCTCAAAGGGTCGGATAAACCCTAAACTCCTAATCTATAGGGTTCCCTAAACCCTAAACCCTAAACCCTAAACTCTATACCCTGAACCCTAAGTTCAGAGTTTGTTTCTTGCAACCTATAATGTGGACTAGGTCATCTGCACGAGGGTCCGACAAAGAGACATCTCGCAGTCCTAGGCCTTAAGCCCTACTTGAGACCTACACCCCAATGCCATTTCGGGCTTAGGGTTTGTTTAGGGTTGAGGGTTACTTTCAGGGTTTAGGGTTTAGGGTTTGGGTTTAGGGTGGGTTTTGAAGGATGTGCCGCAGTGGAATGCCAGGGTGCGGTGGCCGTGTGGTAGTGAAAGTCCTTCCGGTCTGAGCTCTTATAAACTCACAGTCTCTGCAGGGAGGGATGTTCGAGTAGGCCCTGCCTGCACCCGCCAAGCCCTGCCCCAAGGGTTTAGGGTTTAGGGTTTAGGGTTTAGGGTTCAGAGTTTAGGGTTTCGGGCTTGGGGTTTAGGGTTTAGGGTTTAGGGTTTAGGGTTTAGGGTTTAGGGTTTAGGGTTTAGGGTACCATCTCTGCAGCACAAGAAAACAACCTCAAACAGTGGGTCGGCAAGTCTTTTCTGACACGAGAAATAGCTTGCATCAAACATCTGTTTCAGGGAATGCAGCGTTGCCGCCGACCGAAGTGGAACAAATCTTACCAGCTGAGTCATCCCCCCCCCCCCCCCAACCCTAAACCCTAAACCCTAAACCCTAAACCCTAAACCCTAAACCCTAAACCCTAAACCCTAAACCCCCCTGCGTCACTATCTTCAGGGTTCAGGGGTAGGTAAGCCTAGGAGGATCCTAAATTACCATTGCCTGCAAAAGAGGGGGCCCCCGACATGAGATGCAAAGCACAAAGCGCCATAGGGTGCGCTAATTCATGCTTGCAGTTTGAGTTTTTGGTGTATAGGCTTGGGATGTTTCCCCTTATACTAACAATCCTTACTAGCTATTACTGTACAGTACAATAGGGGGTACTATCATCCCTATTAAGGACTGCTAGTCTACGAGGGGGACATCCCAAGGTTTAGGCGCTCTACGGTCTCTACTGGGTTATTCGTCGGTTTCTGAATCGGTGGCTACTTCGGCCCGGCAGCTACCACGGCTAGGCACCCCAAAAGGCGGGCCTCAATTAGGGTCTCAAATCCCTGGTTTAGGGTTTAGGGTTTAGGGTTACAGTCCCTGTATGCCCTAGGCCCTAGGTAGCCCCTAAATAACACCCCCAGATAAACCCTAAGGTTCTTATCGGGGTCCCTCCTCTGAGATGATGAAACCATGCGAAACCCAAGTACTGCTCACAAGGGCCCCCTAAACCCTAAACCCTAAACCCTAAAACCCTAAAACCCTAAACCCTAAACCCTAACCCTAAACCCTAAACCCTAAACCCTAAACTTAAACCCAAAACCCAAAACCCAAAACCCAAAACCCTAAACCCTAAACACTAACCCCCCCCCCCCCCCCCCCCCGGCCTCAGACGTGGCCAATTCTTCACCATCCAGGTAGAAGAAGATTGTCGACCTGCACCAGCTAAACCCTAAACCCTAAACCCTAAACCCTAAACCCTAAACCCTAAACCCTAAACCCAAATAAAAAGACCCAAATGGGGGTTTCCGAAGTTAGGGGGTACCTTATTGGGGGTCTCTTGATAAGGGGAATCCTACTATTTGGGGGGGTATATGGTAGGGGCCCCTCATGTTCGTAAACCCCCCCTGATATTGATAAGGTACTTTACGCACCGGACAGCCCGCAGAGGGGCTCTCTCTCTCTCTCTCTCTCTCTGTCTCTCGCGCTGTCTTTCTCTGAGGTTGCATCCAAAAGGCCCACCACCACCCTGCGAAATCGTGATCTTCTTTGCAAGGGTTTAAGATGTATAAGGTTTAGGGGCTGCCTCTTCATTGCGAGTCACTTCCCCCAGCATCTTCAAGAAGATAGCCACGGACCTTCCTCCTAACAAGTTTCAGATGTTTCTTCACCCCAAACCCTAAACCGTATACTCAAGGAAGAAGAAGGGGTTAGAAGCGCCATCGCAGCGAGGTATGCGTCAACGTGAAGAACCGTGATTTTAAAGTTCCACCCTAAACCCCATGGGTTCCCCTACTACGCCCCCTGTATACTACCCCCCCTAAGTTCCCTCTTAATCAAAGCTATCCATACGGATAATCAAGCCCAACTAACGTCATTTAAGGGGGGGACACTAGGAGGGTAGTTTATAAGAATCGGGGGGGTAGAAGGGACACCCTTTAAAACAACCCGGGGGGGGACCTAGGAGGGGTAGTTTATAAGAATGGCGGCTAGAAGGGACACCCATGAAAACCCCAAAGCCATTGGCCTGCTCAGCTGCTCCCCCCAGATGACCGCACCGGTCTTCAGCTCCCGCGCGCGCAGCGCGCACAGGGGCGCGTCGACCATCGACAGGCGTGGAACCTTAGGCTGCAAGGACCTAATATGAAGTAGGGTTTTAATTTCTTGTATCCCCAAAAGGACACCAAATATATACACTCACCAGTATTAAAAAGGAACCCCATATACACTCACCAAAAACAGAAATATATACCCTGATTCAATATAGTTTGGGGCTTAGGCTCTAGGGCTTGAGTTGCCTTGCGTCACCTTTTCGTACCCCAAGACAAAGGGCAATGTACCTGAGTTTTGGGAAGTGGTCCCTTTTCAAAGGTACAAGGTTACTCTAGCCAGGATGGCCCTTAAAACCCTCTTTAAAAAAAATGTTGACATGCAGGATCGGGAGGACTTCTACTGCAATCCGGGCAAGGAGTTAAGCCCCCCCAAGCCTGGAGGGTTTGGGGTTTAGGGTTTAGGGTTTAGGGCTTAGGGTTTAGGGTTTAGGGTTTAGGGCTAGGGATTTCAGGGATACAGGATTTTAGCCTCATGGTCAGCCTTGGAACCTCGGCTTAGGGCATTCACGGTCTTCAGGATCTTCAGGGGTCTTCAGGGTGTTCAGGGTGTTCAGGGTGTTTAAGGTTTAGTGTTTCGGGTTTGTTGCAAACTGGACGTCAAGAGATATGCGGGGGGCTTGAAATATCTGGCAGTCCCTAATCGGCATCCTAGCCCTAAGGTCGACCTACTTGCAATGGTTCAGGGTTTAGGGTTTAGGGTGCCATGATAAGCATCTAAGGGTTTAGGGTTTAGGGTTTAGGGTTTAGGGCACTCAAGGGTTTAGGGTTTATAAGGGCTGAAGGTTGGCCCTCACAGAAGCCATCTCATGCCCAGGTTGCCTGGAACCGTCGGGAAAGGATCTGTGCAAGGCGCGAGCGGCCTCTGAACAGGTGGGGGGAGCGAACAAATCCCTAGCCCTAAACCCTAAACCCTAAACCCTAACCCTAAACCCTAAACCCTAAACCCTAAACCCTACCTAAAATTTCTCTGAATGACCCTTTCGGCATGTTTTGGCAGCAGCTTTTTGGGGTTTAGGGTATCTGTATATGGGAAACACATACATGTATTTATATACATAGGCAGAATATTTGTCGTTATTAGGCGCCTGTATTGCTTAGCTACTCTTCGGCATGTGAATGGCCTGACTTTCTTGTGCTTATAGCCTTTATAAATATATGGGCCCATGAACAAACGCAGCGGCCAACAAAAACCTAGTTCTTAGGTCCCTCGTCCAGGCTACGGCTACTTTGTTCAAGCCCTAGACCATAAACCCTAATCTGCAGGCTCACGCGCAAGCTCCAGGGTTCAGGACTTTTGCGTCTGATGAGGAAGACGACCAGTCCGGATCAGGGCGGTAGTTGGGGGGGGAGGGTCGGGGGAGGTTTAGGGTTTAGGGTTGGACGTAAACCCTAGACAGCCCTACTCGGCCCAGCGACACAAGAGACTCTCAAGCCTAGCCTGTCTACAGCCCTATGCCCCCATAAGCTTTAAACCCTCCACCCTGCAAACCCTGCAAACCCTGCAAACCCTGCAAACCCTGCAAACCCTGCAAACCCTGCAAACCCTGCAAACCCTGCAAACCCTGCAAACCCTGCAAACCCTGCAAACCCTGCAAACCCTGCAAACCCTGCAAACCCTGCAAACCCTGCAACCCTGCAAACCCTGCAAACCCTGCAAACCCTGCAAACCCTGCAAACCCTGCAAACCCTGCAAACCCTACACCCTAAACCCGAACCCTAAGAACCGCAAGAGTAGCCGGGCGACTGCTCTGCTTGAACAAGCTCGGCAGAACGGGAACCACCAAGTGGTGGTCGCTGGGCCTGACAAAAGTAAACCCTATAAACCCTATAAAAACCCTATAAACCCTATAAAAACCCTATAAAAACCCTATAAAAACCCTATAAAAACCCTATAAACCCTATAAACCCTAAACCCATGTTCGTGGGATCACACTGGGAAACCGGTGGGGCTTGGGGCTTCTGAGGCTTTGCGGATTCTGAGTTTAGGGTTTATCAAGTTTAGGGCTCATAAAGTTGGGATGTTGCCCCCTATACTCACAGTCCTTGATAGGGATTATAGCACCCCGTATTATAATCCCTATTACGGACTGTTAGTATAAGGGAACATCCCAATTCATTAAAGCTTATGGTGGGTTATAGGGTTTGAGAGTGTAGGGGTCCTTCCGAGCCTGAACTCTGCTTCATGCCCTCAACTGTGGGGTCCCCTACACCCTAAACCCTAAAACCCCAAACCCTAAACCCCAAACCCTTTTCCAAGAGACTTCGCCCTAAACCCTAAACCCTAAACCCTAAACCCTAAACCCTAAGGTTAAACCCTAAACCCTAAACCCTAAACCCTAAACCCTGAACCCCAAACCTCAAACCGCCCTTCATCCTCGAGCCTTGATGCCAGTGACCCCAGACCTCTGGGAGGATCCAAAAATAGATCCCCATTAAGGGTTCCTAAAACTGACCCACTAGTAGTACAGGGGTTTGGGGTTTGGGGTTTGGGGTTTAATTAGGGTTTAGGGTTTAGGGTTTAGGGTAATTACTATTTTGGGGGCTCTATTTTTTTGGATCCTCCCAGGGGTCTGGGTATTTGTTCTTTGCCGACGCCTGATTCCAAGCTTCCGGAAGGCCCAGTCAAATGCCTCTGACAGGACCTCAAAGTCCACCTTCCAATGGGCTTTAAGTGCAGGGCTTAGGGTTTAGGGTTTGCTGTGATAGGTCGTAGATGCTGTGAAGGTTAGGTTTCGGGACAAGCTCGAAAGCTTCGTGAGGTGCGAAAAGCAGCTTTGGCCCGATTGTGGAGGGCCATCTAACGCTTTTCTCCCACCCCACGTCGTCCAAGGCGGCAAAGCCACCCAAACCTATTCCTTTTAGGGTTTGGGCCTAAACTCAGACAACAGTCCACCTCTAAACACTTATTCAGTTTCATGAGTGGGTCCGAGAGTCAAAGGAATGGGGTCGGGAGGCAGCCCCAGGCAGGGCTGCAGGTATTGGGTCACGGCCAGAGGCGCCAGGCAGGGGGGGTTAGGGGGCCCTTGCGCACAGTGCGGTGAGGGGTCGGGACCTTCCAGGCTGGGGTTTTTTGGGGGGCCCTGGCCGGGCCTCACGGAGCTTGGAGCTCCAGGTTTAGGGTATTGACTTCAATAAGGGAGCAGGAACGTGCTCCGGTACCGGGTGCTGCCGAATTGCGAGCTGTGGGAGGCGGGCGAACGCTTGCGCCATCGAGGTCGAAGGACAACGGCCCAACTGTAGGGGGGCGGCCTAGCTAGGCCTTGAGTTTAGGGTTTAGGGTTTAAGGCTTAAGGTTTAGGGTTTAGGTTTTCTAGGGTCTTAGGCTAGATACATGGTCCCTTGGTATGGGCCCTGACCCTGATATAAGCCAAGAGCCCATACATCCGAACCTTTAATTAAATAAGGTAAGGGGCCATAGTAAGGGCCCGTATAACTACCCTTAGATTCTAGGCGCGCTCGTCAAGCTATTGTGAAGGTTATGGGGTTTGCAGGTGTTGCAAGGGTTATAGCGTTAAACCCTAAACCCTAAACCCTTGTTGGGTCCTATGCATAGCACGGCCCGGTTCAAAGCAGGATCCTGGAAGGAACCCTGATTTAGAGAACTCACCTTCTGGGCGACATTGGGGGTTTTAGGGTTTAGGGTTTAGGGTTTAAGGTTGGGTTGGTATAGGGCTTTCGTGGATTTCGCAAGTTGCGATGTAGGGTTTGGGGTTTGGGGTTTAGGATTTGGGGCTTCGGGTTCGTGCTGGTGAAAACCCTAAAACCGAAATCCTGATGATTCGACTCTACCCCGAGCGCCGCTCAAACCCGACTCTCACTGAGCGTGGCCTGGCCGAAACCTGGCATCTCGAACGCCTTGTTGTGTCTTGCGCGGCCTCTCTATAGGGTTCAGGGTCTAAGGGGTTTTGGGATTATAGGGTCTCTCATGGACGTGCGTAGAATCCGACGCAAAGGCGTCCATACAGCTGCTTCGGGCTTAGCGGCTGCAGACCCGAAACCCCACAGCCTACACCGTAAACCCCTAATCCAAACCCGAAAGACAGGTCCTGCCTTGGAGATATCCTTTTCTATTGTCCTGGTTGCCCGCGTCATTTAGGGCCTGGCAGCACTACAAGCTGCGGAGGGGTGCCCTTCTTTGCTCGTAGTGTCCTGCCAACCAAGTACAAGAGGAGCCCAAATGTCCAAACCCGGCGACCTACACCCTAACCCTAAACCCTACACCCACAAACCCATGTCATGCCGAGCATCCTCTGCATTTCCATGCCTGGGGAAGATCATCTCGCATCTTTTGGGGACCCAACAACCCTAAACCTAGACCCGAAGCCCTAGACCCTATTCTGTGGCATCGCGGAAGTCCCCCAAACATCTCCCTCGCGCTGGCATGGGTTTATACGTTCTTTCTCTCCGCCAAATGCTTAATGGGGTTCCGCTTTTGCTTGGAAGTTCATGAGTACTTATAACCCGTTTAGGGTTCAGGGTTTAGGGTTTAGGGTTGCTTCTATAAGTACCCGTGAACCTCCAAGCGGTTCTTAGTAGGGAATGAGGGAAGTAGAGCCCGGTCTATACGCTTTGAGGGATTATGCAGGGTACCTCATTCCCTCATTCCCTACTAAGAACCAGTTAGTTTACCTAGAGCATTTCTCCCTCAACAAAAAGGTATCGTGATGTACCTTGATTATGTGGAAAGATGCCCACGTTTAAGAGGGGCAAAAGGCTAGTACTAACTACTGTAGTCCGAAAGGGTGCCTAGTTTCCTCGTCACGAACCGGCAAGTCGAGGAGTTTACTTGGAAGCTCTTTTGACATGGTAAGTCTACTTAGTAGCCCTCAAAATACTCAAAATCCCTAGGATCATCCCCGAAACCCTAAACCGTAAACCCTAAACCCTAGTGCGCCAAAAATAGAAGATTATGATTCCCACGTTGCCCTTATATGGCAGAGTGTTTTTGTTCTTTGGGGGGGAGGGGGGGGTGTCCCTAAACCCAAACCCCAAACTCAGACTCCTGAAGTCGGCAGGGAAAGGCCTGTGAAAAACCCTAAACCCTAAACCCCAAACCCCAAACCCCAAACCCTAAACCCTAGACCCTAAACCCTAAACCAAAAAATGAACCTAAACCCTAAACCCTAAACCCTAAACCCTATGTTAGGACTTGGGCGAGATGCCAGAAACGCTTCCGGGACCAGGGATGTGTGCCAACCTCCCAGCCGACGCGCTGCTTGAAGGAAGAGTCCCATCCTGAGGCAGAGGCAGTTTTATTATTAAGGTTTCAACCCTAAACCCTAAACCCTAAACCCTAGCCCTAAACCCTAAACCCTAAACCCGATCAACTCACATTCCAGCAGTCAGCTTCTGGTTTCCTAAATCGCGCGGAGCACCTCCACAGTGCATTCTCTAGACCGGCAGTCGCCCAGTAGGGTTTAGGGGTTTAGGGGTTTAGGGGTTTAGGGGTTTAGGGGTTTAGGGGTTTAGGGGTTTAGGGGTTTAGGGGTTTAGGGGTTTAGGGTTTAGGGTTTAGGGTTTAAGGTTCAGGGTTTAGGTGCCCCAGGCTCGGTTCCTTGCTTCAGCGTTGCTCCGTGATGACTTACTTCACTATAAAATACTTGGGCTCCAACCGTCCCTACATCTCAGGTACTTGAAGGCCCAGTGTTCCTATACACCCAGCGGCCGATACCGTCGAGGTCATGAGCGAACAGAGCCGGCACGGCCTTCACCTGAAACAAAGCACTGTGGTTTAGGGGCCCCCTACTTACAAGTAGGTTGATAAGGATCCTAAATTGGGTTCTATAAGAACCCGAACTTAGGTTGTCAGCCGCTTAATAAAAGTTAGTATGGAAAGGAGGCCCCTCCTTGTGGGGTTTACCGAGAGTAACCGTGTAAGTACCTTTTCATTAAGGCACAGTACCCTTTGTAAGACTCAGTAGCCCAGTAACCATATGATGAAAAGGGTACATTGTTTGTGGTTGATTACTTCATGAGGAACCTTGAACTAAACAAAGGGTAAAGGGCACCCATCCTCCAGCCTGTCCAGACCAGGGAAAACACCTACTACCCCCTGTACTACCCCCTACTACCCCGTACTTCCCCCCCCCTGCTACCCTACCCTGGCCCCCTACAGAAAATACTGGCGTAAAAGAGCAAGAAACCTTAACCCTTGCACCCAAAAACCCTTTTTGCTTCAGGGCTCCTGTGGTAGCTTGCCTGCGACAGAGGTTGTCCAGGCAATGTGATATCATGCGAGCCGGATGACTTCGTCAACGACCCTGGCCTGAATCTCTGCCCAAATCCTAAACCCTAAACCCACCAAAACCCTAAACCCTAAACCCAAACCCCCAAACCCCAATAACAGGCTCCGATTATACACATACCAAGGCTACAAGGCATTCACAAGGCTAAAGCTAGATGGGGTTGCCTAGCCGAAGCCAGCTCCATCTTCCTCCCGGCACTGGCAAGAGCGTGTGTTTAGGGTTTAGGGTTTAGGGTGTGTGTGTGCACAATGGGCGATCACCCTAACCCTAAACCCTAAATGCTTGGCTGTTAAGGCTCCCGGAAACGGATGCACTCGATCTCGGTCTCAAGCCTGACTTTGGGTCCAGGGCCGTCTTGCGGTTTAGAGTGCTATCCTATCAACCCACCGAACCCTAAACCCTAAACCCTCAACCCTTTTTGCAAACCCTGAACCCCAAACCCTAAACCCTAAACCCTACTGGGGGATGCATCGTACCCTACCCCAGGTTCGAGCCCCGGCCCCTGAACCCTAAACCCTAAACCCGAAAATCAGCCTCCGTTTGCTCGCTCTTCTCCGCCCAGATTTGCAGAGCCGAGGCGAAGAAGATTACGCCTTGGGATGCGACGCTTAGGTTGCAGGGCTTAGGGTTTAGGGTTTAGGGTTTAGGATTGGGGGAGGTTTAGGGTTTGGGGAGGTTTAGGGTTTTTTGAGGAAGGGATCCCAACCTTAAACCCGGTAAGGGGATTTAGGCTCCCGATGAACAAAAGTCTGGTTGCTTCAGTACCCCTGGCAACCCCAGAGCTTCAATCAGACAAGAATCTGACCGGCGCTTTCGTGGAAAGTATGTGCTGCTTCCGATAGAAGCCCAGCCAATCCTCTCTGCCATCGTCACTTGGGTTTCCCTTGCTAGTTTCTGCAGGAGCATCCGCGTCCTAGACCATTAAACCCTAAACCCTAAGCCCCATAAGCCCTAGCCCTATCCGTGGACCCCGAAACCGGAGTCGCCAGTTCTAAGGTTTTGGGTCCCAATGGCCTTCCTGTAGAAGGTTTTGGGCTCTGTTGAGGCGTTTGCAAGGGAAGCCAAAACCCTCAGCAACAATTGCATGAATTCGGGCACACTTCGCGTTTTAGATGCAGAGTTACAGGACTGAGGTAAGGCCTCAAAAGTGCCGAGTCTTCCTTACTCCCAAGCCCACACCCCCAATCAGTACCCGCCCCCACGTGAAGGTCTAGCTCCCTTCACACCAAACCGTAGAGCCTATGAAACCTATAAACCTTACACCTCCTTCCCCTAAACCCTAAACCCTAAACCCTAAGCCCTAAGCCCTAAGCCCTAAACCCTAAACAGTCCTTCAACTCGGGCTCTAGGCCATATGCCGCTCCTGGTGCAGGCTCGGTGTTGACCCTTACCTGGGTGGGCCCTGGTACACTTTAGGGTTTAGGGTTCAGGGTTTAGGGTTTAGGGTAAGCCTCACTGAACAGGGTCTCGGCTACCACGCTTCGTACCCTAAACCCTAAACCCTACAAACCCTATAGATTCTATAGACAACACAAACACTCTGAACCCATCAAACCCTGAACTATACACCCCCAAACCTGCCATTGTGCGGGGCCCAACAAGTCCGTGCCTTCGAGCACCTCGCTTTCATTGGGCCATCGCTGTCGGCAAAAGCCCTGCCACAGGGCACCTGGTCACACAAACCCTAAACTTTAAACCCTCTTGGGCCTTTAGGGTCTAGGATTGAGGGTTTCGGTTTTCTTCCTGGATTCGCCAAAGTGGGAGGGTTTCGGGTTTGGGTTTCGGGCGTTTTGGTCCTGGACTCTGCTGCTTTGCTATACTAGTGCAACCATATATAAGGACCCCAACCCTACACCCTACCCGTAAACCCTAAACCCGGGATCCTAAACCCCAAACCCTAAAACCGTCAACCCTATGCCCTACCTAAGCCCTGCAACCGCATAAGCACAGCTTATTTAGGGCCACCATAAACTCGTACAGGTGTGGGTCCAATGGGCTCTCAAGCTAAGAGGTTCCGGAGCTGAATTCCCTGCTTCCCAAAAAACACGTGCTGACTCGCCCCCCATCATCGGGTTTAGGGTTTAGGGTTTCCTTTTTTCGGGTTTAGGGTTGAGGCCCCCCCAAAAGACACTGACGTGGCTGCTCAACCTTGCGGACGAAAACAACCCCACAATTGAAACCGCATGCCCCATAGTGGGGCACTTGGACCAGAAACGTTAGGGTTTAGGGTTTAGGGTTTAGGGTTTAGGGTTTAGGGGTTCACTTAGGCCGCAGGGACAAGGATCTTCTTGGTAGCCCAGCCACCATATTTCACCATGAAGCAAAACAAGGGTAAGGGGTGCCACGGGCTACCAAGCCTTCTTGGAACCCAATTATAACTGTACTTATAACACACTTATAATTGGGTTATAAGTACCTAAACCCTAAACCCTAAACCCAAAACCCTAAAAACTAAACCCTAAACCCTAAGCCTAAACCCTAAACCTTAAACCCCAAACCCGAAAACCGAAACCCTAAACCCCAAGCCTTCCAAAGATCTCAACTCCCTTGGCAACGGTCCATGCCTGCCATTGAAACACTGCACCATCTCCTGCACACTGTCAGGATGCGGCCCACCTGCTGCGAACCCAGGGTTTAGGGTTTAGGGTTTAGGGTTTAGGGTTTAGGGTTAGGGGTTTAGGGTTTAGGGTTTAGGGTTTAGGGTTTAGGGTTTAGGGTTAGGGGTTTAGGGTTTAGGGTTTAGGGTTCCGCCTGCTAGTAGAGGGACCTTCGTGTACATTGCCCGTCTGCCCAAGAACTCGCGGAGTGAATAACTATGTAACACTCACGCTCTCCGTCTTTAGGGTCTATAGGGCTTATGGCCCAGAGACCCAAAGACATCCTTACCATCGACGGCAGCCCTCGAATCGATCTTGGAAAACGTTTACTTGGAGGTTCATGGACAGTCGTTGCCACACCAGATATAGGTACATTCGCCCTAAGCTACTATTCCTTAAGAAGCCCCCCCCCCCCCCCCCCCCCCCCCAAAAAAAAAAAAAAAAACAAAAAGAGTAATAATCACCGTATGCCCCTTTTGGGGAAGAATACTTCTATTTTTCGGAGGGGTTCTTCAGCAAACAGTAGCCCTAAACCCTAAACCCTAAAATAAAAAACCCTAAACCCTAACTCCTAACCCCTAAACCCTAAAAACAGTAGTTAGGGCTTGCACCTCCAGGGGGTCCAGAAAGCTCAAGATGTACTCCACCGCCTTGTCCTGGTCGCTGGGCTTGGGGGGTGTAGGCTGCAGGGTTTTATGTTCAAGGCTTCACCCAGGTTGAACCTTAGACCCTAAACCCTAAACCCTAAACCCTAAACCCTAAACCCCTGACCCCTAAGCCCAGAGCGCCGCGCCTCGAAGGGAAGGGGTCGCGCGTCGCGCTGCTTCACGTCAGTGCCCTGGTGCGCAATCTGGATTCCAAGCGCCTCTGGGTCATTTAGGGTTTAGGGTTTCACGTTCCTGCACCCCGACATCCTAAACTCCAACCCTAATCAAGAACGAAACCCAAAACCAAAACAAACATCCCTCACTCTCGGGGTTGTACCTTGGACCCTGAAGGTTGTACTCTTGGGTCTTTAAGGGAGTATACGGGCCAGATTAGGAGAGCATATTCACGGGAACCTGTAGGGGTACAAACCTGAGGGGTGCGAGTCTTAAATCCCTAGCCCTAAAACCCCAAACCCCAAACCCTAAACCCTAGCCCTAAACCCTAAACCCTAAATCCCCGCACCCCAAGTTGCCTCCTGGTAAGCCTCGGTGGTTGCCAGGGCATCGCCTTTCGCAGCAAGGTCCCCAATCTGCTCGTAGAGAGCCCTGGAGGATGAGTGACCACGTCACACGCGTGGGGTTTAGGGCTTAGGGTTTAGGGTTTAGGGTTTAGGGTAAGGATGTCCCGTAGGAAGGGGATGACGCTACAACTTGAGTAGGTTATGGTGGGCGCAATGTTTAGCAAGGAATCCCCTGCTGAGGAACGCTTCTTTCCCCAACTCTCCATCCCTTCTAAACCCAAACTTCGCGCACATTCAGGTCCGTAACCCTAAACCCTAAACCCTAAACCCTAAACCCCATCACTCTAAGCAGCCTTATGTTTAGGGTACCGTTCGAAGGCTTCTAAGGGGCCACTGGAGATTCTCAGCTACCTGGTCTAGTCTCCGGAGCTCCTTTCACCTATCCCGTGGTTAGGGTTTAGGGTTTAGGGTTTGGGGTTTAGGGTTTAGGCTTTAGGGTCTAGCGTTTAGGATTTGGGAACCCCTCAACCCCAAACCCCGAACCCTGAACTGACCTGAAGAAGGGGCCCACCTGGGCCCAGCTGAAAGAACCCAGCACTTCAGAAGCTAACCCTATAGACCCTAAACCCTAAACCCTAAACCCTAAACCCTAAACCCTGCTGTGCCGTGAAGCCACGCCATGCGCTGGAACAGGGGGTCATCAGCATACCTCCAGGCGCCAAGAAGCTTCTGAAAACTCCTGGATGAGTTTAGGGTTTAGGGTTTAGGGTTTGGGGTTTAGAGTTTAGGGTTTTGGGGGTTTTGGGGTTTAGGGCTTGGGGTTTCGGCTTGAGGGTTTAGGGGTACTCCGCGCCTATCGGGCAAGTGGCGGGAGGGAGGAAGGGTGGGTTGGGCGATGAGCGGGAAGGGATCCTCCAAAAAAAACGCTGGGTATCGACTGTAGACCCTCCGACCCGAAAACCCCAAACCCTAAACATATATCCCAAACTTCAGTGTTCTCCTCTTGTGAGCCCTTCTTGTCGGGGGATTTCCTTCCAACATGAAACAGGCAGCATTTCTAATCCCTAAACCCTACACCCTAAACCCTTTTGAGCCCGGACCCTTACAACCTAGACTCTAAACCCTAAAGCCTAAGGACCTCAACAACCCTAAACCCTATAAACCCTAAACCCTAAACCCTAAATCCTAAACCCTAAACCCTAAACCCTAAACACTAAACCCTAAACCCTAAACCTCAACAACCCCATTGCCTTTTTTGGCAACCTAGGGGCTGTGGAACGGCAGGCGGCGGGCGGCGATCCACACAACGGAACATGAGCCTGAAGGTTCTCATGGGGGGCCTATACGTGGAGGCTCATGGGTTTAGGGTTTAGGGTTTAGGGTTTAGGGTTTAGGGTTTAGGGTTTAGGGTTTAGGGGTACTTACGACCCCCAAAACATAGCTGTACTATATACTCTCCCTAAGGAGGCTGTTAAGTACAGGTAGCATTGAAGTTCTAAGTACCCTTGAGCCTCCAAGTATGGTCAGTTCTCGAAATTCTGGTCCATTTTTGGGGTAAGTACTCCTAAATAATGGGGGACCCCAGAAAAGCTTATGATTTAGAGATAGCATCATAAAGTACGTTTAGAAGGCGAATTGCATAGGGGCTGACCCTAAGGGTCCATGGACTCTAAACCCTAAACCCTTTAAACCCTAAACCCTCAACCCTAAACCCTAAACGGGGCTAATTATACAAGGGCTCTGTGCCGTCGTCTGGCGTCAGCTGATGTGTAATTATGGTTTAGCTGGGGGTTCTGGGCTTTGGACCTGAAGCTGGCTCATGTAAGGTTTAGGGTTTATAGGGCTTAGGGCTTAGGGTTTAGGGTTTAGGGTTTTTTTGCCACCCGACCAGCCAGAGCAATGCGGGGTTTAGGGTTTTTTTTTCACTCCTGCACAGCTGGGTTTAGGGTTTAGGGTGTAGGGTTTAGGGATTAGGGTCTAGGGTCTAGGGCGGAGGTATGGCGCAGTTTGGCGACATGCTGCCTACTCCTTGCAAGAGGCTTCCCACCGCTGCCGCCTTCGCTTCTGCTATTCTCGTCTGTCTCGGGTTTCGCTACAGACCCATGTTCAGTGGGCGCAAAGCTCACTGGGAAAGCTGGTACAAGTAGGGGCCCCCTTACTATACTAACCTTAGATTAAGGGAGTTATAACCTACATAGTGGTACTTATAACCCAATTTGGGGCACTTCTAACCCTATTGATAACTAGGGGGGCCCTAGAGCTATACTCTCCTTAGAACCTGAATATAAAAATAATATTTTGAATATCCTCTTAGGTTTTATATAAACAAAAAAATCAAAGGGGGGCCCTACAGGTACATGCAGCACCTTTGATGAGAGAGCCAGCCAAGAGGCTCGCTGCGGGCCACGTACTTTGTGCCTTTTAGGACCTGCCAAGAGCTTCTTGGTAACCCGGTAACCATATATGTATATATTATGATAAGGGCACCTTTTCTTTTGTGGTTGGTTAATCATATGTATTATAAATATTATGATAAGGGCACCTTTTTTTGTGGTTGGTTACTCTGTGGTAAGAATGGAACCCAGAACCACAAACAATGTAAAGGGTACCACTGGGCTGCTGTAGGTGGATGCACTTGCCAAGCATACCGCCTTTCCAGTGGTTACGGAGTGCAATCAATGTGATCACATGCTTCTATAACTGCTGCTTCTGGGGAGAGTTTGTGGTTCTGGCCTGGGGTGTAGAGAGGCCAATGGGACAACAACTTTTCTTCTGATTGCGGACTGCGTCCTGTGGCACCCGATAGAGGGAGAGGTATGCTCAAGCATGGCCTCACCAGGTCAGCATAACCCAGCTGTACTGTACGTCTAGCTCCTGCTTGATTACCACAAGACATGCCTCCACGAACAAACAGGTTTTTGGCAGAACAGGTGGCTGTGTGAAGGGATCAGGACACTGGCCATAGAGTTGAATACACAAGCCTATCCATGAAAACGCCGATGCCGTGATGAATATGGTATGCAAGGCCCAAAGTACAGTACTAATCCAACTACAAGGAGGGAGAATTATAAGGGTCCTAAACTGGTTTATGAAGCTCAGGTTATGACTCCCCAACCTACAGTTGGTAAGGGGAAGCCCTCCCTGTCGAGTAGTCTGTTCTATCTTTATGAGCTTCTGCGTCAGCAAAAGTCAGACCCCGTTATACAGCCCAAGCGGGTCTAGGGCCTTGGGTTTGCTAAAAAAAATCGTGCCCCACCTCCTGACCAGCGTGTGACAGGTCGTGTGGCAGCAGCACCTGAGCTTGCAACTATACTCCCCTTGGAAAAAAGTTGTTTATAAATCCCTATATGGTTGCTATAGAAAGAACACCAGGAGGCTTGTCTACATGAACTTAAAACATAACCCGAAACCCTAACTCCTTAACCCTGTAAATCCTTAATCCTTAGGTGGGAACACGACTACTCAGGGCGTGGACGTTTCCGGGAAGTTGGGGGGGTGGGGGGGGGGGTGGTGAGTGGAGCGGGCTCGGGGCTGAGTACTTGCTAAAAGGGTTTGGGGTTTAGGGTTTGGGGTTTAGGTGTTTGGCTTAGGGTTTGGGGTTTAGTGTAGGGGCCCTCAGGCTAGGGAGGGGTTGCAGCAGGATATGGTCGGGAAAGCGTAGCAATAAGTACACCGAGGCTAGAAGCGGACATGTCACAAAGGTGTCATGCGACAAACAATCGAAGAGGTGTAAGCCGGCCTGCAAACCAAGCAGGTCCGCGGAATTCGTCCTGTGTGTTTGCGCAACGAGTGTTGCCATAGGTGCTGTGCTGCGGTCGAGGACCTTTCAGTGGGCACCTGCTGATGAAACATTTTGCAATGCCATCCATCAGAACACAGGCTAAACATGTGTTGCACATCATTGTGATCATCGTTGGTGTGCATCATCCTGAAGTACCCCAAGTGCCTTGCAACTGGCTACTTACAAGTCGCTTATAGGTTCTGCGGGGTGACATCGTGTCGGGTGCAGGTCCTCCATGAAGAAGCCTTGTCGCAGTGCATGCTTCGCACACCTTTGACATCCTTTTGCCCAATGAATATTATATATCTATCTACCTCTCTCTCTGTATATTTAAATAAACTCAAACTCAACAAGGAAAATAACGCTTTCTGCTGCTGGAACACAGCCGTGCCCGCAGTCGGCCGGAAACGTTTGCCGGACTCAGTAAACTCGAGCTCGCCACCCTCGTAGTCCTTCGCGAGATCGGCTCGGGTGGGAGGCCCGGGGATGCCCCGGCAGCCGAATACACCTTTGTAGGGAACAGACCTTGCACTATCCAGGCTTTGAACATCACCCTCAACCCTAAACCCTAAACCCCAAACCCCAAACCCTAAGTTTAGGGTTCAGGGTTCGAGGTTGATGGCACCCTTTGCAATAGAGTGCGGGTGTATCGGTGCCGAAGCTGCTCCAGCACGGGAAAGCGGAGCCAAAACCACAGGAGGTTTAGGTTTTAGGGTTTAGGGTTCCGGGGTTTTAGGGTTTGTAGGGCTCAGGATGACATGGATGTAGCAAGAGAACCGAACCCTTCTTACCCTAAACCCTTTTTGAAGCACGGACTGAGCCCTAAACCCTAATTCAACCCTAAACCCATGAGGGAAGGCTTAGACGAAACTTTCACGTCCAATTCCCCCCCATAAGTGAGGCTAACTTGGATAACTCAGCCTACTTAAGGTCATTTAAGCATTTAAGGGAACCTATGGGCGGGGGAGGGTAGTATAGAGGGGGGTAGTAAGGGAACCCATGAAGGATAGAGAATGTAGTCCTGCTCAAAGTTCTACCTAAACCTGCCATTGGTTCGCATATACGAACCCTAAACCGAAATCCTACACCCCCCCCCCCCCCCACCAGAAGACAATTAGGATCCTAGTTCATGCTAAATCCCTGACATCCTCGTTCAAGTAGAGGACCAGGGAGTAGATACTGCACTCATCATTGTCGTTGGCATACATCCCATCACAGTGAGTGGCAAAGTGCTCCCGCTCCTCCAGGCAGCTTACGATAGGGTTGAGGCTCGGGGCTGCGAGGTTTAGGGTTCATGTCTACTTTGCAACTGCTTAGTAAGTCCCCTGCTCTTCAAGCAAAAACCTCCTAGCAATGGCATGTAAAGGCCACTACGGGGCGTCCTAACCAAGGTCCATCCAGATGAACACGGCTTAGTGCTCAGAAATCACCCCTGACCCCAAAACAGTTCGCAGACCCAGGCTGCCTTGACAATTCAAAACTTGAAAGCCCAGTAATTAACCATATTGTAATAAGGGTACACCTTTTTTGGCTGTGGGTTACTTTATATCGGAACTCAGAACCAAAAAGAGGATTTAATGTTAATCGCGTACCGCTGGATTTCCAAGAAAGAGAACGTGGCGAACCGTTTTGCCCTTTTTGCCGGAGGGCTCTCTTATGTGCACGAGTCCATAGCAAGGGGACCCATCACAGGTCTGCGAAAGCAGCAACAGCATCATCCCATTCGGGCTTAGCTAGAGTAACGGAACACACCACACCCTAAACCCTAAACCCTACACCCTAAACCCTAAGCCCTAAACCCTAAGACCCTAAACCCGAAGACCCTAAACTCTAAGCCCTAAACCGGAGCTCCGCCTTGTACTGAGAGATGCGAAAGCATGGGTTCACGCCGACTGGCTTCCTTGGGCTTGCGGTTGAGGATCTTTGGGTTCATCAACCCTTGTAAACCCGAAACCAAGCCCCAAGCCCCAAGCCCTAAGCCCTCAACCCTGAACCCTAGCTGAAGGCTACTGGGCTCTCTGGAACAGCCAAGATTCCATCTGCCCTCAGCTCCAAAGCCCATTGGCTGCACAAGATACACCTGAGAGTTTAGGGTTTAATTAGGCTTTAGGGTTTAGGGTTGGTTTAGGGCTTCCTGGTCTGACCAGGTTGGCTACCATTTGCTTCAGAACCCCACCCAAAACAAAATATTCTTCCTCATAAGGTCAATCTTGGGACTATTGTTTGCGATTTGTTGGGTGATTTGCTAGGTGGTTTCCTGAGCAAAGAGTAGTTTTTGGAAAGTTGAAAGATGATGGAAGCGACATCCACGCACCCCCGCCTTACCAACAAATCGACCGGTATCGAATCGCACCAAACCCCAAACACCAAAGCCCTAGGGTTCAGGGTTTAGGGTTTCAGCCCATAAACACCAAACCCGAAAACCCCACAACCCAAAAACCCGAAACCCCTCCCCAAGCCCATTGAGAACTTGGGTTGTTCCCGGATGTTCCCCTTTATACGAAGTGCTGAATAGGGAATATCGTACCCCCCTATGAAAAACCCTATTAAGGACTGTTACTGTACGGGGGAAACATCCCAACTCAAAACCCTAAACCCAGCGCTGCATGCCTTGACTGTGCAGCCTGGGCACGTCGCGATGCGCAAGGTGGGGTACCAGCCGTCTGTACCTTGGAGGTCTCCCTCGTTTTTGGGTGGGTTTAGGGTTTAGGGTTTAGGGTTTAGGGTTTAGGGTTTAGGGTTTAGGGTTTAGGGTTTAGGGTTTAGGGTTTAGGGTGTAGGGTGTAGGGTGTAGGGTGTAGGGTTTCGGGTTTAGAGGGGGTTTACAGGGTTTAGGGCAGTTTAGGCTTGACCGCTTCGGAGCTGAGAAATCGGGGTTTAAGCTGTGGACTTGCGGGGGCACTCGACTGACTGACATGCAGGCTAGACTGCGCTTGAGGAACCCCTCAGCCCAAAAGCCCCCCTAAACCCTAAACCCCAAACCCGAAACCCTAAACCCTAAACCATAAACCCGAAACCCTACTCTGAGCTGAGGATTCAGCAGCTGGGTTTGCTGGGTGGCGGGTTTTAGCGGCCTCTTTCTCGGTTACCCTTGTGCCTGATTTTAGCCCCTAGATACCCTAGTAAGAACCCCCCTACAAAACAGAAACACTACATAAAGAGACCACCGCGCAATGTAAGGTTTAGGGTTTAGGGTCTAGCCATGGAAGGTGGGCTTTTTGACCGCCTGCCTGCCGGCATTTGAGTCTCTTTCTGTTCTGGTCAAGGAAGGGGAGGGGGGGGGGGGGGGGGCGCCCTAAACCCTAAACCCTAAACCCTAAACCCTAAACCCTAAACCCTAAACCCTAAACCCTAAACCCTAAACCCTAAACCCTAAACCCTAAACCCTAACAGGAAAGCATCTCAAGCACAAGGCAGAAGGGGTCCATCCGGCTGGAGTCATGGTTGTTTAGTGGCTTGGTGTTCGGCGATATACATCTACAAATAGGGCTTTAGGGTTTAGGGTTTAGGGTTTAGGGTTTAGGGTTTACGGTGTAATTATAAAAAACAAGCGTATATGTACGTTCATATTTTTTACAAATATTTAAATCACATGCGTTGTATATTCATACATATGTCTTTATGTGTAGAGGCAACCCCGCGCCCCCCCCCCCCCCCCCCCCCCCAACCCTGCAAACCCCAGCACCATGCCACCGAGGTACAAAGCCAGAGCCAGGGCATCACCTTACTTCTTCAATAAACAAGAATAGGCCCTAAACCTCAAACCCTAATCCCCAAACCCTAAACCCAAAAAGTTAAAAATTCTACTGTTGGCGAAGGAAGTCACTAAAATGGATCAGCCGTGAGTTGTTCCGCAGCGACGGGGGGAACTCCCGGGACACGTCGCTTTGGCCAAAGCCGGCTTTCCTTGCCCAAAGGGCTTTCGGTAAGTTCCATGCCCTGAATCCTACCCTAAACCCTAAACCCTAAACCCTAAGGTTAAGATGTGGCCCGGCAGTGGTTACGTTTAGGGTTTAGGGTTTAGGGTTTAGGGTTTAGGGTTTAGGGTTTAGGGTTTAGGGTTTAGGGTTAGGGTTTAGGGTTTAGCTGAACAGCAGAATCGGCGCTAAAAGGGCTCGCAATCTGGTTAGGCTCGAGAGTCTCGCCCCGAAGAAGCTTCCATAAACGCCTTTGCGACCTTGAAGCCCTAAACCCTATGTTTAGGGTTTATAGGGTTTAGGGTTTAGGTAGGGTTTAGGGTACGGTTTAGGGTTTAGGGTTTAGGGTTTAGGGTTTAGGGTTTAGGGTTTAGGGTTTAGGGTTTAGGGTTTAGGGTTTAGGGTTTAGGGTTTAGGGTCTATGTGCACGGCATGTCGATCAACAAACGGCTAAGCCCAACCAGAGAAATATTCATGTCTACACCCCAACACCCGGAAGCAACCTCTGCGACCCTAAACCCCAAGTGCCTACACCCAAATACCAGGAATCTACCTCTGCGACCCTAAACCCTAAACCCTAAACCCTAAACCCTAAACCCTAAACCCTAAACCCTAAACCCTAAACCCTAAGCCCTAAGCCCTAAACCCTAAACCCTAAACCCTAAACCCTAAACTCGATCCAGCCTGAAACCCTAAGACCTCAGAAGCCCCGAGTTTCTGGGCTGATTTCACGTAGGTGGCAGCTTCCTCGGGCGTCAGCAGGCCTCGTAGGGCAAAGGCGCGGCCAACCTCATGGGTTCTCGTACTACCGTTTAGGGTTTAGGGTTTAGGGCTACTACCCCCCTCTTTTCTACCCCCCCTAGCCTCCCCCCTTACATGACCTGAATTCGGCTTAAGTATCCCTAAATAGCCGTAATTATGGAGGGAACCTAAAGGGCGGTTGTATAGAGGGGGGTAGCAGGGGAACCCATGACAACCTCATGACTCTGGAGCAACAAGGCTCGGGAGGATCGGGGGGCTTCATAAGGTTTAGGGTTTAGGGTTTTTGCAGAAAATAAAAGAACGTAATCCCTCATAAGGAAGAAGCTGTTGTGTTTTTTTTGCGCGGGTGGGGAGGGGGGGGGGGTAGATTCAGAGTTCGGGCCAAACGGAACAATCAAGAGAGTTGGAGGGGCTGAGGATATTTTCAAGGTGCCAGAAGAGTACGCCTCACAGGGATTCGCGAACCCAAACCCTAAGCCCTAAGCCCTAAACCCTACACCCTAAACCCTAAAGCCTAAGCCTCGGAGGGTTGGAGGGTTCAAGGTGGCCCCCCATGAAAGCCAGAGCTGATGCACGATGGGCACTGTGTTCAAGATTGAAGTAGTTTTTGTGAATCGAAAAAGCCCAAAGCAGACCTTCCTGTCCCTACTTTGGTGTAGACCCTGGAACAGAAGTATATACTTTCTAGGTATATGTAGCTAGAGTAGGAAGCCAGGACCAAAAAAAGTATTCAAGTGTAGTACTCCAACCAAGCTGTAGATGTCCGGAAGGAAAAGTAAGGAATAGGTAAACTGCATTCACTGCAGCGCGGGTTTGGGGTTTAGGCTTTGGGGTTTGGGGTGATCTGGGCATCATTGTCAGACGAAAGGCAGGAACGGCTCCTTTTTCACAAACTTGCGAAGACTTCATCTAGAATGTTTCAGACTACGCGAGAAAGAGGCAACCCTAAACACCACATCCGTTTCCGTGTTTGCAGATGCTGTTCTGTCCCAAGTCATCCTTTGTGGGGACTGGATAGCCGAAAGCTTTTGCTGGGCCACTTACAGGGGTCCACGACCGCCTGTTGACTTTGGTCGTCAACTCTCAGCGTGAGCCTCTGAACAATCTTTTTCAACCTGCCAAGAGTAGTAATTATGGCTGACATGAGGCACGCACCCAAGTAGGGGATAAGGTATCACAACACAATGAACATGAAACAAAAACATATATAAGTATGTATATGTGAGTCTTATGTGAGTCGCAAATAATGGATATATGTATAAATGGATCTGCTGAGAGGGTGTGCCTGTCGATGGCCTTTGCTTGCTTCGGAGTCCGTCGCACATTCTGCTCCGCTGCCAGCCTACACCTCTGACACAAAACCCTTCCCCCCTTCCTCTACCATCACACCTCCTTGATTCTTCTGCATATGTATATCAGTTCAATATACATACATAAATAAACGAAAAAACATGTGTATGTATGTGCAATACCTACATGGCTGCGTATGAAACAAACAGAACATTAAAGTTGAATACATACGTAAATACAATATGCGTCAGACATACATATGTCTATGTATATATATATATATACTTGTGATGGACACATGTCCAGGTTCGTCGACTGCACTCGGCATACACGAGTGGTCACTCTGCCTACCGTAGACTGCCAAGCAACACCTGCTCAGGAGATCCTAAACAGCTTATAAACAAGCTAAAACTTCTACAGAGGCATATCCAGATCGAAGGGACAAGAGTTCATCAACCACAGGGTCGTGCATGAACCTTGCAACCAAGGCCACGATGTCTTCGCGAACGATGCCCGCCGTAGCGGAAAACAGCGAGTCAGGGGTCTCCAGCTCCACCTGAAACCCATCACAGCGAAACGTCTCTGAGATGCAGACTGTAATTAGCCTTCAGGGGCGGAAGGGTTTAGGGTTTAGGGTTTAGGGGTAAATCTTATCCACATTTCTGAGGCAAAACTTAACTGCCAAACCGAGGTCTAAGCCGGCCCTCATGCCTCAGGGAGCTGTCTACAAGATGTGGGGCCAGGAAAGCACATGGCCCCAGCAATGTGTACCGCAAATGCCTGCGCCGAACAAAAAGAATGTAACCCTAAACCCTAAACCCTAAACCCTAAACCCTACACCCTACACCCTACACCCTACACCCTTAACCCAGGCAGGGAACATGACGGCTCCGTGCATCGTACACAGAATGCTCGGGGGAGGTCTCCTGCAAGTTCTCGTCGCCTTTCGGGTCATCACCTGTCTGTTCTGATGGCCATGGGCTTTTTATAACAATCTCTGAAGCTGTTGTACTCAGCGGTGCCTGAAAAGTCCTAGAATCCTAAGCTCTGTTGCTACTGGAAACCCTGCTCCCGCTCGCTCTCTCTCTCTCTCTCTCTCTCCCTCTCCCTCTCGCAGGCACTCCCTAAACCCTAAACCCTCAAACCTATGTATGAGGACCCTACCACGACTCTTCACCAGTTCCGTGGCCAGCTTGGTCGCATCTGCCGAAGTCCAGTCCTGGGATATGCCCCCGTACTATACTAACTATAGCTAAGGGACTTATAGCCAAAGTTAGGATCCTCATAACCCAATTTAGGGCCCCTATAACTCTACTGAAACACTAGGGGGACCCTCCTTGTAGGGCTTACGGTCTTGGGTGGGTCCCGAAAACTGGGCTACACCTTTCTTGTTTTTTCTTTTTTTTGGGTGGGTGGGGTTCCTCGAATAAGGAAGATTTTGGCGGGTATACTACCCTAAACCCTAAACCCGAAACCCTAAACCCTAAATGGGGAAATACCCAGAAAGTGTATGCTTGAACCTTGCAGGGGGTTTTGCGCGTTCCGGCCGTCTTGGACCACAAGTCTTACAAGTAAGGACGCCTTTGTTACACCAGCTTTGTGTAAGAGACCTATAACTTATAACTTATAACTTATAACCTTAAGTTATAACCTTACAACTGATAACTTATAACTTATAACCTTAAGCTATAACTTCGTAAACCCACTTTAGGGCCATAATGACTCTACTCTACTTATAACTAGGGGGTCTCTGTTTGTAAGCCAAAACAGTTATGGAATTGAGGGCGTCGGCTCTACTCGCACACGGCGGGCAAAGGCTAGGGTTTAGGGTCTGTAGGTTTTTTCTTACGCCGAACCGAAGTCCACATTGCAGGGACTTCTTACGGCACACTACGCCTACGCAGGACATTCCAGAAGCCTGTCAGCTCACACCTCATCAACCAGGGTTTCTGGTTTAGGGTTTAAGGGTTTAAGGGTTTAGGGTTTAGGGTGAGAGTTTTTTTGGGTTGGTTTAGGAAACCCTACTCCCCTTCGTGGGAGCTAAGTGTCGCGGCCCGGATGTCTCCATTGCGTCACACCTGCCAGGCGCCCGCTTGTCGCGCGAACTCATTCGAGCCGGGGCATCCACCCTACATGGGACAACTTTGGGGTTTAGGGTTTAGGGTTTAGGGCTTATGGTCCATCTACCCTAATTAGTAGGATTACAGGGACGGGCCTCCTAGTTATATTTGATCCTAAGTGAGGTTCTACGTCTTAAAGCTTGGGATATAAGTCCCTGAAGTAAAAGTTCGTGTAATGAAGGGGCCGCTACTTGTACAGGGTACAAGATCCCAAGTGTGGAAGTGGGGTTGAGTTGGTCCCAAGCCCTAAACCCTAAACCCTAAACCCTAAACCCTAAACCCTAAACCCTAAACCCTAAACCCTAAACCCAAAAAGGCTGCTTCGCAAACATCTGCCCAAAACCCACTTCCCCCAGCAAAGGCTTCGGGCCTGTGCTAGGCTGGTGGTAGTAGGCTTCTCCATCCTCGCTATGCGGGTTTGGGGTTTGGGTTTAGGGTTTCGGGTTTATAGGGTTTAGGGCTTAAGGCTGAGGGCTTAGGGCTTAGGGTTTAGGGTTTAGGGGTTAGGGGTTTGGGGGTCGTGGCAGGACGAGAGTCTGCAGCCATCAAGGAGCTCGGGACTCTGATCCCCTGATCAGCAAAAATAACCACAAACAACGGACCCTAGATACCTATTTGACTAGCAAACTCCCCAAAAGCGCTTGATGGTCCGGCCCCTCGCATCCGGCAGTGGATTCAACAAGTATAGCAGTACATGCGAGTGAATCCCTAAACCCTAAACCCTAAACCCTAAACCCTAAACCCTAAACCCTAAACCCTAAACCCTAAACCCTAACAAATCACCGTTCTGGCGAAGACCAACTTCTCAGGCAAGGCACGTCCGCGCGGCATGCGAGCCACCCTCACGTGCAACAGCGCAGGTTCTGCTCCGAAGTAGCCCCGACGCATGTGTAACCATCTCTCACACCTGAAGGGCCTGAAGCACTGACTGGCTTTGGGGTTTTGTGAGTCTCTTGGGCCCGCAATTTACCAAGGACACTGAGCCCAAATCATCGAAAAAACTCTCTCAAAAGGTCTCTGATGGTGGCTTGGTAGCCCAGTAACCACATCCTTACAAGGGCACCCTTTTTTGGGATTGAGGTTACTTGAAAAGGGGACCTTATACCCCAAAAAGAGAAGACGGGTACCCCGGGGCTACCAAGGTGGGTCACAGGTACCAGGCTCATACCCTTTTAAGGACCCTGATGTCCAGAATCATAGCCTATACAAGGAGGGGCACCCTTACTAGACTCACTGAAGTTAAGGGACTTATGACCCAAGTTAGGATCCTCATAACCCAATTTCGGGTTTAAGGCTTTAGGGCTTAGGGTTTCGGTTTCGGGTCTAGGGCTTAGGGCACCGAAAGAACTCACCCCAAAGCCACTGCCCATCAAAGCCAGGCCTTTGGGAAGGCCCTTGGACAGGGCAGTGCGCGCCTGCACAATTACCCTAAACCCTAAACCCGAAACCCGAAACCCTAAACCCTAAACCCCTTCTCCCATCTACCGGAGACGGTGGTGTGGGGGTTTTCAATTCTATCTTGGGAACCAAGTGAACCCTCAAAGGGGTCCATGGCTCATATGCCTCAATAGGGATCTTTGTAGGACAGGGTTTTTTTCGTAGTATAGGGTATATAACCCCCCAATTTTTACGGTGCATGTGGTCCTCAAGGACAAGCCAGGCGAGACACAATCTAGTCACAGTCTGTCTGTGCACTCATTTTGGGGTTGGAATAATTGCTGATCGTTTTCCCTTATGGTACTTGCAAAGTTAGAATAGAATGACACCCAAAACCCTAAACCTTTTATCAGACATCTTGCCACCCATATCTCCAAAACCCTTGAACACCGAACACATGAGTGCTGGCATCTACAAGGAACTGCCTCGGAGGAATGGCCCCTGACAAAGTGTTGCGACCCTAAACCCTTTTTGAGCACGGACTGAGGAAGCTGCCGGCGACCCTAAACCCTCAACCCTCAACCCTAAACCCTGCCTCGTCGGATTCGATGCCGAGTCGCTGCATTACCAGTTGAACTTCCTGTCAGCTCCAGGCTTCGGACTCCCTCCAACTTTCGGTAGGTTTAGGATTTAGGATTTAGGGTTTAGGGTTTAGGGTTTAGGGTTTAGGGTTTAGGGTTTAGTTTTTTCTAGGGTTTAGGGTTTAGGGTTTATAAGGTTTAGAGTTTAGGGTTCACTTGTGGGAAACACATGTCCTAGTGCAGGTGAGGCGGCTGCGCTCACGTCTCCCCTGCTGGCCTCGTAGTCTCTCCCCTCTTTATTAGGGCTTCAGGCTTTGGGGGGTCAAACATGAGCCAACATCTTGCCAGAATGATGCCGGCATAGTCGGTATAGAGAAGTAGTACAAACTATACCCTGACCCCTAACCCCTAACCCCTAACCCCTAAACCCTATACCCTCCATAATGTCTCCATCAATAGGCGCCCAGTCTTTTGGGGGCCCCCTCCCGTCTCCTCCTCCGCAGGCTTCATCCGCACCTCAACAACACCCACAGTCTTCCCCCCCTAAACCCTAAACCCTAAACCCTAAACCCTAAACCCTGCAGGGCGAGGCGAGATCCCTGATATCTTCGGGGCCCTTTAGCAGCCTTGGTGGGCGTCTCGGAACAGTCCCTTGAATCCTAAAGCCTATAAACCCTATAAACCCTATAAACCCTATAAACCCTATAAACCCTATAAACCCTATAAACCCTATAAACCCTATAAACCCTATAAACCCTAAACCAGAAACCCTAAAGCAGCCGTAGTGCATTGTGCGTGGGCTTCGGGGACGTCGGCGCTGGCGCCATGGCGAGCGAGTGCAAAGCCGCGGGGAATCTTCGGCCGAAATGCCTTTGGGACAGGCACTCCACAGAGAAGCCGATACATGGGACTCTATTTGGGGGGCTTTGGGTTTTTTTTGGGGCTTAGGGTTTAGGGTTTAGGGTTTTTTTGCCACCCGCTTAGCTGACCTCTCGGACACTCTGCAGGGGAAAGTCTGGACACTGTGTATACATTCATCCTCGGCTACTTGAAATCGCCATAGTTCTCAGCAAAAACCCCACTTCAGAGTCCCAACAGGTACTTGGATCAACAAAAACAAAAACATGCTCAAACCCACAAGCAATACAAAGGACTACGCCCAAGACAGAAAGCAACCTGCTGCAGGACTCTGATGCTTTGGAGGGGCCACTTATGCTGCATGTAGGTGCACCCCAGCAGGCCTCAAACCTCAAAAATACCAGACATACCACATCCCTCCATGCAGCCAAGCAGCAGGGTACAACTAGACTTGCCAGCCAGGCTTTGCTCAAGCTCATGTACAGTGGCCCTGCAGGTCTAGCACTGCAAAACAAGGTATTGGAGCAGTTCCCACTAGACGGCACCCAAGTCAACAAGTCAGTAGCTAAAACACGCAAGGGCCAACAATCGCCCCCGAACTGCTCCAGCTTAGGGAACGACCTTTCCGGTCCTCCTCTCATCAGTCTCTTAGACAAGCTCCCTTTGCAGCTCATCTTCTTTCTGCCTACCCCATCGTTCAGCATCTGCTCCCAGACCGGTCACCAGCAACCCAACAACCACATCGATCCCAACAATGGCAACCCAGAAACAACCGCAGCAACCCCCACCACATCGATCCACAGCTGAGTTCCTGCTCTCTCAGGGGCAGATGCTCCAGCTCACCACACTGCATCTACAGCCAAACAGCCTAGTGAAACGCCCAGGAAGCACCTAGTCCAAGACTCCTGTCCCGTACACCGCAGCAACCCAACCACCACATCGATCCCAACAGTGATAGAAAGCTACACCCCAGACCACCACCACATGGATCCACAAGATGAGCACACCCAGGTGGAGTCTAGTCAGGTTGGTCACTTCAAAACAGACCCTAGCTGCCAGTCCTAGCAGGGCGCAGGATATGGTAACAAAAACCATCTCATCAAATCCAAAACCAAATTTGAATGGCAGCTGGTCTACGTCTGCACATCATTAGCACGCATACACGCTCAAACCAATCAAAGTTGCCGTCCTCTTCTTCTCTAGCCAAGCGTTGCGCTTCTTTCTCCTCTTGTCGACGGTAAAACTCCTCAATCTTTTCCTCATCGCTGTAGAACGGGAGTTGCTTTCTGATCTTGTACATTTCCCGATGTTCCATGATGTTAGCACTTCCGCGAGAAGCATTCTTGAAAGCCTTCTGCTCTCCAGTTCTGCGTTGCTTCCTGCCGAGGCGGCCTCGCGTATGGCGAGCTTACTTGCCACCATCGATATTGGTGTGCTTGTGCTGTCGCTTCGGCTTGGAGGCGGAATGCGTTTCATCTGTATTCGCTTCGCAGTAGTACAGAGGAAATGGTACAAAATCTGACTCCTCCATTTCCACAACGGAGTCATCGATGAAGGAGTGTTCACCGCATAGTACGCGGATTCGATCGAGAGCGCTGATCGTTGCAGCGTAGTTCTCCGGAAGATACCGGACTTCGCCCAAGACTTTAAACCTCCACGGCGAGGAACAAAGGTGTATCCCGACAATGCGCCAATGTCCGTGCACCATGACGAGCAATGGACTGCCAGAGTCCCCTTTGGATGTCGAAACCGTGTGAGGTTCGAGTCCGGGCACTGCATTGAGTGGCTCTGCCATCGATCCGATTGTACCGGTGGAAGATGTCCCGAAGATTTCCCCTTCAAGGACCTTGGGCGTGGAAAAGATGGTTCCTTTGCCCATCCCACTGACCGTCAGTGTGGCCTGACTTATGCTTTTGCAACCCAAAGCGCACCAGTCAGGAGAGCTTAAGCGGATCGCACAAAGATCATAGCCACTGCAAGAACGGAGTGGAGTTGGTCCGTTTTGAGCAACCTTCTCGAAGATGGCAGTGGAGAAGTCTATTTCTCGTCGGCGCGAACCATCGCAGGATGCCACGAAATAGCGTCCAGGTCTGACAGCAACTCCTTGGAGTGTCTGCACCAGACCAACATGAAACGCTGTGTGTGCGTAGAGTCCCTCTCTGATGGCAAAACCAACGTGAGAGAAGTCCCCGTTGTCTTCGACAAGGATTCGAACGAGCCAATTGGGTACCTGTGTCCAACACGGATTCATCGAATGACTCAGGCGGAGTTCGCTTTCAATGTTCGCCTGCTCCATCACCAAAGTGGTCTCTGGTACTCTTGAGGCGAGTGAACTAGGACGAAGGCGGGGGCCTAAGACGGCGTTGAATGCGTTGGATGTCGTTCCTCCGCCAGGAAAAGGCACTGTGATGGACAAGACCGCAAGCTCAAACACACACACACACAATGAAGAAGGGGGTTTGAAGAATGCGCGAAGACCGATGTCTACCTCGTCATCAGGAACGACGTACGTCCGCGCTAGATCGAAGGTCGACGAGTCAGGACTGGACTCAGCCTTCAACTTCGCCACAAAGCGCAAATTCCAGCTTGCATGGAAAGCTGGAAAACAAGGATGAAATTCACCGCAGCCAGCCAGTGCTTGCGATCGGGTGATTGGAAGGCTCCACCGAAAGATGGTGCCCACAGCACGAGGACAGCATAAGACCGAAAGTCTCACGCGTGCAACGGCGCCGGTCAACGACGCGGTTGAGGCGGTGTCTTGCACTGGCAAAGCAGCTGCACCACCAACAGCCATAAAGACAGGCATGGCTTGTGAGTACGGCTAAAGCGCGATGTTCTTGTTGTAGGCGCGAACGCAAAGCCCTGAGATTGATCAGGACTGAAGCTCTAACGTGGCTGGACAGCGGCGTGACCGAGCATCAACATAGATTTCTAATATGGTTTAGGGTTTAGGGTTAGGGTTTAGGGTTTAGGGTTTAGGGTTTAGGGTTTCCCCATGTACCTACAGTTTAGTAGTAGTTACCCTTTTCTTAGCAGGTAAACCCCGAAAACTGCAGGTAAAGAGGGTCCCAGGTAGGCCCCCTCCATCCCACAAGCTCACCTGCAGGCACTCTCAGCCACCACCAAGTTGCTCTTGTTCTCTTTCTGCCTCTCGCTCTCGCTCTCTGTTTTCGTTCCTCTCTCTCATACGTATAAATCTGAATAAGTGTATACATGTACCTATGTAGACATGCTTACCATTATCGAGAGGCGTTCGAGCATGAACATAGGGGGCTGACCTACCGTGTAGTCAATACGAATAACACTCAGGGCCCATAGCGTAGGCCTCGACCGGCATGAACCATCGATTCAATGGAGCCCACGGATTACCCTAAACCCTAAACCCTAAAGAAACTCTAAACCCTAATTCTTGGTAGCCCAGGTGACCATATTCGAATAAGGGCACCCTTTTTCGGCTTGGCTACTCTACTACTTTATAAAGGGAACCCATAACAAACAAAACGGATAAAGGGTAGCACGGGGCCACCAAGAAACCCGAAACCCCAAACACAGGTGGAAGGTTTACGAAAATTTGGGCCCCCTAAGATAGTCCCCCCAAGCAGTAGGGTTCCTGATAATAAAGAACCCCCCAATAAGGTACCCCCAATACTACGAATCACTTAAGAACTCCGGAAAATAAAAAATCTTCCTTATTAAGGGAAATATACGGCTTATTATGTTTTTTTTTCTTCTTTTGGGGTTCTTATAAGCAATAGCAAATAGTAGATATCGTAAACCCCCAGGTTAGGTTGCGGCCTGACTCGCAAAGTGGCCTTCCGCCACCTCCTCCCGCAGGAAGGCATCAATTCTCTGAGCTGCCTGTCACGAGCCAAGTCAGACTCAATTCCCTTGCGCAACTCTGAACTCTGAACCCTAAACCCTAAACTTTTTTCAACCCTAAACCCTACACCTTTTTCGCACAAGGGCTCTCTCAAGTGCCTGGTTGCAGACTTTGCGCACATGTGGTGCCCCAGTCGAACCCTAAACCCTAAACCCTAAACCCTAAACCCTAAACCCTCAACCCTAAACCCAATTGCCCATGTTCAAGGCCCATCTGCCCCCCCTACCGAGACCTCTTGCCCTCCAATTCCCTTGTGCAACTCGTCGTCGAAGACCCGCGCCGCTACGCACATCAGAGCGCCCAATGCCCAGACATTTCAACTCGGGAACATGCCCTTTATTTGGGTCTAGGGTCTAGGGCTTAGTGTTTAGGGTTAAGGGTATATTTGACCTTAAGCCCTACACCTATCAACGCATCTAACTTGGCTGACTTGTGAACCCCTCCTAGATTTTTAACTTTTGGGCTCCTTATTGAAGTTGTTAAGAGGCGCCTGCTTGGCGCCATTGTTGTCACGCAGCTCTTCCTCAGCTGCAAGGAGAGTGCCCCAAAACGACTGAAATGAACTCTGCAAGGGTTTACGGCGGGATTATCGTACAAGGAGGGGCCCCCTTATTATACTAACTGTAGCCACGGGCCTTCGAACTTAAGTTGGGATCCTCAGAACTCAATTTAGCATCCCCTGTAACACTACATACTGCTAACTAGGGGCGGGGGGCCCTGCTTGAAGTAGATGGTCCCAGTGTGAAGGCCCAGCTGGTCCCAGGGTTTAGGTTGCATTCATGCATTTACATGGTTGGAAAGAAACCCTGAACCCCAAACCCTAAGCCCTAGGAACCAGCGGCGGCATCTTAGGCGGGAACTTCCTCATCGGGAGACACAGATGTCAGCTCTTTCATCCTACTTTAAAACCTGTATAGGGTTCAGGGTTAATTAACCATGGTTTAGCTAGGACAACTAGGATCTTAAGGAACGGAGAAACAAAGTAAGGGGAAATACCCACACTTTAGTTCAGATCCAAAAATCCCCTACTAGTATATTGGGGGCCATTAGTATGGTAAGTGTTGTTAAGCGGTCATGACCCTATTGGGGTACTTTATAACACTATTCAAGAACGCCAATGAAGCTCCCGGTAGGTAAACACCCTCAACCCTAAACCCTAAACCCTAAACCCTTTTGCAACGCGCCTTCTGCGACTGAACCTGGACCTTCTAAACCCTAAACCCTAAATCCCTTGTAACAAAGCAAACAACCCCTAAACCCTTAGAAACCCTAAAGCTTAACCCTAAACCCTAAACCCTAAACCCTAAACCCTAAACCCTAAACCCTAAACCCTAAACCCTAACCCCTATGCAACCAAAGAAAACACCATCAGCCAGGGCGCCCCGAGGCCCGCCACATCTGCACGACGCAGCTCGGCTGCGACGATGGCTGCGGCCAACTGGTCCGCGGAGATCTGTGCCAGGGAGGCTTAGGGTTTAGGGTTTAGGGTTTAATTAGGGTTTAGGGTTTAGGGTTTGTTGCTGAGTTGTACTCATTCAGCTACTATAAGGATGCAGCCCTAAACCCTGAAGGCCCTACCTTAACAACCCAGAGTCGATTTTTTAGAGGTTATGCTCGTACTTGTGGATTCAGGGCTCGGGCTGCAAGGGCAGGCCTTTGGGGTTTGAGTCGCTTTGATTCTGGGTTTCAGGGTTGAGATCTCAGGGCTTGAGGTTCGGGTTCAGGGTTGCGGGATTAGGTGCCCGCCTTCCCCAAAGGCTCTTCGAAGCCAACGCCAGCACGCAGACGCGACACTGCACGAGAGTTGTCGAACTGGTCGGCAAATACAGGCCTCAAGCAAACAAGAGGACCCTAGACCCCAAACCCTAAACCCTGAACCCTAGAGGGTTTAGCGTTTAGGTTCAGGGGGCACCCTAAGCCCTAAACCCTGATGGGTTTGGGGCCTAGGGTTCAGGGCACCCTGAACCCTGAACCCCCATTCAAAGTTTGCTGCTCACTGGGGCAAGATGCTTCATCTGAATTTATACCACCGCTTTCGTAGGTCTGTTCAGCTGGTGCTAAGCTCACTGGTTTTCTGCATTCAGAGTCGTGGGGCCTCAACAAAACCTGCTTTCAAACATGCAGCAAAGTGTGAGTGCGGCTATCGTGCACGTCGATGCCATGCAGTACAAGGGTTTAGGGTTCAGGGTAATACGCCCAATAAGTCACTGTGTAATGCCCGAATTCAAAGCTGAAGAGCGTTGTAAGTAGCCACAAAGGAACCCTGACCTTCGACTTAGAGAACTAGTATGTAATGAGTGGCACCTCACATACGGACGCATTGAAGGCACACTGAAAAAACGGAATCGATGAAGGACCCCAGTTTCATATCTTGTAGACCCGCGAGTAGCCTAGGAATAAAAAGGGCACCCCTTTTTGGCTTAAAGGGGTTTATCCGGGAACCTAAGCCCTGTACAAAAGGGAATAAGCGCCTACCTTGGGTGACAAAACTAACCCTAAAATTGGGGCCATATACTGATACAATCCCTATTCAGGTATATGAACCATAAACCCTTTTGAAAATTCATGTGGTAATTAAGGTACTCTGGGTCCTAGTGATTGATCTTGACGATGAATGCAGCCCCCTCTGAGCCAGCTGCGTCACCACGGACCTGAGGCATGCACCAAAGATGGCTAGGGTTTAGGGTTTAGGGTTTAGGGTTTAGGGTTTAGGGTTTAGGGTTTAGGGTTTAGGGTTTAGGGTTTAGGGTTTAGGGTTTAGGGTTTAGGGTTTAGGGTTTAGGGTTTAGGGTTTAGGCATGCTGAAGGCATAGGCGTTGCATGATATAGGCGATAACATCCAACAGCTTGGCGACTTTCGGTGCTGCCACTCTTCAAAGTGGTGTCATTCGATCAGGTCAAGCAGAGCTAACCCTAAACCCTAAACCCTAATCAGCCCTAAACCCTAACGCCTAAACCCTAAACCCTTCTTCTCAGCCCCCTGCGGAATGCCTACGTGCAAGGCCGTCTGCCTTGGCTGGCAGGGGGGGGCGTTCCTTGCCGTGGCCTTTGGGGCTCGATGAACTCCATCAGATGGGTTTAGGGTTTAGGGTTTAGGGTTTAAATTTAGGGTTGGTATGGATCCATATCTACCCAAGTCAGGATTAGAGTACATGGAGGTTCATGGGTACTGCTAACCCCAATTATAACTGTACTTATAACCTACTTGGGGGACTTAGGGGGCTTACAGATATATTTGGCGGTTATAAGTACCCAGGAACCTCCAAGTAGTATAGGGCATATTATGATCCGTGGTAGCCCAGCAATCATATGACAATAAGGGACCCCTTGTATGGGGTTTGCTAAAACAAACAAGCGAATACAGAATGGGGCTTGCATGTTCTAACTCCTCCACAAAAGGGTTTAGAACCTGTACAGTAGATACAGGAGGTACCTAAAGGATGTTGATAGTAGGGGGGGGGGCAGTTGGGGTTTAGGATTTAGGGGTATGAGGATCCCAATTATGGGTTGGGATGATCCCCCTTATACTAAGAGTCCTTCATAGGGACTATAGCAATCACTCCCTTTCGTTGCCACGATGAGGGTGTTCCAACCAACCCCGAAACCGTAAACCCTCTTTTTTTGAACCCGGACTTGCTGAATGCCAGGAAAGAGAAGGCGAGATGAGACAACTCCCATGCTATTCCCCTAAACCCTAAACCCTAAACCCTAAACCCTAAACCTTAAACCCTCAAAATCGGACATTTTCGAGTTGCACTGTCCCCGCGCCACCATGGTGGACCAAGCAGCTACAGCGGGGAAGCAGCCACGCCTCTGGATCAAGGGCCCCTTTGAAATTGAGGTTTCGGGTGCTAGGACTTCTAGGGTTTAGGCCAATTTAGGGTTTAGGGTTACGGTTTAGGGTTCAGAGTTCAGGGTCTAGGGTTTAGGGTGTAAAGGGGGTCAAGGGTTTATGGCCCTTGTATCCTCCTACAAGGAGGGGGTTTAGGGTTTAGGGTTTAGGTGTGGTTGTAAGTAGAGTTCTCAGGACCCTAAATTGTGTTCTGAGGATCCTAACTTAGGTGCATAAAGTCCCTTAACTATAGCTAGCATAGTTAAGGCCTACATGTCATGTAGGGTATGCCAAAAGGGACCACCATTACACAACAATCAGTCTGAGGACACAACTTGGCTGCACATAGCAGGGTAGCTATAAGGCTATAAATCTATTTATTCGTGTTCTGCCTTATTAAGAAACCCAATAAACCCAAAAAGGCTAAGTTATTATTTAAGAAACCCGATAAACCCAAAAAGGCTAAGGGTCTAAAGTTACAGTAAAGCACCACAGAGACAAGTACCATAAAACCCCTTGCAAGGCTCACTTGGTCCCGAACGAAGGCGGGGAGCAGATTGTACATCAGGATTCTCAAGGTTTAGGGTTTAGGGTTTAGGGTTTAGGGTTTAGGGTTTAGGGTTTAGGGTTTCGGGTTTAGGGTTTAGAGTTTAGGGTTTAGGGTTGTTCAGCATGAGGATTGCCAAAAGCCTCGTTCCCGACTAAGAACCACTACTAGGATGGCCCTTAAAACCCTCTGAACATATTCGATCCTCTTAAACCCGAATAGGGAAAATTAAAATTTTCCTCAAGGCGAGTCTATTGGGATGGTTCCCCCTGAAACTGACAGTCCTTCAAAAGGGACGATAGTACCCCCCCCCCCCCCCCTATGAAACTCCATATAATCCCTATTACGGACTGTTTGTATTGCGGACGGTCAGTTTCAGGGGGGACATCCCAACCCTAAACCCTAAACCCTCTACCCTCACGTAGGATTTCAAATGCTGCATCTAGCCCTAATCCTAAACCCTAAACCCTAAACCCTAAACCCTGAACCCTAAACCCTAAACCCTAAACCCTAAACCCTAAACCCTAAACCCTACTCACTTAGGATTTCTAATGCTGCACAGCTGCATGCGGCACGTCAGCGACAAAGCAAACATTGTCTCGCGCAAACTCGGCGAGGGCCTCCCATCCCTGGCCAGGTGGGCATCATGACCCGAGGCTTTAGTCCCCCAAACCCTGGAAGGGCTTAATGAGGTTTAGGGTTTAGGGTTTAGGGTTTAGGGTTTAGGGTTTAGGGTTTAGGGTTTAGGGTTTAGGGTTTAGAAGCGCTAAACCTAACACAACGCCACGCAGCCTGAGGCAAAGGCGGGATAAGGGAGTCTGCAGACTTCCGCCGCTCTGGGGAATAGGACCCCACTAGGCGCGCATCATGAGCATCAGCCGCCACGGCCCTCAGCACAGCACCCCACAAGGCAGGCATCATGAGCATCAGCCGCCAAGGTCAAAAGGGCTTGCAAGGAAGCTTTGAGGGCCACCAGGCGCTGCAGGTTTTGGGCCTAAAGGCTTAGGGTTTATGGTTTAGTAACCCGCAACCCTAGATCCTGGGCCCTAAACCCGAAAAAACTCTTGTACCGAAACCCGATACCCGATACCCGATACCCTAAACCCTAAACCCTAAACCCTAAACCCTAAACCAAACCCTAAACCCTAAACCCTAAACCCTACCCCGAAGTTCTCCAGACCTCGCCGACCAACGTGCCCTTCAGCAATCGCGCCCCGAGCCTTGGCCAGTGTGTCCGTAGAGTGTTGTAGTACACTAAATATACATACATACATTCATACATACATACATACATACATACATACATACACACATATTTACCCTCTATAACCAATGTTTTATCATGATTAGATTGTATTTATACATTACTATATGCTCCTATTCTACGAATTCTATACTCTTGGTCTTATTCATATATTCTTCTGTCGTCTGAATTTTGACATATGTGCACCCAAGTTATATATTTCGACGCTTACGCTTAGGGTGTCAAGATGTGTTTTTAGGGCTTCATAGGGCCTCGAGACCCTGAACCCCAAACCATTTTGCCAGAGGGTTTAGGGTTTAGGTTCAGGGCTTTTTTTAAGGTTTAGGAGTTAGGGCTTAACCCTAAACCCTAAACCCTAAACCCTAAAGGTCCTAAACCCTACACCCTAAACTATCCTTGGGGACCGAATGAACCCCCCAATTAAGCTTTCATATGTGCTCATATACCTTAATAGGATGGAGGTAGTAGAGGGCATGTGACCCCAGTTTTGGGGTTCATCTGATCGCCAAGGATTTGAATGTTCAGGGTAACAGCTGAGGGAATTGAATCTGACTGGTGCTTAGGTGAATCACCCTAAACCCTAAACCCTAAACCCTAAACCCTAAACCCTAAACCCTAAACCCTAAACCCTAAACCCTAAACCCTAAACCCTAAACCCTAAACCCCAACCAACGACTAAAGAGGGCCGCCGCCTTTTTCTAGCAGTTTAGGGCTTGCGGGTTTTCGGGTGTGTTCTAAACTCGTAAACCCTGCCAGTTTAGGGTTTAGGGGTTTGGGGTTTAGGGTTTAGGGTTTAGGTAACCCTGCTTTCACCCTGAAAAACTCTAAACAGGGGAACGCATGCTCATTTGAAGTAGGGTTGATATTTCTTGTATCCCCAAAAGGGCACCAAGCATATACACTCACCAAAAGCAGAAATTTCTACCCTACTTCATATGAGGATCTAACATTGGCAGCCAAGAGCAAATATCAGGTCAGTGCTCAGGGTTTGGCATCTGTTCAGTGTGCGTCGGACGACATTCCTGTTTGTCTTGAAGCCCTAAACCCAAGCCCTAAACCCTAAACCCCTAAACATTGCACAATGTTACAGCGGCGCTTCTTCTTCCCTTGAAGTGACGCACACAGGGTTTCCCCAATGAAAGGGCCATTCATAAGGCACCATGTAAACTAGCCTAAGAGCCCTGAACCCTCCATGCTCCCCCTGCCGTGCACATTGCTCCCACAGATGTAAAGCCCACGCCTTCCTTTGAGACCACATGTACCATAAAAAGGGCTTTGGGTTCATGTACTTTCATAGGGGTTTAGGGTTAAGTTTAGGGTTCATGTACCTGAATAGGGTTTAGGGTTAACAGACCTTAATAGTATGGGGATCACAGTAGTGTTGGGCAATGTGACCCGACCTTTACGGCTCATTTGGTCCTAAACCCTAAACCCTAAACCCTAAACCCTAAACCCTAAACCCTAAACCCTAAACCCCCATTTCTCCACGCCAGAGCGCATCGACGGATCACACAGACGCTACGCTGTGACAACTCCTAGGGCCTGATCAGAGTTCACATTGGGGCTTGGTGGTTATAAGATTCTCGGGGGAAACCCTGACTAAAACGCTGGTTACGCTGGTTACCCTGGTCCACACCGTGGGGATCCCAAACCCTGAACCCTAAACGTTTTTTCGCAGCAGGCTTTCACCCTAAACCCTAAACCCTAAACCCTGAAACCCCTTGAACCCCTTTCGAGTTGAGTTGTGCGACGGTTTGACAGGCTGAAGGTTGATCTTGCACACTGCCCTCAAGGTCCGCATGCGGGTTTTCCGAGACCCTGCTGGGGGGTTTCCCAGATGAGAGCATCGTGGGCTATGCCAAGGGTACCCCAAGTTTGGGACATAGGCATAGTGAAAACATGTGAAAACACGGAGAGAGAGAGAGAGAGGGAGAGAGAAAGGGAGAGAGAGAGAGAGAGAGAGCGAGCGGGGGACACAGAGACAGAGGGAGGGAGGAGCAAACAAACAGAGAGTGGGGCAAGTAGAAGAAGCATGGCCGGCAACGATACTTTCAACTGTTCACTACGACTCGGGGGGGCTGGGCTAAACCCTTAACCCTAAACCCTAAACCCTAAACCCTAAAAGTGGTGGCTTCAGGTGGTGGAGGATCTCTCAGCGCCAACAGGCTGGTGCACTTCGCCTGCTGGCTGAAACGTACAGGCCCGAAACCAATATCGGCAAGGTGCCGATGCGAGTCGAAGAATGGGTTGGCTGCAGCCTCAACCCCTAAAGAACCCTAAAAAAATCCTAAGAACCCTAAAAACCCTAAGGCCCTAAAACCCTAAGAACTCTAAAAACCCTAAAGCCCTCGAACCCTAACCCCTAAACCCTAAACAAAAAAACCTAAAGGCCCTGGCTTCCGTTATGCCAGATCTTACTTGGAGGCTCAGGGGCACAAATAACCCTAATTATGACTTTGCTGAGAGGCCCAGGTGTTTAGGGTTTAGGGTTTGGGCTTCAGGGGAACTTATACCCGCAATGATAGCTGACTGATAGTCCACTTCGGGGCCTTGGGGGGCTTATGAGTGCAGTTAGAATTGGGGTTCCAAGTTTATAGGTACCCAGGAACCCTCCAAATGCTCGAAGGACAATCTCAGCAAGTCCTCCAGCATTTTTGTTGAACTGAAGATAGTTTAGGATGGCCCTCGAAGCCTCTGAAAGGACACGATCCTCTAAAATCCCATAAATACAAGATATCCCGAGGGTCTACCTAGCATTCACCCGTCCATGTTCGTTCCCATCGCAAGCAACTTTAGCCGCCGGACGCCACGAGCGCATCTGACCCTTCAGGAGCATGCAAGTTGACGGGAGCCTGCCAAGAGTAACCTTGTACCTTAAAGAAGGGTCTACTTCCCCAATAATTAAGATACATTACCCTAGCTTTCTTTTACGGTACAACAAAAAGTTGCTCTAGGTCAACCCTCTCTCTCTCTCTCGCAGACTCGGGAATTCTAGCTCGACCCTAAAAGCCCCAAACCCCCCCAAGAAAACACTCAGAATTGCAAAACTCCTTATAAGACTCTTAGGTCACCTACAAAAGCTAGGTTGTGGGGTTCATAAGGTAGGCCTCGCAAGCCAAAACCCACCCTCCGTGGGCTTCGCCCACCGACCACGAGCCAGGAGAGACTTCTGCTCCCGCGGAGGCGGGCGGCACTGCTTCCACGGATATGAGAGGGGCGCGCACACCGCGATGCTTGGAACCGAAGTGGATTCTTAGGGGTTAGGGCTGACGGAAGGGTTCTGCCGGGTTTGGGGTGCTCAGCGTTGTTTTTTTTTTTTGGCTTCAGGGTTTAGGGTTTAGGGCTTCTCTCTGTAGGATCTTCAAAAGATCCGTATGGGAGTATAAGGGCCACACTAGGAGGATATTAAGGGAACCTTTAGGGGTCAACCTTAGGAGCCTTGAAACTAGGCTTACCAAGTTCCTGGGGAAAGGGATGTTGGCAGGAACCCATATTATCTCAGCAGCAACAGACCCCAACAGCGTGGGATATCATCAGCCGGCGTGTAGTCGTTTTTGCAAACGGAATCCAAAAGGAAACCTCGCAAGATTGAAGCAATGTCCAGGTGTTGAACAGGCGCATCTTTACGGCAAGAAAGCTGTGGCAAGAGCAAGTGCTAAAAACTATAGGAACCCAAACTTGCTGCGTGCGCACATACAGATATCTTTTTGCGCGCAAAGATTCCGCCGGTGATACAGCCTCGGCTGTCCGTCGCGGTCTTGTGACACAACTGCTACGTTTTCTGCGCGCACACGTGGATTTCATTCTGTTAGCACAAACATCGTGTAAATATTCATATCAAAATGCTGCTGCATTCGCGCTGTCGCTAAGCCACACGCGCGCTCGCATTCAAATTGGGAGAGCCGGTATGTCGTCCAAAGGCCACCTTGATCTTCCAATAGTCTCTTAAAAGTTAACGTCTATGCCGATAAAAGTGTACACCTTTAGAAGGGTTTTAACATCACCGCTTATTGTATAAAACATAAACGCTTATTGTCTATAATATAAACGCTTATTCTTTGTATTGTGGGGCAAATGGAAGGAAGTAAATCCAAATTTTGCTCCTTGACATGCAGGGAGGGAGGAAGGGCCCGACAGGGCCAATTACCTGTGCAACAAGTTCAACATGAATGCTGTCTTTCCGTGCATGCAGGCTTTCCATGTGCATACTGGCTCAGGTTGTTTTAAACGATTGTGGTCGTAGTCTGGCATGGCTTCCGAGCAGAGTAAAGAAGGCCAACCCAAAGAAGCAGCACACAACAACTTTTCTCACAGGTGAGCAGATATCCTTTCACTCTTTCTGGGACCTCCTGATCCACCTTGCGCTTCTTCTGTTCTATGTCTCTTCGGCTTGTGTTCGGGATGTTTTGCTCGAAGCTGTGAAAACACCGGTTTTATTTCAGCAAGCATCCCCCAATAAGAAAAACCTAAGCTTTGTACTACAAACTTTACCTCAAGCAATCATCCCCCATTGAGCAAAACCCAAACTCTTTTAAACTAACACATATTGAATAGCCATATTCAGCCCTCCCCCCCCCGCCCCCCCTCACCTCCCCTTGATAAGCAAGCAGCTTAACTTGAACTCTGAACCAAATACTGTACCTTAGCTAGCACATTGTATTTCAGTTCTCATCCTCCGATAAGCAAACCAAACCTAACTCTGCGCTGATAACTGTACTTTGAGCAATCACCCCCCAATAAGCAAAACCAAAACTTTGCACTACACTGTACCCTAGCTAAGACTTTGCAATTTCAGTAATCATCCCAAGAAGCAACATTTAAACTCTGTACCAACACAGTACCTTAGCTAGCACATTGTATTTCACCCTCAAAAAAGCAAAGCCTGAACTCTGTACTAAAAACTGTACCTTAGCTAACGCATTGTTTTTCAATTGTCATCCCCCCAATAAGCAAAACCTAAACTCTGCACTAAAGCCTGCAGAAGTATGCAAATATGTAATTAAAACACACACACATAAAGATATATATATATATATTTTGAAGTGGAACGCTGTGGGAATACGTCCTTTAATGAACACTCAATTACAGCTCCTTAGCTTTTGTTTGCTAATCTGGTTCCACGGCCCAGTGTGGGCGCAATATTGAAACATTGTAAAAAACTCAATGTTTCAATATTGGGTTGGATCCAAGATCCAAGATCCAAGATTTCACAGTCTCTTTTGGAGGCCATCTAGGATCCAGGCGCAGGCTGGGCCCTACCTTGGAATATTGAAAGGGTTTCAATGCTTCAATATTGGGGGGAGTGTCCTGGCTGGATCCAAGATTGTTTTACGACATATTTTCACGTCTGACCTTGGATCCAGCTCAATATTGAAAGGGCTTCAATATGTCAATATTGGGGGAAGGGGGGCGGCAATAACCAGGGACCAGGACTCCACTTTTTTTTGAAAAGCGGTCTTGTCTGTTTCGATGTTTTAACATCGGCCATCACGATCCAACAAAACACGAGAAAGCAAACAACGCAACAAACTCATTCTAACAAACAGGCTCCCGCAGCCTCCTCTGTTGTAAAAATATACGGCTTCGCGTTTATATGTGTTTATATATATATATGTGTGTGTGTGTATTTATTGTGAGTTTTCGTTTTTGGTTCATGTCTTTATTCACTTTTATTTGGAATTGAATGAAGTTTTGGATCGACTATGTCGATGAAAGGACTTATTATATACAGGGGTCTTCGGTTCAGACTTTAGGGTTTCGGGTTCAAGGTGATGTTTAGGCGCTCATGTTTAGGGATTAGGTCTATGGTTCCGAGTCCAGGGTTTTGGGTTGGGGGCTGAGGGCTTAGGGTTTTTTAGGGTTTTCGGGCTTAGGGCATGGGATTTAGGGTTTAGGGTTTGGTGTTTCATGCGCAGGGGAGTTAGCCCGACTTAGCTCGAGTTAAGTCTCAGCGCCAACCCGAGTTAACTCGAGTTAACTGTCAGACCCAACCCGAGTTAACTCGAGCTAACTCTCAGAGCCAACCCGAGTTAATTCCCCAAAACCTCTTATTTTCCTTTTAACTCCCAGAGCCAACCCGAGTTAACTCGAGTTAACTCCCCTAAAAAACATCTCGGCTCCGAACCATACTCCTGAAACCCAGACAGGCCCTCAACCCCAAAATCATGAATCCTGAGCACCCGGAATTCTGAACCCGAAACGCCCCCAAGCCCCCCCCCCCCCCTCCCACCTAAAAAAAACGCTGCGCCGCCCTGACAACCCCCCACCGTAAAAAACCCAAACATTCCCCGCCCCCCCCCCCGCCCCCCCAACACAAACAAACTCAAAGCAGGAATCCCAAACCGCAAACCCCCCAACCCAAACTCCACCCCAAACACCCAAAGATGCAGACCCTAAACACCCACACTCCCAAAACCCCAAAACTTCACCATGACCCCTGAGTACTTTTTTTCTTGGATACATCTAAGAAAGGTTTAATTAGGGTCTGGCGTTTGAGGTTTATGGTTGCTTGGGGTTTAATCATCAACCCGAAGCAATAACCCCACTTTAGACCCTAAACCCCAAACCACCGTTGAACTCTACATCTCCATCCGTAAGCCCAAGAGACCACAACCCTAAGTCCCTGAACCCTCAACAAAAAACAACCAACCCTGGCCAAAACTGTATATATCCCCTCAAACCCCTATAACCTTGACGCCCAAGCCCCCAGCTCGGCCCCGTCCCAAACCCTATTGCCCAAGCCACGCCCTAAACCCCCAACAGTTTTGGGGCAAGCTGTCTTCCAAAATGACAAATCGCAACAAGTTTCAGTTCCGATTGACCTATTGCTTTTAGCCTTTGCCTTTGCAACCGCTTTCTTGCTATGATCTTTCGATGACATACCGGCTCTCCCGTTACAACACCAGGCAATTTGAACGCACGCGCGTGGCGTAAGGACAGCAGCATTTTGATATGAATGGACAGCCGAGGTTGTCTCGCCCACGGAATCTTTGCGTACAATAAAATATCTGTATGTGCGCGCGCAGCAAGTGTTGGTTCCTATATCACTATTGCTTTTAGCCTTTGCTTTTGCAACCGTACATCAGCTTTAAGCGCTTACAAGAGACCTTTGTGTATGTAACAAGCGGTTAGCATAAGGGCCTGTTGTTTTAACAAGCGTAATTTTGAACACAATAAGCTTTTATGTTAGAGACAACAGGCGTTTATATTTTAGCAATATATATATATATCAAAGTAAATTCATGCTTATTGTTAAAATTCATATATATGTAGTTATTTAGACCATCAACCCGAAAACCTAAACTTGAGCATTATTTTTTTCGTAATCGGTTCTTCTTTTCCCTCGTCCTCCCTTCTTTCCAGAGGGCCTGAATATTTGTATGTTTGCAAACCTCCCCACCTCCCTAGACTCTCACTTGACCAGAGCAGGGGCTTTTTTTGCATCACCTTGAAACACTTTCTGCAGAATATTGGATCTTGGATCTTGGATCCAGCCCAATATTGAAACACTGAGTTTTCCCATATATTTCAATATTGTGGGGCCAGACAAGTGTAAGCCCTGGTACAGAGTTTGGTTTTGCTTAGTGGGGGGTGATTACTGAAATACAATGTGTGTTACCTCAGGTTCGGTGTTTAGTGCAGAGTTTAGTTGCCCCAAAAATCTTAGGGAGTAGGGCTTGGGCTCACGAGATTACAAACCCCAAGCGTACTCGCTGTTGGGGAATTATGGGAACCAAAACTTGCTACGCGCGCATACACACACACACAGACACACAGACACACACAGACACACACAGACACACACAGACACACACAGACACACACAGACACACACAGACACACACAGACACACACAGACACCCACAGACACACACAGACACACACAGACACACACAGACACACACAGACACACACACACAGACACACACAGACACACACACACACACACACACACACACACACACACACACCACACACACACACACACACACACACACACACACACACACACACACACACACACACACACACACACACACACACACACACACACACACACACACACACACACACACATCTTTAGGCACGCAAAGATTCCGCCGGCGTGACAATCTCGGCTGTCCGTCGCGGTCTTCCGACCCAACTGCTGCGTCTGGTGCGAGCACACATGGATCTCATTCTGTTCGCACAAACATCGTGTGTATTTTCAATATATTCATATCAATATACTGCTGCGTTCGCTGTTGCGCTCTCCGCGCCGCGTGCTGCATCCGGCGCGACACACTCCGGCGCGACACACGGAAAGGTTCGCGACAAGATCGTGCACGAATGTCGTTGCGCGGGCACACATGGGTGTCTCGCCGTTCACACGGATCTGCTCTTGCGCTAGACAGTCGCGTCTTACACGACCACACAGACATCAGGTGTTGGGTAGGCATCTTTTTTCGGCAAGAAAGCGGTTGCAAAAGCAAGGGCTAAAAACTATAGGAACAAAAACTTGCTTCGCGCACATACACACATATTATCCGCCGGCACGCAAAGATTCCGCCGGCGAGACAATCTCGGCTGTCCGTCGCGGTCTTGTGACTCAACTGCTGCTGCGCGGGCACACACGGGTGTCTCGCCGTTCGCACGGAAACATCGTGTGTATTTACAATATATCCGTATCAACATACTGCTTCGCTGTTGCGCTCTCCGTGCCGCGTGCTGCGTTGCCTAGGCATATTTTTACGGCAACAAAGCGGTTGCAAAAGCAAGGGCTAAAAACTATAGGAACCAAACCTTGCAACGCGAGCATACACACATATATACGGCCAGCCCACATGGATCTCATTCTGCTTGCACAGACATGTTATATCATGTTATGTGTTGGGTAGCAATATCTTTACGGCAAGAAAGCGGTTGCAAAAGCAAGGGCCAAAAGCTATGTATATAGGACGCAAAACTTGCTGCGCGCGTGCACAGCTTATATACGGCCAGCCCACATGCATCTCATTCTGCTTGCACAGACGTGTTAGCACGTGCCGTGTGCTGCGAACGCACATACGCTATTTTGTTCGGCAGCACACATGGATCTCATTCTGCTTGCAAGCACAGGCATGTTAGTGCGCTCAAACTGCTTGGCGCACGGATCTGCCCTTGCGCTAGACAGTCGCGTTTTACACACAGACATCAGGTGTTGGGTAGGCATATTTGTGCGGCAAGAAAGCGGTTGCACAAGCAAGGGCTAAAAACTATAGGAACCAAAACTTGCTTCGCGCACATACACACATATCCGCCGGCACGCAAAGATTCCGCCGGCGAGACAATCTCGGCTGTCCGTCTCGGTCTTGTGACTCAACTGCTGCTGCGCGGGCACACATGGGTGTCTCGCCGTTCGCACGGAAACATCGTGTGTATTTACAATATATCCGTATCAACATACTGCTGCTTCGCTGTTGCGCTCTCCGTGCCGCGTGCTGCGTTGCCTAGGCATATTTTTACGGCAACAAAGCGGTTGCAAAAGCAAGGCCTAAAAACTATAGGACACATATATACGGCCAGCCCACATGGATCTCATTCTGCTTGCACAGACATGTTATGTGTTGGGTAGTAATATCTTTACGGCAAGAAAGCGGTTGCAAAAGCAAGGGCCAAAAGCTATGTATATAGGACGCAAAACTTGCTGCGCGCGTACACAGCTTATATACGGCCAGCCCACATGCATCTCATTCTGCTTGCACAGACGTGTTAGCACGTGCCGTGTGCTGCGAACGCACATACGCTATTTTGTTCGGCAGCACACATGGATCTCATTCTGCTTGCACAGGCATGTTAGTGCGCTCAAACTGCCTGGCGCACGGATCTGCCCTTGCGCTAGACAGTCGCGTTTTACACACAGACATCAGGTGCTGGGTAGGCATATTTGTGCGGCAAGAAAGCGGTTGCAAAAGTAATGGCTAAAAACTATAGGAACCAAAACTTGCTTCGCGCACATACACACATATCCGCCGGCACGCAAAGATTCCGCCGGCGAGACAATCTCGGCTGTCCGTCGCGGTCTTGTGACTCAACTGCTGCTGCGCGGGCACACATGGGTGTCTCGCCGTTCGCACGGAAACATCGTGTGTATTTACAATATATCCGTATCAACATACTGCTGCTTCGCTGTTGCGCTCTCCGTGCCGCGTGCTGCGTTGCCTAGGCATATTTTTACGGCAACAAAGCGGTTGCAAAAGCAAGGGCTAAAAACTATAGGAACCAAACCTTGCAACGCGAGCATACACACATATATACGGCCAGCCCACATGGATCTCATTCTGCTTGCACAGACATGTTATGTGTTGGGTGGTAATAATATCTTTACGGCAAGAAAGCGGTTGCAAAAGCAAGGGCCAAAAGCTATGTGTATAGGACGCAAAACTTGCTGCGCGCGTACACAGCTTATATACGGCCAGCCCACATGCATCTCATTCTGCTTGCACAGACGTGTTAGCACGTGCCGTGTGCTGCGAACGCACATACGCTATTTTGTTCGGCAGCACACATGGATCTCATTCTGCTTGCACAGTCATGTTAGTGCGCTCAAACTGCCTGGCGCACGGATCTGCCCTTGCGCTAGACAGTCGCGTTTTACACACAGACATCAGGTGTTGGGTAGGCATATTTGCGCGGCAAGAAAGCGGTTGCACAAGCAAGGGCTAAAAACTATAGGAACCAAAACTTGCTTCGCGCACATACACACATATCCGCCGGCACGCAAAGATTCCGCCGGCGAGATAATCTCGGCTGTCCGTCTCGGTCTTGTGACTCAACTGCTGCTGCGCGGGCACACATGGGTGTCTCGCCGTTCGCACGGAAACATCGTGTGTATTTACAATATATCCGTATTAACATACTGCTTCTTCGCTGTTGCGCTCTCCGTGCCGCGTGCTGCGTTGCCTAGGAAAATTTTTACGGCAACAACGTGGTTGCAAAAGCAAGGGCTAAAGACTATAGGAACCAAACCTTGCAACGCGAGCATACACACATATGGCCAGCCCACATGGATCTCATTCTGCTTGCACAGACATGTTAATGCGTGCTGCGAACGCACACATGCGTATCTTTTTTCGGCAGCACACATGGATCTCATTCTGCTTGCGCAGGCATGTTAGTGCGCTCAAATTGCCTGGCGCTGTTTTCCTTCCTCGCTGGACTCCTCGAAGACTACTTTTTAATTGCCCAGGCGCAAAAAGTTACAGTAGTTCCGCGCGCGCACACGTCCCTTAGCTTTCCGCGAAGCCGTGCACAAAATCTAGTCACCGACCTTCTCCCTTACCAGATTGCAAACCCCAAGCGTGCCCGCTGTTGGGGAATTAGAGCAAAGATGTGCTATTTCGTTGGTGTTTCCAACAGCACATACCCCGAAAACTCACCAAACAACAACTCACGACGACATAGAAGACTTGGCTGACTTCTGAACCCCTCCGAAAAGGTAAACTTTTAGGCTCCTTATTGTAGTTTCTTCAAACACCCAAAAGGTTAGTCTCATGATTAAGAGCCAGCCAGAAGGCAACCCATACTTGTTTAGTGATATACACAACACCCCTAAGCGAGACCACGGTACGTCCCCAGTGACGGGTTTACTTCCGAAGAACTAAGGCCCCTCCCCTCACCCTTTTCTTTCTACGGGCCCAAAGGTTAGTCTAGGTGTGCACATGCAGATATGTGTGTCTCTCACTGAAGATTCAGTCTTGGATATACACATGTGAATCCAAGTCAGGGGGGTGGGCGGGGGGGGCCCTAAACCCTAAACCCTAAACCCTAAACCCTAAACCCTAAACCCTAAACCCTAAACCCTAAACGGGGGGGAGGGCTCGAAACTCGGCTCGGGGTTGTTTTTGGGGGCCGCAGATTCAAGGTGACCCTGTGCCACGCCGCTCTCTCATGCTGAGCTGCCACGGCTCCTGAGGATTCACATGGCCAACATAATTGCTTATGCTTAGATGTCATTATACATAAATAAATAAATAAATAAATCTATATATATATATATGTACACTCCGTTGTTCTAGGGATATATATATATATACTCTGTTATTATACATGTATATATGTATATATATATATATACACTCCCACGTATGACCTCTAGAGGTGAACATTTCGAGTCTCTGGTTCTGCGGTTTTTGAAGTCATGGGAATCCTCTTCGTGATGTCGTTTCCATATAGCTACACCTTGGCCAGGCAAGGCAAAAAAACGCACAAAGGCCGCTTTTGGAGCGACAAGAGACCATGCAAGCGCCAAGCAGAAGAGTCCACTGTCGGGTCTTAGTACCCCAGTAACCATCTCAAACTTAGGGTACCCTTTTCGGTTGGCTACTTTGTGAGGGAACCCAAAAAATGTAAAGGGTACCACTGGGCTGTCAAGGGGTTGAGAGTGTTTTGGGCTCAAGGGAGAGTTTATGACGGAAGGTTACGTGAAGGTTAGGCCTTCAGCTTCTATACACTCTGCACGTCGACGCTCGAAACATGACTTTTTCAAGGAGGGGCTCCCCCCAATTCTGAGTAGAGTTATAAGGACCCCAGGTTGGGTTATAAGGATCCTAACTTAAGCTATAAGTCCCTTGACTTCAGCTAGTATCTTAAAGGGGGCCCCTCCTTGTAGGGTTTGTGGCTCTTCTGGTCGGCTGGGCCTATACGTAGCACAAAGTGCCTGTGAGACCTCCAAGGGCTACCAGGACAAGCAGCTACAGCCACCAGCCTCTTCCGAACATACTAAGAAAGTCAGCACGGCGAGATCGGAGCAGAGACAGATTTCAGCAGTCATCCGGGTGCTAGGGAGTTTAGGGTTTAGGTTTTTAGGGTTCTAGGGTTTAGGGTTTTAGGGTTGTAGGGTTTTAGGGTTCTAGGGCTTTAGGGTTTAGGTGGGACTCCGTATCTGATGAGCTACCAGGGGTGCTTGGGATTCTCGGGCTTCCTTCCTCACGCATGCTCCATGGTAGCTGAACCCTGAACCTTGTAAAAAACCCTAAACCCTGAACCCTAAACCAAAAACCCTAAAACCCAGAACCCAAAACCCTAAACCGAACCTTGTAAACCCCTAAACCTGACAGGCTCAGGGGCCCTAAGGCACTCGAACTGCTTGGACATTCTTGCCTTGGTAGCCTAGGTATTTGGTTGGTTACTGTCGCAAAAAACAAGAAAAACGGGGACCCCTGGTAACCATCCATTTTCTGGTTGGTTACTTTCTAAGGGAACCAAGAACCAAAACGAAGACCAAGCTTTTTCTGAGGATCACGCCCGCTGACTTCCACATGCCAGCAGCCTCTGCTGGTGGAGGGCTTCCGGCACCCCTACGTCTCGAACGCCATCCGGAAGAAAGGAGCTTAAACCTCAACTTACTTCTCCAATAATCAAAGAGGAGGAAAAAAGTTGAACTTTATTTCTCCTAGTTAATGAGGAAACCCCAAAAAGTTTAAAGTTCATCTGTTGGTGAAATGCAGTGTGTCCGCTTACACTCCCTGAATCCGATCTTTGTACAGCTCGATGTTCAGGTCCCTGCTGAAGGGGGAGCATGCACAAACAGCCGCGGCCCCTGCGCCTGGGAGCGGGAGCTTTCGTAGGGTACATCGGTCCTAAACCCTAAACCCTCAACCCTAAACCCTAGAGCCTAAACCCTAAACCCTAAACCCTAAACCCTAAACCCTAAACCCTAAACCCTAAACCCTTTGGGGTTCTCATGTCGAAGGCTTAGACCAGCCATTCAGCATTTAGGGAAGAGGCAGCGAGAGGATGTCCCGGAGCAAAAGTCAAGGGGAGGTGCAGTTTTCTGCGCTTAGGGTTCAGGGTTTAGGGTAAAGGGCAAAAGGAGGGACCCCTGTAAAGGGCACTATAGGGGGCAATTTGGGGGCTTCTTTGGGGGTTGCTTAGGCATATAGGGACTACATAGGGTGTGTGCGTGTGTATATATATATATAGGGGATATATAGGGGAAAAAGATTTTAGGGTCCCTTCTAGGGGTCCCTCCTTACGCCCCTTAAGTTTGGGGTTTTAGGCTGCCAGGAGCTCTCTGACGTGCTTAGAGCAGCAACCTTGCAAAGGCTTCAAGCCAAGGCTTGAGAAGTCATAAGGAAACTTCACCACCTCTCTGATAAGCCCTGGACTTCACCACTCCGCACTGCAGTGACTTTGTTGTTTAGGGTTTAGGGTTTACGTTTTTTGTTTAAGACTCCTTTCGGAAAACCACTAAAGCGCTAATTCCTAATTACCCCCCCAAGCCCTAAACCAGAATGGAACCTGCCAGTCCAGTCGCCTACTCGAACTTCCAGGAGCAGTTCCCATCAGGGACATAGCTTGCCCCCCCCTCCCCCCAAAAACGAAGACAAAAAGATATGACCAATTCATAACCGTTGGGCCCCTGCTAAAAGCAAACCTAAAAAATCACGCGTCAGCTTTCCAGAATCTGCCAAGAGGCAGTAGACCTGTCGATCGCCCATGGGCGGCCTAAGAGATCGATCGGGTCGGGGTCTGGAGGCTTTTTGGGGTTTAGGGTTTAGGGTTTAGGGTTTAGGGTTTAGGGTTTAGGGGTTAGGGTTTAGGGTTTGGGGTTTGGGGTTTAGGGTTTTAGAGTTCAGGATGGTTGTTTTGCGATAATATGCTGGACAAAAAGAGCCCCAAGCCTACTTTTTGATAGGTTTCGGGTTTAGGGTTGAGGGTTCCATATGACCTACAAAAGACAGATTCGGGGTTCTCGAGGACGCAGAAGTTCTCGTTGCATGAAGCCTGGCGAGCCTGGATTTGGAGACGTCTTTCACTACGGACTGGTGGAAGTTGCACAACACGCAGTGAGGTGGTGGGGAGGGGGGGAGGGGCATGGGGGGCATGGGGCGAATTGCAAGGCCTGACAGCACTACCCGGAAGCGTGTGACAGACGTTCCTAAACCCTATAAACCCTAAACCCTAAACCCTCAAACCTAAACCCTTAACCCTTCTCGCAAGTCTCTCACAAAAAAGGATTCCAGAGTCAGCCTGAAACTACGAGCAGCGGGACACGGACAGGCTGGCACACCACAATGAATGTGAGTCTTGCTTGGCTACAGACAGATGTATTGCAAGGACCTGCATCAACATGTTTAGCACATATATATATATATATATATAGAAATATACATATAGGGTTTAGGAATTAGGGTTTAGGGTTGTGACAGAACTCCCGTGAAGGTCTACCAGCTGACTGACGCTTGCTCAAGGTCGGGTCTTCAGCCAACACGTATCAGGGTAAGCAAGCTGGTATGGGCCTCATCGCAGGGGCTTGCTCTGCCAAGCAAGCACCAAACGCCAGGCTCTCCACACTAATCAGTTGAGCAGCATTTTCACCCAAAGTTGTTGATGGGGATCGTAGCACTCACCAGCAAGGGCCATGTCCTGTCATTCGCAAAAGTCGCTCTACACGCTTGTCACTCTGGCAAGTGGCATGATCTACCAGTCGACTGGGACAGAGAGCAAAGACCTGAAACAAGCGAGAGAGAGAGAGAGAGAGAGGAGAGAGAGAGAGAGAGAGCACGAGAGCGAGAGGGAGAAAGAGAGAGAGAGAGAGAGACACACAAAGAGAGATGCACCTGATGTGGTTCTGCTAGTGTGATCTGCAAACTTGGAACTTGGAATTACTGCGATCTCAGTTCCGCCGAGTCGGCACCAAGACAAGCACGTCCTAAGCACTCGATTCCAGTCTTTCTGCATCTTGGGTCTTGAGTCCGCCGGAAGGGAAGCACCCCCGGCAGCCCTAAGCCCTTCGGAATGAAACCGAAAATTTAGAAGCCCCTCAACCCCAAACCCTGCCCCCCCAAGTCCATAGAGCCCTAAGCCCTTCAGAACAAAAAAAGAAACCCTTTCAACATTCGTAGCTTTTAGCCCTTGCAATGTCCCCAGCCCCATTCCGCATCGCCTCTGCCGACTTGCCACCGAAAACATAAAGGCAGCCTGCGGCAACTGGGCGCAGTTGGGGGGGGGGGGGTCTCATCGCTCGCTGCAGTTGTGCTCCATAGAAATGAAGCCCTGAGAAGGGTGCCCTTTCATTTCATGAGAAGCCGATGCCCCATTTTTTTCTCAGCCTAAACTGTAAAAACCCTGTGTTCAAATGGTTGAGGGAGGGCCTTTTCCTGCTGGCACATGACTTAAGGTTTAGGGTGCAGGATTGGAGGCCCTTTTGCCCCAAAAGCTTGCAACCATAAAGCCCGAATGTCCTAATCCCATATGCTTGAAACCCCTGAACCCTAAACCCTAAACCCTAAACTCGCTAGCCACACCTCCCGTGACTGCTGCAGCACCGCCCACGCGTGGAGTAGACATGGTCGGACACTCCTGAGGGTGCCAACCCTGAGCCCCTAAGCCCTATAGACCCGTAGGGTAGTAGGGTTTAGGGCCTAGGGTTTAGGGTTTAGGGCAAACCCGTAGGGTTTAGGGTTTTCGGGAGGCCAAGAATCCGGAAGCCCCGAATTTCCCAAGCTAGCGGCTACTGCATGGTTGGTTGTCTGATCGTCTTGGCTTGCAGTTTGGGGAGGGTGTTCCCCAGCCCAGCCACTGTTGTTGTGCTCGGACCCCCCCCTCAAGGCGACAGGGTTTAGGGTGTGTCACCAAGTCCCAGTTTGAAAACCGCCAAACCCTAAACCCTAAACCCTAAACCCTAAACCCTAAACCCTAAGCTCACTACCGCTCTGCACCTCAGAACTTCGAGGAATGGACCTTCGAACCTTAAGGCGCTCTTCCCCCAAGTAGGGCTTCGGGCAACCCTGACTTCGAGCTCCCAAGCCCCCGAGCCCCCCAAAAAAAGGAATCAAAGAGGTTGTTTTAGGGTTTAGGGTTTAGGGTTTAGGGGTGCCCTCGAAAGTGGTTGAGGGGTTAGTGTTGAGGGAAGCCGGGAAATGCCTTAACCCCCTAACGCCCAAAATCGCGCCCCCCAGAAGCGACTAAACCCTAAACCCTAAACCCTAAACCCCTAAAACCCTAAACCCTAAACCCTAAAGTAGCAGTGCCGGAGCTCTGACCAGAAACCCGTTGACGAATCGAAGCACTCGACCTCGGACTGCCAGCGACTGAGGTCCCAGAGTTTTGCTTCTAAAGCTTCGGGTTGTTATGCTTGGCCATTCAAAGCATGATTACCATTCTATTCATATGTGAGTTCGGGCTCGGGGTTTTGGGTTGTAGGAGTTTACGAGTCTGGGGGCTCATGTGGGTTCGGGCTCGGGGTTTAAGTTTAGGGTTATAGAGGTTTGCGAGTCTGGGGGCTTACGCGGCTTTTCACCGCCGTGCAAGCAAAACCCTGTCTCTTTCGACTTTCACAAACATCCGCTTTCCTCAGCGAAAAGCTGCCCGGGCACACTGGACAGGGCGACGGAGCCGTTGAAACCGCCCGCAGCGTAGATCAACTCCCCCACTGTGCCTTTGCGGCTGAGGATTCAGCAGGGTGGCATATAACTTTGGGTGCAGGCCACGACTCTGGTGCAATTGTCCTTCAGAAGTTCTCAGTGCCAGCTTAGAAGCACTTTTCAATGAAGGACATCTACGAAGCTTCTGCAAGATTGTCTCCAAAAACGTGTCGGTAGGACATGCAAGCTAGACCCTCAGTTGTAGCTCTAAAGACTCTGAAGATTCCTTGTCAAGTTCTACTGTCCAAGACAACCGGTAAACCCAAAACATGAGCTAGAATCTGCGGTTGTCGGTAGCCGGGCTGATTGTGTGGCTGCCCACCTTGAAGACAATTCGTCGGAAAACCGTAGACTCCCCTCCCCGTGCCGCCCACCCCTGAACCAAAACCCTAAACCCTAAACCCTATAAACCCTAAACCCCCCGCTAAACCCAAACCAACCCAACCCTAGAACCTTCAGCTCATGGCTTCGTAGGCCATGAAATGTTTCAAAATACATGTTGTTTACACCAAACCCTAAACCCCTAAACTTAAACCCTAAACCCAAAACCTTACACTAAACCCTAAACCCCAAACCGTAAACCCTAAAACCTAAACTGCAAACCCTCAACCCTAAAACCCAAAACCTCACAAGAGCAAAGCCTGCAGCAAACGCCGAGCGTGGGGAGAGCATCGGTGGAAGCTTCTCCCACCGTCCTCGGACGCGGCTCAACGCTGCGGGTTTCGTGTTCCGAGCCTACGCTGTGAATTCTTAAAGTTCGGGTCCAGGGTTCTGAACCCGAAACTCTCAACTAAACTCTAAAACCTACACCTGAACTATAGGTTGTTAAACCCTACGGCTTTCCCCAAAAAAAGGTTTGAAAGCTGGGACCTCGAAGAGTTCACACATGTGCAAACTGGCCCGTCCACATTCTTAGGGTTGATGGTTGAGGGTTTGGTGTCGCAGGATTGCTGCTGCATGTTTCAGTCATACTCAAACCCCCCCCCCCCCCCCCCCCCCATCTCGCCCCCCTCCCACCCACCCCACAAGGTTCCTGGGTCTTCTCACTGCGTGTTCCTAAACCCTAAACCCTGTTCGCCTGGACTTGTTGAGTATCATAAGCCACTAGGGGATGGGGGTCTGGCGGCCCGCCGGCCCCAGGCAACTCAACATGCGTACGACCCTGAACCCTGGTCTCTGGATGCTGGGGATGACTAAACTAAACCCAAAACGCAAAACCCCTATAAACCCTAAATGTTCAAGACTTCCTGGATAAATCCTGTATATTGCGCTGTCCAAGGAAAACATTTTAAGCATGTTGAGCCTACAATGAGGGGCCGCCCTTACTGTACTAACTACAGTTAAGGGACGTATACCCGATGTTAGGATCCTTATAATTTAGGGTCCTTACATTATAGCTCTACTTAAAACTTGAGGGGGCTAACTTGGGGGGCTAACTTGGGGGGCTTCTACGTTAAACTGGTCTTTGGCATGCCATAGGGACCTTACCACCTCACAAGGCAATACCAAGGGTATTGGCCAGGTTTTAAAGTGCTTAGCGGGGCCTAGCGCGCCCCGACCCCCAAAGTCCAGCCGAAAAGCCAAAAGTAGGGTGGAAGCGCTCCGCCACGCCCTGAACGCGGCCATTGCTACCTGCAGTGCATCTGCAGAATTGAAAACCCTAAACCCTAAACCCCAAATTCCTAAATTCTAAAACCCCAAAACCCAAAAACCCTAAAACCCGAAACCCTAAACCCTCAATTTGGGGTTCGTAAGTGTTTTATGTGGCTTCGGGTTGATGCTGAGCTTGCCTGTACCAGAGACTTTACCTCTCCACTCCGTCAGTCTCAATCACTCCAGACACTACAAGGAGGGCCCTTGCATCCTCCTATAAGGAGGGGGTTTAGGGTTTAGGGTTTAGGGGTAGGCCCCTCCACCCCCTCCTAGTTATAAGTAGAGTTATAAGTTATAAGGACCCTAAATTGGGTCATAGGGATCCTAACTTAGCTATACAAGTCCCTTATTCACAATAGCGACTATAGTAAGCGGGGCCCTCACGGTATCTCTGCACGACTCCGACAATGCAGCCCTGGCAACTCTCTCCACCATCAAGCCCCATGCCCGAATCCTTAGTTGTTCATCAGCCTGGGCAAGGGACCCTAAACCCTAAATCCCTAAACCCTGAACTTTGAGACTCTTTTTTGTTACTGGGTTTGAGGACTAGTTCGATCCCTGAGCCCCTAAACCCTACACCCTCGAACTCTTTGATACTCTGTCTTTGGGGAAATACAGGGTTTAGGGAGGGTTAGGGTTTAATACACGCTTCCAGACCGAAAAGAAGTGACATCCACCAAAGGCCCATTTTAGTTCCCTTTTCTTGTAGACAAACCCTAAACCCTAAACCCTAAACCCTAAAGTCTCCAGGCGGCATTTGCCGCCCATGATGTAGACGCAGCCCTTGACAGTGGCGGCGGCGCAGCCACTCCGTGCGGTGGGTTGCCTTGCAGGATCTAACGCTGCACCCGAGACCCTGCAATCACAGGTTCCCCGACAAGCCCCCTCTATACTACCCCCCCCCTGGGTTCCCCCCTTAAGTAACCTTAATCAGGCTTAACTCTCCCTAAATAGCCTTTCATTATGGGGGGGGAGGGGTGTAGTAGGGGAACCCATCATACAAGGAGGGGCCCCCCCCTAGTTACAAGCAGAGCCCCAGCGGGAGTTTCGTTGCCCCTCCAAAAGGGTAATGTGCCCTGTCTTCAGGTGTCAAGTTACTCCTGAACCCTGAGCCATGGATCCTACACCGTAATACCCTAAACCCTAAACCCTAAACCCTAAACACTAAACCCTAAACTGTAGGTAACCCCTGAACCCTAAACAGCTTTCCTTTCGTTGTTTGAGGGCTTGGGGTGGAGGGCATCCCAAGGATCCCTCAGCGGATGGTTTAGGGTTAGGGGTTAGGGGTTTAGGGGTTTAGGGGTTTAGGGGTTTAGGGGTTTAGGGGTTTAGGGGTTTAGGGGCTTAGGGGTTTAGGGGCTTAGGGGTTTAGGGGTTTAGGGGGTTTAGGGGGTTTAGGGGTTTAGGGGGTTTAGGGGTTTAGGGGGTTTAGGGGTTTAGGGGTTTAGGCTTTAGGGGTTTAGGGTTTAGGGTTGAGGGTTAGGGGTTAGGGTTTAGGGTTTTTGGAAAAAAAACCCAAGCGCCTAAAACAAGGACATTCAGAGTTTAGGGCTTCGGCTTCTTTCTTGAGAGAAAACTTCAACTTAACATCAGGCGCACTCAATCGATTGCCGCTGTTCTGCGCGACACGATGACCCTGTTGACAACAACGCTGTTTCTGAAGCCCTTTTTTCGTTCTTTGTACCCGAGGAGAACTAAAGGTTAACCTTTGGGAATATCTAGGGAGTATAACTCCCCCAGAAGGCTAAAAAGGTTACTCACTCTACTATGAAGCGTTTTGGCCATGAGCACTACCTCAAGATTCACTAGACCTCGGAGTAACCTAGCAATAAAAAGGGTACCCTTTCTGGTTTTAAGGGGATTGTAAGGGACCCTAAACCCTAAAGAAAGGGAATGAGAGGGTTTAGGGTTTAGGGCTTAGGACTTCGGGTCCTAGTTCACCTGATGCCCTTGCCTTGGTAGCATCTCCCATCGCTCGATTCCTGCAGCAGCTGATTTCAGGCAGCCGCTAGGTGTGAACCGCAGAGGACGAAGGGTTTAGGGTTTCGGGGCTAGGGTGGTCTGAATACCCCCACTTGCAAGCCCCATCAAGCCCCCTACTACCCCCCTCTATACGACCCCTACGTTCCCCCCCATATTTCAAGGCTATTTAAGAATATTTGAGGCCAATTAAGGTTATTTAAGGGAGGGAACTTAGGGGGGGTATTGTAGAGGGGGGTATCAGTAGGGAAACCCATGAAGAACCCGCAAAAGCAGTTTGGCCTAGCCTGGTTCATGGGCTCTGCATTCAGGGCTAACGAGACGTATGGCACCCGAACAGCCGAGACACAGCCCTTGATGTTGCAAGAACCCTAAACCCTAAACCCTAAACTTTAGGGTTTAGGGTTTAGGGCCTAAACCCTAAACCCTAAACCCTAAACCCTAAACTCTAAACCCTAAACCCTACCCCAGACCCTAAAGCCCAGCCATTCCTGGGTCGAACCGCTCCACCACTGCCAAGACGGTCTCACAGAGCCGACCTTGCAGGGGTTTAGGGTTTAGGGTTTAGGGTTTCAAGTTACAGGAAGCCTCGAATATCGATGTTCACACCATAGTTCTGGTCTACTCTCCTGATGTGCAGCCCAATTCTGCCGTTTTTTCTTTGCCAGGGGCTTGATGGAAATCTTCTCCCCTACTTGGAGGTACATGGGTACTTATAACCCCAATTACAAGTCTACTGAGGAACTACTTGGAGGCCTTAGGGGACTTCTGGGGCGTATAAGTTCAGATATAGTTGGGGCTGTAAGTAGCCTGAACCTCCCAGTAGTTCTAGGCACGGGCTGCAACAAGGACAGCTACATCTGCAGCCTTTACAGTTACCGACTCACATGATCGCAATGTCCGGTGTGTCGCTGCAGCACAGACAAGGGCCATGTTGACTATATGAGGGGTCTCCGAAATTCGGGGTCACCTTCTTGGGGTTCTCATTATCAGGGACTCCTACGATATGGCGGTCTACTTCAGGGGTCAACTATATTCGTAAACCCCCATGCACGGACCCACCGTAGTAATAAGTAGAGATATACAAGGACCCTAAATTGGCTTATAAGGATCCTAACTTAGGACATATGTATATATATATATATATATATCTGCCCCTTATTCATCGTTAAGCAATATAGTTTTATAAAGACTCTAAATTGGTTTCTAAAGATCCTAAACTTAGGATATAAGTTAACTATAGTTAATTGGCATAGCACGGGGGGCACGAGGGCCCCTCATTGTAGCAAGTACATGCCTAGACCTGGGAGTAACCTAGGAATAGAAAGGGTACCCTTTTTGGTTTAAGGGGATGAGAAGGGAACCGCAACCCAAAAAAAGCGAAAAAAGGGCCTACTCCCGGTCCTACATGCCAGAGCGCCTCCACAGACATAGATCAGGCCGTCCACTGTCGTTGCTGCACAGCCAGCACGGGCAGTCGGCATCGGCGGCAGGACCTGCACAATAAAACCCTAAACCCCTAAACCCCTAACCCCTAAACCCTAAACCCTAAGCCCTAAACCCTAAACCCTAAGCCCTAAACCCTAGGACATGGGCCTCTCAACAACCCTGGTGTCCTCACATCTCAAGGAGGGGGGTGACAGTTATCAAGGAACAGGCTGCCTCACAACAGCGCATACTTTCCCTCAAGATCCCCTGGTTCTTAGTAGGGAATGAGGGAGTGAGGGCCCCATAGAGTCCCTTAAAGGGTATATAGGGCCCTATAATTCCCTCATTCCTACTAAGCACCAGCCAGACAGATCCCGGCATGACTCCTGCAAAAAACGCCGGCCTCCCAAGTGCCATGCAAAGGCTCGAAGCGCTCGGCGCAATCCAGCTGTATGTAATCCTGAGTTTACAGGGGTTTAGGGTTTAGGGTTTAGGGTTTCGGGTTTCGGGTTTAGGGTTTATAGGGTTTACAGTAGGGTTTAGGGTTTACAGTTTGGGCTTAGGGTTTAGGGTTAGGGCTTTCTTTACCCAGAAACCCTCGCGGTTTCGGGGGGTTGACCTAGAGTCACCTCCGTACCCTTAAACAGGGCAATGGAACTTCACTATTGATAAGGTACAAGATTGCAGTCCAGGTACGAAGCAGACGTAGCCGCTACCCAGCTTAGTAGCCCAGTAAATCATATAATAAGGGCACCCTTTTTTTGGTTGGTTACTTTATAAGGGAACCCAGAACCCAAAATAGGGCGAAGGGTACCACTGGGCTACCAAGCCAGGTGGGTTGTGTTGCTGGTCTCCTATTTCTAGCGTTTTGGGCCCAAGCAGACCCTAAACCCTAAACCCTAAACCCTATAGAACTCCTAGACGGCTGATTTCAGCAAAAGGTGCCCTGAGCATGCCATCGATGGTGTTCAGGGAGTTGGGTATGAAGCCCGTGCCCGGGATCACGCTGACAGCTTCTCCGCCGAAGACGTACAGGTGACCTCTGAGGCAGGATAGGTTTAGGGTTGAAGTGTAGGGTTTAGGGTTTAGGGTTTAGGGTTTAGGGTTTAGGGTTTAGGGTTTAGGGTTTAGGGTTTAGGGTTTAGGGTTGGCTTTAGGGTCTATAGGGTTTAGGGCTTAGGGGCTGGACAGGTGAGACAGGTGGCCCGTGGAAGATGGGCTGTAGAGTCACAGAAGGAGTTCACAGGACACTTTGATCATAGGAAGAGTTCTGTTAGTCAACGCTGCATTGGGCTCCTGTGGCCACAAGCACATGCCAAGACATGTAATAATGCTTTAAAGCGTCAAGCCTGTAACTCAACGCAACGAGAAGACCCTGAATCAAGTAAACGACTCTGGTCAAAGATTCAAGGCGAACAACAATTATGGGGGTTTACAAAAAAAGGGGTTCCCTTTTTGGGGGTTCCTACAATAAGGACTACACTATTTTTGGGGGGTATACTAAGGGTACCCCCTATTTGGGGGGAATACCCTTTTCTCGCCCAGGGCCGAGACGAGTAAATTATCAGCTCTGCCTGGCTTCCCAGGACAGGGGGGTAACCGCCGCAAAAAGGGGTTTGGTTCAGGGTTAAGGGTTAAGGGTTTAGGGTTTTGGCTTTGGGGTTGAGTCCAAGGTATGGTCAGAAGACACTCTGTGGCATTCACTTGGGATGTTACCCCTTATGCTAACAGTCCTTAATGGCGATTAACATAGGGGGTACAAAATCCCTGTTAAGGACTGTTCGTAGAAGAAAACCCTAAACCCGAAACCCTAAACCCTAAATCTTGGAGACCACATGAAAATCCAAACCCAGGTATACGTCCTGCAACTGACCGCAGCTCGGCGGCCGTTACACGCCGTTGCCGCACAAAGTCGTCGGGAGCTGGGCCTTAGCATCGAACAAGGAGACTCAGGGGGGTTTAGGGTTTAGGGTTAGGGTTTCGGGTTTAGGGTTTAAGGATTAGGGTTTAGGGTTTAGGGCTTAAGGTTTAGGGTTTAGGGTTGCCCTTTGCTGTTTTATGCACGATTTGGTTTCATTTGGCGACCACCTTCTCTCAAACTCTCGGACTCTCTGTGCGCCACTGGCCTTGCGGTGGGCATGATGGCTGCATGCCATTCCATAGACTTCCGTGAAACTCTAAAAACCCTATCGACCCGAGAAACAAAAAACCTCCGTATCCCCTAAAAACCTGCACAATCGCATCCTAGTGGCATAGATGGCACCGGCTGCCATTCTGTCCCGCCCGCATCCAGTCGCTTCATGACGTTCAACACACCTCGGATGTGGCCTTTTGCTACGTCGGGCCCAAGGGTGTTAGGGTTTAGGGTTTAGGGTTTAGGGCTTCGGGCCTATGGTTCCGGGACTGCACTTACTTAAGGTTAAGGAACTGCACCTACGGGGGTCTCCGGAACTGCACCTACTTAGGGTTCAGGGACTGATTTAAGGGACTGCTTAGGGTTGGGGGACTGCACCTACTCAGGGTTGCGTGGTTTGGGCGTGCCACCCGCCTTTGGGGTCTAGGGCTTCGACTCTTACAAGTAGCCCACGCGCAGGCAGGACTCCAGATGTCTCAAGCGTGGGAGGGTTTAGGTTTAGGGTTTAGGGTTTAGGGTTTAGGGTGTAGGGTTTGGGGTTTATACTAGGGTCTGTAGAAGTGTCCCACAGGCCCTGTCATTTTCTATACTTGGACCCTAAAGCTACACTATGGGAACCCCTTGAAGGCCCAAGTATATTCTAAAGAGCTACCTGGACCCTTAGGGTATCAGGTACCCAAGCTAAGAACCCTAAACCCTAAACCCTAAACCCTAAACCCTAAACCCTAAACCCTAGAGAGGCACATGGGCCCTGAGGCCCTGCCATTCTCGTCAAGGCGGCCTAGGTTGCGACATGCGCCTCCGATCACGTAGATGGAAGGCATGGCCTGGCGGTCTGTAGGGTTTAGGGTTTAGGGTTTAGGGTTTAGGGTTGGGGTTTAGGGTTTTCGGTTTAGGGTCTGGGGTTTGGGGTTTAGGGTTTGGGGTTTAGGGTTGAGGGTGGCTCTCTAGGCTCGGGGTTTTCTTCGGGAGGGTTGTTGGTATCCAAAACTAGGGTTGAGGGATGAGGGTTTAGGCTTGGGGTTTTGGGTTACCCACCCTAAGCCCTCCAACGAAAGCAGGTGCAAAACGATTGCAGGGTTTAGGGACATGTTGGGGTTTGAGGTCCAAGTGGTCGTGAGGAGTACAATACTCAGAAAACTCTTTTGACGCTGGACCTACACCGCCCTAAACCCTCAGCCTGTGTAAGGCCTTGCCCCTTTCAACTGCTCTACGTGGCTTTCGGAGTGGGGATCTCCGCTTCTTTCTACATAGGTTTAGGGCTTTGGGGCTTCGGGTTTAGGGACTATATGCATACATTGCATGCCATTTAGAGCATACGATAAGAACTATGCGCAACATAAAGATATGTAGTCTAATCTTTAGGGTTTATAGTTTGCCGTATAGAGTTCAGGGTTTCTTAGGGCCTACTACACATCCAACGACGAGATCAGCTGCTTCACTTCGCACGCCGCTATCCCAAGAAGCGGTGCGAATCCTGAACCCTGAGCCCGAAACCCGAAACCCTAGACCTCAAGTGAAGTACCGTGGAGTGAGGTTGGTGCCATTGCTGGCCATTGAATAACGCCGGCCCTGGCCTGGGAGAAACAAAAAAACAAAACGCTTTTGAACCTGTACTTGGAGGTTCATGGCACTTAATATCCATTTATTTCTGCACTTATAACCCACTTATACGCCCCTTAAGTGCCCTAGTATGGTAAAAAGTACAGCTATAAGTACAGTCATGGTGAATAAGTACCATGAACCTCCAAGTAGTCTTTAGGGGGTTTTAGGGTCTTAGGGCTTTTAGGGTCCCAGTCAAGGGACACTTGCATACAGCACCGGCATGGACGTCTGCAGCTCCTTCAGGGCCAGAACGGGTATCCCTATCTGCTTAAGCACCACCCTAAAAAAAGAAAAGAAACTATTCTTCGTCCAAAAACACAAACACACACACACACATACATACATATATGTATATATATAAAGATAAATATAAATAAACAAATATATATATATATATATAAGGGCTATATAGAGAGTATTATCGTTTGTTTTTGGGGGGGCTTCTTCAGCCAACAAGGATTGCTTCTCTTGAGCCACGAGGAGGAGAGACCTTGGAGCTTTAGGTCGAAGGGGCTTAGGGTTTAGGGTTTAGGGTTTAGGGTTTAGGGTTTAGGGTTTAGGGTTTAGGGTTTAGGCTTCGGGTTGAGGATAAACAGGCCCGAAGGAACACCCGGAAGCACTCTGAGCCACTCTAGGACCCCAGGGAACTCCATATCGCGTAATCGAAGAGTATGGCCTGAACTGCATGACTCCAGATGCAGGCTTTAAGCTCCAGCCCTTACATCAAGGGTACATTCACAAAACCCTCAACCCTAAACCCTAGACCAAAAATCCGAAAGACTCCAAAAAACTGCGAGTTCTTACACCCTAAACCCTAAACCCTAAACCCTAAACCCTAAACCCTAAACCCTAAACCCTAAACCCTAAACCCTAAACCGCACCCAGGCCTTGCTCAGGGCCCGGCGGGTGGCCCTGCAGGCGCGCGCCTGTAGTTCGCATGGACTTCTGTTTGCTGGCTGTATCTTGCAAGGGTTTAGGGTTTAGGGTTTAGGGTTTAGGGTTTAGGGTTTAGGGTTTAGGGTTTAGGGTCTAGGGTTCTTATCCTATACAACACGGTGTACCTTTTAACCATATAGGTCTTAGGGTTTTTGGGTTTTTGGGGTTTAGGGTTTAGGGTTTAGGATTTAGGGTTTAGGGTTTAGGGTTTAGGATTTAGGGTTTAGGGTTTGTACAAGCTTGCTATGCCTTGGACCTCTTGCCGGCCAAGGCGCGGCTGGTAGTCCAGCAGCTGACACGAGCATCATGAGCAGCTGCGGGTCCTGCGGCAAGGCGCAAGCCAGGTTTAAGGGGTTTAGGGGTTTAGGGTTTAGGGTTTAGGAACCCTAAAATTGGGGTCACATTCCCTATACTACTATGATCCTTATTCAGGTACATGAACTAAGAACCCTTTTAAGGTTCATTTGGTCCTTTAAGGAAGGGTTTAGGGCTTAAGGGTTTAAGGGTTTAGGGTTGAAGATCCCTCAGGGCCCAAGACGCCAATTCATAAGGTCTGAGGGGCCCCACACCAGCGTAGAAAGTCCTAAACAATGAGGTCGTGGGCACTTGAAGGGAAGCCTTCAAATCGGCCCCATCCCTAAACCCTGTACGCCTGAACCAAGTCTAGTTGAGGGCGCCTGCCGAATTTCAAAGGGTACTTACTCGGGCACTTTATGTCTCTAACTCTATCCTGAAGGCAAGGAAGGAGATAATGCTGGCACTGAGTTATGCTCGAAAAAATTCCATACCTTGAGGTTCAGTTCTTGGAGGTTTCAGGGACTTCTAACCTACTTGGGGGAATTCGGAGGCTTATCAGTACAGTTCTGACTGGGCTTATAGGTACCCATGAACCTCTAAGTAGCTTTCAAGTGAGGCATCGCGGGAATACTTCGACTCTACCAGCCAAACCCTAAACCCTAAACCCTAAACCCTCAACACACGTGTCCTGGAAGACACACTCCATGGCCGGCGTCGTCAGTGGAAAGGGGCAGCATCGCACCTATGGATCATGCCCTAAACCCTTTTAACCCAGGACTGCTCAGGCTCCGGCCTGAGAGGGAAGGAAGCAAGCAACATGCAAGAACTTCAGGAAAGCAGTTATTCCGCCAACCTACGAAGCAGCTCATCGTACTGAGGCTCACTGAGGACTTCAAACAACCAGCAAACCCCTAAACCCTAAACCCTAATCCTCTAGCAGAGGGTTGGGGGGGTTGTTAAGGGCCACCGCGCTCTGAACCTCGCTGTACATGAGAATGATATGCTTCTGCGAATGCATCTGACATGTATGTAGGCATTTAACTGTATGTAAACTCTGATGCGCATGCCATGAATAAAATCAAAAATGTAAACATATATATATATATATGTATACATATTTTTTGATCTGCTGCTACGAGATACATGTCTATCTCTCTCTACATGCGTACATACATATATACATATATATGTATGTGTAAAAGAGTGTGTGTATATATACATATACATATCTATACATGCATATACCTAGAGAGTTTCTCTGTTACACCAAGAGGTGGACCAACAACGAAACAGTCAACTGACGACCGAGTGTGACTCTGATCTCGGCCTGTGGGCCGATCTCGTCCTGCTCCAGGCCTGTGGGCCGAGAGTAGGCCAGGTTTAAGGTTTAGGGTTTAGGGTTTAGGGTTTAGGGGTTCCGAAATCAAGGGTGCCTTATTGTATCAGTAGCATAAGTCATGATTAGGGGATGCTCATATTTTGGGGTGTTCGGGGTGGGTTACTTTAAAAAGGGGGAATCCAGAACCTTAAACTGGCAAAAGGGTATCACTCAGCTGCCAAGCGGTTGCAGGGTTTGTCCCGCTTTTTTGTGGGAAGCCTTGCCTGGGACCTGAAGGCGGGAGATATCGTCATTCTTAGGGCTGAGGCAGCTTCTATACAGACTCCCAATCTGGACAAAGCCCATGTACTTTAGCTAGTGCAGCTAGTGGATGCCCCCTAGGCATAAATAGAGCTATAATTAATGACCCTGAATTGGGATCTTTGTACTTTTGCTTCAGGTTATAAGTCTCTTAGGTAGAGTTCGTAAAATGAAGGGGCCCGTACCTGTATGAGAACCCATGAACCCTAAACCCAAAACCCTAAGTAAGCCCTAGGCCGTAAACCCTAAACCCTAAACCCTAAACCCTAAACCCTAAGCCCTAAACCCTAAACCCCAGCTCCCCGCAGCCCAGGGGCTCGCCAGCTTCATGGACAGCTCATACCGCCCAGGCCATGGGTCTACGAAGCCCATGCTTCCGCACTCTGGGGGGCCACACCGGACCCACCCCCTTGTTGCCCGCCACCCACCCCAAAGGCCGCTAACTAGGATGGCCCTCAATACCCTCTGAAAAACTATTCCTGAGTATGAACTCCTCTGAAACCCAATAATAAGGGGGAAAAAGGATCACATGTCCCAAGCCCTCAGCCCTAAACTACCTCACTAAGCAGGCTACAGGAGTCCGCCTTTTGAAGAAATCTGACGGGCCTGGCTTCGAGCCGATGGGGCCGACACCCACTTACATCCAGTTTGCTTCGGCTCAACTTCACTTAAAGGCTCAAAAGAATAAACCCTAAACCCTAAACCCTAAACCCTAAACCCTAAACCCTAAACTCTTAGTCGTGACTGGGATGTATCTTAGCCGACATTGACCAAGTGAACCCCCCAAGACAGCAGCCTTGCAAGCCAAGACAGCGAACGGAAAGCAGAGCGTGGCGTCGTCGTCATGGGGTCGCATGCAACTGTTCAAGACCCCTTTGCTATGTGTGCAATTCACAAGTTCTGATCCAGTTCTGTTGTTCCTATGCTACTCTTACTCTACTAGGAATACAGACCCATGTATTCAAGGTACCTCCACTGAGATTGAAGAGGCATTCATGTCCAACCAGGCCAAACCCGGGAACAGGGAATAGGGTTTAGGGTTTTTTAGGGAAGCCCAAACTGAAAGTTCGGTTTGGGCCGTGCGCTTGACAGAGGTGCGGGGAATGGACCTGCTTATTGGGCAAAGAAATGTCAAACTAAAGCCTCACATCAGGGCCACGCCCAAAACCTTCACCCCACGCTCCTAACCTTAAGGACCAAATGAACCTGACAAGGGCTTAGGGTTTAGGGTTTAGGTGCAGCCATGCAACTCATGCAGCTTCGCATACCCGCCCACGACGACCTGATGGGAGTCTGCTTTCGTTTAGGGTTTAGGGTTTAGGGTTTAGGGTTTAGGGTTTAGGGTTTAGGGTTTAGGCTGACAGGAATGATGAGACTATCTCCAAGGGAGGGTGACGACTGACCATCTGACCGCTGCCTAAGCCGGTAAAGGTAAACCCAAGCTAGAAGCTCTTTTGACTTAGTCAGTGTACTTCGTATCCCCTCGAATCCCCATTATAATCTCCACAGCCCTCCTTACTATCCCTACTTACTAAGTCAAAAGGGCTTCCCAGTAGAATATCTGGATTCCTTCTGTTTTTGGTCCATCCTCTTGACCTGACCCTTCCTTTGGAGCTCGATAAGGGTACAGTGTGATTCCCAAAGCAGTCTTGTAAGGAACAAGTGGGCATAAGGGCCCACATTTTCAGATAAAGGCTCTGGACCAAACAAGCCGGCAGCGGAGTGTGAGGGGGGGAAGCGGTGAGTGTGCGTGTGAAGCCCCAAACCCTCAAACTGAATCCACAATCAGATCTTTCAGGGAACCACGCCATTGAAGCCTGAATCCGGTTCACCCTAAGTGCAATTCCCAATGGCAGCGCGGCGTCGTGCCACGCGCAGCGCGCCCAATGCCAACCGCAGCATTGCTTCGGGCCTTGACTTGGGTAGAGTTTAGAGACTTCCTGCTGAGAATGTCTAAGGGTATCTACATGGTCCCGTGTATATGCCCCCTTACTTGGGGAGGTAGTGCACCTTCAGGATTAGGAAATATACCCTTGTAAGGGGGTACAAGCTGGCTTTCGGTACGCTTAAGGATCCAGATAAGGTTTCGTTGAGGGTTTAGGGTTTAGGGTTTAGGGTTTAGGGTTTAGGGTTTAGGGTTTAGGGTTTAGGGTTTAGGGTTCATGCTTTTTGGCCGCCGCCGCAGCAGCCGGTCGCGCCACACGGAGCGTCACTTTGCGTAGGGCAAACCCTGCTCTCTGTAGTTCTCTCTCTTGGTTTAGGGTTGATAGGGTTAGGGTTTAGGGTTTAGGGTTTAGGGTTTAGGGTTTAGGGTTTAGGGTTTAGGGTTTAGGGTTTAGGGTTTAGGGTTTAGGGTTTAGGGTTTTGGGTTTTGGGAATGTGAGGTTTCATAGGCACTCGCACTCTGCCACATGGATGCATCAGAGCACGCTTCTTTTTTCCTCTAGTGCGCGATGCAGCCATGTCCGCAGCGCATTGTTGAATTGATGTGCCCCCTAAGGCTCTGAGGACTCCCATGTTTAGGGTATAGGGTTTAGGGTTTAAGGTTTAGGGTTTAGGGTTTACCCTACAAGGCTCTAAGGACTCCTATTTTAGGTCTTTTGGGCCAAAGGCTTTCTTTTGTAAGGTTTTTGGGCTATTTTGAGAGCCTAAGGGGTCGAGTCGTCTGAACACGAGATTCTTGAAATCTCGTGGGGAAACAGCAAAACGCTCCAGTATCCCAGCTGTTACCGGACTGAACCCCTTGTACAAAATCAAAACGAAAAACCATGGTTCAGCAGATTCCTTAGACAATTTAAGCAACACCCAACACCCTAAAACCCTAACATCCGAACACCCTACACCTTAAAACAAACACTGCACCCTGAACCACTAAACGCCCTGGAAGCCCCAACAGAAACCTAAAGCCCTAAAAGCCCTAGCCACACCCCGAAACCCTAAACCCTAAACCCTAAACCCCCTAGAGCCCCTAAGGTGGTGCTTTGTCGCCACCGAGGACTGGAGTGCCCGGGGGCGGCTTCTCCGCCGCGTCCCAGAGCTGCCTCAGGAAATCTGCGGCGGCAGGGGTTTAGGGTTTAGGGTTTGGGGTTTGGGGTTTGGAGTTTGGGGTTTAGGGTTTAGGGTTTGGGGTTTGGGGTTTGGTGTTTGGGGCTTGGGCTTTGGGGATGGTTTCGAGAGTGTTGGGTTTAGAGAGGTTAGGGTTGACTAGGGTCTCTACATTCTGGGCTATTGGGGGGGAGGGGGGAGGCCTGTGTTTTAGGCACCAATGGGGTTCATGATACGTGGACCAAACCCCCCCTCCCTGCAATGAACGGCTGGGATTCTGATATTGGGGCTTCCCAAAACGCGAAACCAACAAACAAAAACCTTACGGTTAAGGGAAAGCGTCTTGAAGGCGGGTTTTGGCACGTTGACAACAAAAACCTTCTGATTCAAAAAACGCGTGCTGAAAGCGGGCTTTGGGACGTGTGGGATTCCTGAAGGCTGCCAAGCGTCGTCTCATGTTTTTTGTGGCTCTCTGTTTAGGGTTTAGGGTTTAGGGCTTAGGGTTTAGGGTTCAGGGCTTAGGGTTTAGGGTATTTCAGTCATGACGTCCTACTACTGGTGCGATGCAAACACCATGGGACCAGAATGATCCTTGGGGACCTCAAATGAACCCTAAAAGGGTGGCTTTAGGGTTTAGGGTTGAGGGTTATGGTTCCCTAAACCCTTTTTTTGCATCGGGACTGCAGGAGCCAATCAGCCAGAATACTTGTAGCATTGCCGACCCCCCCCCCCCCCCAAAACCCTAAACCCTGAACCCAAAACCCTAACAATAAGCCCTAGCCCTGAATGGCCCCAATCTTAGGCTTCATGTACAGTCCCCAAGGATGCGCCGGCCACCGCCTACCTCCAGCTGGGTTTAGGGTTTAGGGTTTAGGGTTTAGGGTTTAGGGTTTAGGGTTTAGGGTTTAGGGTTTAGGGTTTAGGGTTTAGGGTTTAGGGTTTAAGCTGAGCGGCCGCTCCAAAGGCACGAAAGCATTGTACAATTCCTCGGTCATGCAAGTGCCCTAAACTCCTAAACTCCTAAACTCCTAAACTCCTAAACTCCTAAACTCCTAAACTCCTAAACTCCTAAACTCCTAAACTCCTAAACCCGAAACCCTCTTTTCGGAGCCCATGCCAGTCGTGATTCCCAGGGGGAGACAAGGTCTGATGCTGTGCAGGGCTTGGGCTAAACTGCGGAGCAACTTGATATGAAGTAGGGTTTATATTTCTTGTATCCCCAAAAGGACACCAGGTATATACACTCACCGATATTAAGCAGGAACCTTATATACACTCACCAAAACCAGTAATATCAACCTTGTTCCATATGCTTTCTTCTGGAAACTTAGTAGCCCAGTAACCAAATATTACAATAAGGGTACCCTTTTTTGGGGATCGTTACTTTATAAGGGAACCCTGAACCCCAAAAAAGGGAAAAGAGTACCACTGGGTTACCAAGGAAAACACCCAAGTCGGCTGCACTTGGTACATCCTGTTTGGCAACAGGAATGCTGTGATTGCCGAGCGACAGAGAGAGAGAGAGAGAGAGAGCGAGAGAGAGAGAGAGAGAGAGCGAGAGAGAGAGAGAGAGAGAGAGAGAGCGAGAGAGAGAGAGAGAGAGCGAGAGAGAGCTGGGAACCTTCAACAACCTGCATAAACCTTTGACATTGGAATATCCTATCATTTGCTTAAGAGCCCCTCCCCCCCCCCCCCCAAAAAAAAAACATCAAACAAGAATCCCTATACTACCCTTAGAAGGAGATTTGTTTTTCTGTTTTTTTTTGGGGGGGGTTCTTAAGCAATTACCCCCCCCCCCCCCAAAAAAAAAAACATCAAACAAGAATCCCTATACTACCCTTAGAAGGAGATTTGTTTTTCTGTTTTTTTTTGGGGGGGGTTCTTAAGCAATTAGTAGCATCTAGAAGACTATTGCACAGGAACAGTTTCAGAAAAACCTGATCTCCGCTCTCTCTCTATGGTTTAGGGTTCAGGGTTTAGGGTTCAGGGTTTAGGGTTTAGGATTCAGGGCTTAGGGTTCGCGAGGCATCCCAAGCTAGTAAAGAATCATGCCAGGATGCTCGGTCAAACCGTGCCACGGGCTACTATACCCTGCAGCCCCTTAACAAAAAAAGCCCTTTCTGGGGTTGATTCTGGGAATTATAGGCCCTAATATCCCGTCCTGGTGGGTAACAAATGACAAGCCTGCTGAATTGGCACTACAGCGTCCCAGCGAACTCCAGATTCACGCACCTGCGTGCAGTCCTGAACAGCGACGTTCTGCGGCTTGACAGGCAGACGGTCCAAGCAGGTCTCAAATGTTCGTCGCCGGCCGTTGTCCCCCCAAGTAATGGGGTTTTGTATCCAGCCAGGCCTTACTTCTCCAACATCCAAGGAAAAAACGGTTAAACTGTAGAATTCGTAGCAAATAAGGAAACCCAAAAAGTTGATAAAATCAAACTGTACAATCCTACTACGTCAGGAAACCCAAAAAATCTATAAAGTTCTACTCTTTGACAAGTAGAGAGGCTTTTCAATGAAGGAAAACTTCTGCGGCTGGTTCACATGCCCAGTGTGGCAAGGGTACCTTGGCCCAACTGCCGGCCATCAGCTCGGAGCTTTCCCTAAGGGTTCAACCGTATGTTTAGGGTTTAGGGTTTAGGGTTTAGCGTCTAGGGTTTAGGGTTTAAATAGTGAATGTTTGGACCTTAAAGTACTTGCCATATAGGGGATATGGGGCCCAAGTATATAACAATTAGGTACATGGACCCGTACGGTTCTTTGTTGGGATCTAGGATTGTCATCAACAAGTACCTTGGGGGGGGCCAAATGAACCCTCACATTGGTGCCATATTACCCTATACTACGATAATCCCTATTGAGGTATATGAGCCATAAACCCTAAACCCTAAACCCTTTCATGGTACATTTGGCCCCCAATGTCGTCTACAATGATCCTGGGAATGGGTCTGGGCATATGCTACATGGTTCTTGTTGCGATCTGCGTTTTGCAAGGCGGCCCTCCACAAAACTCTTAACACAACCTAAGCCCGAAGTCAGTGAGCCAAACGTTTGCATATTCCGAATCCCGGCCCCAGCGGCAGTATCGGCTTCTGATCACTGCCCGCATCGATGCAGGTGGCGGAAGCCACATGCTGCACCTGCTGGATTGTTGCTGTAAAGCACTTAAACAAAGCAACCGCAATGAGGAAACCCTATATGGCAGCTTGAAACTTCTTGAGCTGCTTCGTGATCTTCTACTTTTGGCAACACAGTTTACTGCACCACCCATTTTGGAAACTTACTTGAAGGATACTGTAGCATTTACTACATAATCCCAGTATGCTGGCTCAATCAATTTTGTACTAATAGCAACCCGTGCACCTGCGTCGCCCCACCCTGCGTGCGCAGCCTCCACCTTCGGGCAACGTGAGGTGGACGGCGGGGGGGGGGGGGTCTCCACAGAGGTTAAGGGCTTTAACCCTAAACCCTAAACCCTAAACCCTAAACCCTAAACCCTAAACCCTGGTTAAGGGCTCTGGGCCCGCTCATCCCTTTAAACAAGCCCCTTTACATCCCTTTTGTGAAATTCTGAGGCTACGTGCTTCCTCTAATCCCTCCGGCAACTACGAACAGCCCAAGGACCTTACATAAGAAGGCCTTTGGGCCCAAAAGCCCAAAAATAGGGGAGTCCTTAGAGGCATAGGGTTTATGATCAGATTTATAGGGTTTTTTGTTTCCTTTGGTGTCTTAAGGAAGCCCTTTTATAAGGTTGACTTTGTGGAGTAGGGTTCACAGGTATAGGGAGACCTTAGAGGGATGTGATATATGGCCCACTACAAGTAAGGGAGCCTTTACTATACTAACTTTACTTCAGGGACATATAACCTACTTGTAACCCAACTGAGGGTCAAATGTAACTCTACTTATAGCTAGGGGGCCCTCCTTGTGGCGCGAGGGTCCTATTTCTCATCCTAAAACCCCTAAAACCCAAAAAACCCAAAACCCAAAAACCCTAAAACCCAAAAACCCTAAGCCCCAAACCCTAAACCCTAAAACCCTAAACCCTAAACAACCCTAAACCCCAAACAAGGTTCACAGGACTGCCCCCCCCCCCCCCCCCCCCCCCCCCCCCCCCCCGAAGCCCATGGCCTCTGCTGCTTTGTGCACTCTGAAAGGCCCAGCACATTCCCAGAGAGGGCTGAGAGGCAGCGGCCATCGTCTTGGTCCTAAACCCTAAACCCTAAACCCTAAACCCTAAACCCTAAATTCCTAAACCCTAAACCCTAAACCCTAACCCTAAACCCTAAACCCTAAACCCTACACTTAAACCCGAAATCCGAAACCCCTAAACCCTAAACCCCCTTTCCTACCCGGCCCATCCAGGCTCGCCCAAGAAAAACCAAAACGTAGGAAACGAAATGCTGGGTTTAGGGCTGAGGGTTTTCGGGATTTAGGGTGTTAGGGTTTTAGGGTTTTGGGTCTTTGGGGTGTTAGGGTTTTGGGGTTTTAGGTTTTGGGGTTTAGGCTTTTGGGAGGTTTTCGGGTTTGGTTTTAGGGTGTTAGGGGGGTCCCACAAGTAAATTTTGGACTCCCAACCCGAACTGGAGCCCTGGGAGCTACAAGATGCTTTTCGCCCTGAAGAGCACACAACGAAGAGCCCCCTACAGCCCCTTCCATCTCTTCAGAAGTGGATTTCTATATTGGGGAGGGGGAAGTTGCGATGTGACTCTAAAAAGGAACCTGACACCCCAAAAAAAGAAAATATGCTTGGGGACCACATGAACCTTAAAATTGGGGTCATGTATGATCCCGGTTCTCGGTTCGCCAGCCCCCCCCCAAAAAAAAAAAAAACTCAGACACAACTGAGGGGATAGGGTTGAGTTTAGGGTTTAGGGTTTAGGGTTTAGGGTTTAGGGCTTAGGGCTTAGGGCTTAGGGCTTAGGGCTTAGGGTTTCGGGCTCGATCGTCTGTCCTTCAATAGGAAGGTCCCGTCCTGGTCCTCTTCTGCACCTCATAGGGTTTGAGCCCTAAAGCCTAAACCCTAAAGCCTAAACCCTAAACCCTGAACCCTGAACCCTAAACCCTAAACCCTAAACCCTACACCCTAAACCCTATAAACTCTAACCCTAAGTTTCAGGATGCTTGTGGGGCTTGGGATGGGAAAGCCGAAAGCCCCCTGGAAAACCCCCAAACGCCCAGCAGGGACATCTGACCACGTGGTGCACACATAGGGGGCACATTCAAGTATAAGAGAGTATAGAGTAATAGGTTTAGGGTTTAGGAACAGCTACCTGCATACTTGTCTATGTCTTCTCATGCTTTGTGATCATACATCATACGCAACAGCACGGTTGATTGCCCAGCTGCTAGACATCTTGGCAGCCCACCAGTAACCATATTATAATAAGGCCACCCTTTTTGGCGCTTGCTAATGTAATTATAAGGGAACCCAGAACCGAATAAAAAGGGTAAGGCTACCACTGCGCTACCAAGACATGGATCTGCGATACGAATGGGGCATAAGCGATAAGTGCATGCGCTCTGCAAGGCCGGATGGTTGGAGCCACTTGCCACCCAGATACTTGTTTAGGCTTTAGGGTTTACCCTGAACCCGGTTTACTCTGAACCCCCTAAACCCTCAACCCTCAACCCTCAACCCTAAACCCAAACTTCAGCCGCAGGAGGCACGCTGAAGCCGCTGACCCGGCTTCGGAGAGCAGGTAGTTAAGCGATACTCTCCTTCAGGTGAAAGGGCTCCAAGGCTTAGGGTTTAGGGTTTAGGGTTTAGGGTTTAGGGTTTAGGGTTTAGGGTTTAGGGTTTAGGGTTTAGGGTTTAGGGTTTAGGGCTTAGGTTTACCTAGAGTATCCTTTGTACCTTTAAACACGGGTACATGTCCCAATTGAGGCACAGTACCCTTGCCTTACGGGTGGAAAGGTTGTTCTAGGCAGGGTTCTGAATTCAAAGTTCAGTGCTTAGGGTTTAAGGCACGAGCATTGGCTTTGGAATCATGCAAAGCGACCTTGGGGCCGCATGAACCATAAAGAGGGTCATGGTCCGTTATGAGTTATGTTTCGTGTGGTCCCGAAGGCAATTGAGAAAGCGCAACTTCGACGCGGTGTCAGAGGTTTTGAGGTTTAGGGTTGCAATTTGTTCTTCTGCCTGGGCCAAGGGGAACAAACCTTCTGCAGGAATCATGCGGGTAGCTCTCTAAATTCGTGTCCCTTTTTGGCCTATGCAATACGGCACTCTTATAATAAGGACCCCAATGCAAAGAGGGGCCCGAGTTGAGAGAGAACTACCGAGGAAATTTTGTTGAAAGCCTGGCACCTTAACCCTTAACACACACACGCACAAACAAACTGCGGTTTAGGGTTTAGGGTTTAGGGCCATCATGGACTCGGAAGCCATGTCCTTGCGGAGGGACGACCTTCTCGTGGACGGCCCGCGAGTCGACGCAGATCTGCCCGGCGCCCCCCTGCGCCTGCGGGCCGTGAATTACCTTGGACCTTGGGGACACCCTAAACCCTAAACCCTGCACCCTAAACCCTAAACCCTAAAAGGGTTTGCGGTTTAGGGTTTAGGTTTCATATACCTGAATGAATTACCTTGGACCTTGGGGACCAAATGGGCCCTAAACGTTGGGATGTTCCCCCTTATGCTAACAGTCCTGAATGGAGATTATACTAGGGGGTACTACAAATCCCTATTTTGGACTGTTAGCATCAGGGGGTTTAGGGTTTAGGGTTTAGGGCTCATATAACTTCATAGGGATTATAGTAGAAGGCATATAGCGACGAAGAGCCGCTCTCCCAGCCACGAAGTAAAGAAAGAAAACGAGCTAAAGCCTAAATCCGGTTGCACGTGGTGTATTTACAAGCATTTAAGTGGGGTAAATCGGATAGTAAAGGGATTCTACCTTGAACCCCAAACCCCCAAACCCCCAAACCCCAAAACCCCAAAACCCTGAACCCTGAACCCTGAACCCTAAACCCTAAACCCTAAACCCTAAACGCAGTTAGCAAGTCCCACGGGCCGTCAGGCACCAGGCCTCCCATAGCAGCCGCGCAGCGCGAATCTGCCAGACTTGGTTCCTCGGCCGACTCTGCGGACTACCCAGGGACTCCAATACCCCTTTATTTAAGGAAGGTTCCTTAAATAATAATAATAAGAAGAATAAGGTTCCTTATAATTATATTGTAATTATCTGGTTTAAGGAATATAAGGGGTGTTGGAGTCTCTGTTTACGACCACTCTTTCGCAGGAGCCGGAGTTCTTGATTCTGCTGCGAAGGCCACGACAAATGCCGGACTGTTCTAACCATTAGGGTTTAGGGTTTAGGGTTTAGGGTTTAGGCGCCTTCCTGATCCGAAGATACTGTGTGCAAATGCTGGCATCTCTTCCATGCAACCAGGGAAGGAGGAAAAACAACACTTTGACTGCATCTCAGTTAATTGCAATGTTAATTGACGACAACTTTGTGTGAACAACAACTTTGCTTTCGGGTTTAGGGTTTAGGGTTTAGGGTTTAGGGCTTAGGGTTTAGGGTTTAGGGTTAACCATCCACCCCGAAACCTAGCAGCAGCTCCCCAAGATGATCGGAGGCTCATGTTGCGCGAGCTCTCGTCGTAGCAGGGATAGACCAGAATGTCGCGGCCCCCACTGGAGTCCAGGCAGTTGCGACCATCACCTGCGGCACATCTCATGTTGGTTTGAAGGACTTGGCAGCACAGGAACTAACCATACTAAGAAGGGTAAACCCTAAACCCTAAACCCTAAACCCTAAACCCTAAACCCTAAACCCTAAACCCTAAACCCTAAACCCTAAACCCTAAACCCCTAAACCCCTAAAACCCTAAACCCTAAACCCCTAAACCCCTAAACCCTAACCCTTTTTGGTTGGTTACTTTATAAGGGAACCTCGGACCGGAAAAAAGGGAAAAGGGGTACCACTGGGCCAATAAGGGTAGTGTAGGGTTTAGGGTTAATAGGGTTAATAGGGTTAATAGGGTTAATAGGGTTTATAGGGTTTATAGGGTTTAGGGTTTAGGGTTTAGGGTTTAGGGTTTAGGGTTTAGGGTTTAGGGTTTAGGGGTTTAGGGTTTAGGGTTTAGGGTTTAGGGTTTAGGGTTTAGGGAGCACGTGTTGAGCTGCTACGGCTGTGCCGCAGAGTGCTCAGCAAAGAGCAGACAGCAAGTCGCAGAACCTCAAGCGGTGAAAATGCGCTCCTGGTGTACCCTAGACCTTTTTTGCCTTAAACCTACCTAGGTTTAGGGTTTAGGCTTCATGGTTTACCTAGAGTAACCTCGTACCTGAAAACAGGGAATTTCTCCCAATAATTAAGGTACTTTGCCTTAGAACAAAGGTTACCTCAAACCCTAAACCCTAAACCCTAAACCCTAAACCCTAAACCCTAAACCCTAACCCTAAACCCTACGGTGGAACTTTGTGTTAAGAAATTTTATGAAGCAAGAAATTAGACTCTCGAATTGAGAAAAATAATTATATTCAGAGTCTGAATCGCAACCCAAACGTAATTACAAATTGAATGGCCTTTTTGCAAGGCTCCAGCCCTCCAGCCCTCCAGCCCTCCAGCCCTCCAGCCCTCCAGGATTAAGCCCTCCAGCCCTCCAGCCCTCCAGCAGCCCTCCAGCCCTCCAGCTCCAGCCCTCCAGCCCTCCAGCCCTCCAGCCCTCCAGCCCTCCAGCCCTCCAGGATTAAGCCCTGCCCTCCAGCCCTCCAGCCCTCCAGCCCAGCCCTCCAGCCCTCCAGCCCTCCAGCCCTCCAGCCCTCCAGCCCTCCAGCCCTCCAGCCCTCCAGCCCAGCCCTCCAGCCCTTCCAGCCCTCCAGCCCAGCCCTCCAGCCCTCCCTCCAGCCCTCCAGCTGGAGGGCTGGAGGGCTGGAGGGTTGGAGGGCTGGAGGGCTGGAGGGCTGGAGGGCTGGGCTGGAGGGCTGGAGGGCTGGAGGGCTGGAGGGCTGGAGGGCTGGAGGGCTGGAGGCTGGAGGGCTGGGGGGGAGGGCTGGAGGGCTGGAGGGCTGGAGGGCTGGAGGGCTGGAGGGCTGGAGGGCTGGAGGGCTGGAGGGCTGGAGGGCTGGAGGGCTGGAGGGCTGGAGGGCTGGAGGGCTGGAGGGCTGGAGGGCTGGAGGGCTGGAGGGCTGGAGGGCTGGAGGGCTGTGGAGGGCTGGAGGGGTGGAGGGGTGGAGGGCTGGAGGGCTGGAGGGCTGGAGGGCTGGAGGGCTGGAGGGCTGGAGGGCTGGAGGGCTGGAGGGCTGGAGGGCTGGAGGGCGGAGAAAGCAAAGGGTTGGTCAGGTTGAATAAGAAATGTTTTCAAGACTCTCGCCTCAAATCTACCTTTCTTAATACATCTGCCTGGTTAAGAAATGTCCCAGACTCTGGTGGACCTTCGAACCTTTCTTATCATAAGTTTTGACCGTAATTCATAAACCCTGACAACCTTTGCGGATGAAGGTTCCTTGTTCGCCCGGGCCTGTCTTGATCTCAAAGCCGCCAAAGCGCGGGGTGGCTTTAAAGATCCTCGGCATTCGGCAAGAGGGCAAGTGGATCAACATGTAAGGTTTAGGGTTTAGGGTTTAGGGTTTAGGGTTTAGGGTTTAGGGTTTAGGGTTTAGGGTTTAGGGTTTAGGGTTTAGGGTTTAGGGTTTAGGGTTTAGGGTTTAGGGTTTACCTAAACCCTAAACCCCTTTTTTGTGAACCCAGACTCTGCACCAAATCAGCTGGGGCCACGGGCACCCCTAAACCCTAAACCCTAAACCCTGTTCTTTGAGCAACGGACTTTGATGAGGCCGCCAGTGCACATGCAACTTCCCTTCTTCAGGATCCGCGACACAAGATCGGCAACAGAAGATCGTACATCCTAACGCAGACCCAGGAGGATCCAAAAAGCAAACCCTCAAAGAAATGCCCTCGAGTATTGGGGGTTTGGGGGGTTTGGGGGATGTGGGGGGTTTTGGGCGGGGGGTTTTGGGGGGAGGAGGTTTTGAGTGGGGGATTGGGGGGGGGGTGGGGGGGTTTCGGGGCTTGGGGAAAGCATGGGAAAAACTCCAAACCCAAAAACGGAAAGTATGGGAAAACCTACAAGCCCCAAACCAATACACACTAAACCCTTTTTAACCCTAAACCTAAACCCTAAACCCTAAACCCTGAACCCTGAACCCTGAACCCTACATGGGCTGGCCGAGACGCTGGGCATGATCTTGAAGATCGCAGGGTCGAAACCTCGAGGTGGACATGCCACACTCAGCCAACCCCGGCCGGCCCTCAACCCTAAACCCTAAACCCTAAACCCTAGACCCTAAACCCTAAACCCTAAACCCTAAACCCTGTCTTAAGCCAGGAACCCGAAGGGTTTGGGGCTTTAGGGCTGAGGTCCTACACCCTGACCGTATAAAACCTTTTTGGCTGAGCCAGTACTGGTAGGGTTCGTAAGGTGGGTTGTGGGGATTCTAGCAGGGGATTCGAAGAGATACTACGTAGACTTCCTAAGTCAAAGGAGCTTCCAAGTAGTTTACCAAGCTCGAAGCCCAGGGCTTAGGGCCGGTTTAGCGAAGTTTCGCGTTTGCTCGAAGGTTCAGGGGCTTATCTAGTCGTTGCAGCTCGTGGTTGAGGTAACCTTTAACACTTTAGCAAGGCCAGGTAGGCGACTTATAAGAAGCAATCATGATGGACAGAGACCTAGACCAGGGTTGAGGGTACAGGGTTTATACGGCAAATGGGCACAAGTATCCTCATATCGGTACAGGGCTACTCCGTTTCAACCCAAACACCAATTACTCTACGAGCCCTATGAACCCCATGAACCCCGTAAGCGCATGGCCGCTGCACCCTATCAACCCTAAATTCTACAAACCCTCAACCCCACGAACCCTTTAATTACCCTAAACCCCACATCCCCTAGTCCCCTAAAAGCCCCATGAAACAAACCTTACAAAAACTCGATCAACTCTGTCAAACTCACCCGAGTCCCGAACCCCAAACCCCAGAAAGCGTGAGGCGTCGCCAGGTGGCTGTAGCTCGAGGCCAGACACACTTTCATCCCCACCTGCAAAGGGCACGGCTTTGAGATATTTCAGGGTTTTATGAAGGGTACATCGTGTCATGGGACTCTACCTTCGGGGACCTTTTTTAACGTTTAGGGTTTAGGGTTTAGGGTTTAGGGTTTAGGGTTAGGGTTTAGGGTTTAGGGTTTAGGGTTAGGGTTTAGGGTTTAGGGTTTAGGGTTTAGGGTTTAGGGTTTAGGGTTTAGGGTTTAGGGTTTAGGGTTCAGGGAATATAAGGGCCACGTGAGGGGTATGCTCAGGGAACCTCTTAGGGGCACATCCTTTAGGGTCCGAATATGACTCCCAAGAGTAGGGGCTCCCGCATCTAACTACCCTCAGACAAGTAGTGTAGGGTTGATACAGTATGGGCCCACATGTTTGCCCTTACTTTTGGGGGTCCTAGACCGAGTATATACCTTTTTCTGGCCATATACTTGTTTTCCTGTCGTTAGGGTTCCTATACTCTCTACCCTCTTCCCCAAGAAGCAGAGGCTGGGGGTTTACGAAAATACGGGACCCCGAATACAGACCCCCCAAATACTAGGATGCCCTTACACTAAGGGCCCAACAAGGTACCCCTAATCTCTGCGGGCTGTTTGCCACCGGTCTAGCCAGCAAACCCAGGGGGGCATTTTAGGGTTTCGGGTTTAGGGCTTAGGGTTTAGGATGTTTCCCTCCTGCACAACTGTGCGAGCAGCCGCATGGAAGGGCCCGCTTCCACGACAAACCCTTCAGAAGCCTACTCACGGAAATGGCTACCTTGGCTTGCAGCAGCCTCCATGTACGGATGCTTCCAGCTGAGTGAGAGAGAGAGAGAGAACAGGTCAGTTCAGGTACATAGGGCTCAGATTGGGATGAGGTTTTTGGGACTAGAAAAAACAATTTGTTTACTTCGAACATCCCCACCCTCTCCTTTGGGGTTGGGCACTCCAGGGAGACTCTGGAGACTCTGGGGTTGGGACTCTGTAGTTGGGCACTCCAGGGACACTCTAGAGTCGGGTACTCCAGGGACACTTTGGGGTTGGGCACTCCAGGGATGAGCGAGGAGTAGACCGGGCGAGGAGACGAGTTCCGGGCGAGGAGAAGAGTTGAGTTTAAAATCTAACAACCCCACACCGAGGGTGGGGAACTAACTAATTACATGAAACATAGGTCGGCCCTCTCGCAGCGGCACATCGGGTTGCGCCCCGCCCTACCTCAAAGACAAACATTTCCTGAACTATTGGGTCTAAAGGTTCTTCAAGAAAACACAAAACCCTAAAGCCCCTTTCAATATGCAAGTCCAGACTCCCCCCCGCAAGCCTGAATCCGAAAATTAGTAAACCCCGCAAAACCTTCCACAACTAAAGGCGTAAACACTCAACCCAATATAATCCCGCAAAACCCCCAATCCCCGAAACTCTTAACCCCGAAAATCCGCAAACCCTCTCTTCTTCTTCTTATTCTTCTTCATCTTCTTCTTGTTCTTCTTCTGCTTCTTCATCTTCTCCGACCACTCTCACTCTCACTTTCACGCTCACTCTGACTTTCACGCTCATTCTCTCCTCTCTCCTCCTCTCTCCTCCTCTCTCCTCCTCTCTCTCTCTCTCTCTCTCTCTCTCTCGCACGCTTAGTAACTCCCAAAACCCCAAACCCTAACTTCCGGGGTCATGTGACGCCCGCGCCTTCTTTTGTGGACACGGCAGCACAGCCTCCGTTTTCCTCGCAGGCCGAGGAGGGCACAAACCCTGGGTCGGCGGTTTAAAGGTTATGGCTCTACGGACTTAGGGGTTAGGGTTTGGGGGTTTGGGGGTTTGGGGGTTTGGGCGTTTCTGGTGGGTTTAGGGGTTTGGGGATTTGGGGGTTTGAGGGGTGTAGGGGTTTCGTGGTTTAGGATTCAGGGTTCAGCGTTTCAGGTCAGGGTGTAGGGCTCCAGGGCTGCCGGAAAAGTGTCAAAAGCCTTGTGGGGGGACCAAAAGATGCTTATTTGGCTCTAGGCGTTGGGAGCTTTCGGGTCTAGGGATATTAAGTAGACCCAAGAGCAGCCAACCCTTTAAAAGGGGTTCTAGACCTGGAAGTAACCTAGGAATAAAGAGGGTACCCTTTTTGGTTTTAAGGGGATTATAAGGGAACCCCAACCCTAAAAAAGGGAAATAAGGGCCTACTCCCGGTCCTAGAGTTTAACAGGGAACCAAGCTGACCTAAACCATAGAAAACAAGCAGCGACGCTGCTCTGGGTCCTAAGGTTCGGGGTTGAGGGCAGAACGCCTGACATCCGAAGCAACAAACAACAAACACAAAATCCGACTCCCGACGATCTAAACCTTTAACCTACCCAAACCCTAAACCCTAAACCCTAAACCCTAAACCCTAAACCCTAAACCCTAAACCCTAAACCCTAAACCCTAAACCCTAAACCCTAAACCCTAAACCCCTAAACCATAAACCCTAAACCCTAAACCCTAAACCCTAAACCCTAAACCCTAAACCCTAAACCCTAAACCCTAAACCCTAAACCCTAAACCCTAAACCCTAAACCCCAACCCCTAAACCCGAAACCCTGAACCCTGAACCCTAAACAAACACTGTTCACAACTCAGCTGGATACAACAACAAGACCCCAACCCGCCCTAAGTTGCCCACCTATACAAGGCCTCACTATACTAACTAGCTTTGCTTACAAGGAGGGGCCCCCTTATGCTTGCTATAGGGTTTAGGGTTCAGGGTTCAGGGTTCCGGGTTTAGGGTTCAGGGTTCAGCACTAATTACGTATAGTTAAGGGACTTTAAACCAAAGTGAGGACCCTTATGAACCCAACTTAGGCTCCTGATAGTTCTACTTATACAAGCAGGCGCCCCCTAGTGATAAGTAGGTTTATCGGGGCCCTAATTGGGTTGGGGTTATAAGGGCCCTTGTGAGGGGGGGGCGCCTCCTTGTACGATAGGAACTTCCCATCAAGCGTGCCTCGGAACCCTAACATTCAAAGCCTTAACCCTGAACCTAAACCCTAAACCCTAAACCCTAAACCCTAAACCCTAAACCCTAAACCCTAAACCTAAACCCTAAACCCTAAACCCTAAACGTCACGATGGTCATGGCCTAGACTGGCATCCTGCCCTCTTGAGCTCATGGCTTGAGCTACATGGGATTTGGGGTTTAGGGTTTAGGGTTAAGGATTTAGGGTTGAGGGTTTAGGGTTTAGGGTTAAGGATTTAGGGTTGAGGGTTTAGGGTTTAGGGGGTTCTTCGGGTTCAAGGCTCAGGGCCGAACCCTCAACACTAGACGGACTGGAACCCCTTAACCCCAAAGCCCCCTGAAGTTGGTCTGAGGTACAGAACCCTAAGCCCTAAACATGAACCCTAAACCCTAAACCCTAAACCCTAAACTCCAAAAAAGCCCAAAGCCCATGTATGCCCCCAAAGAGGGTCCTCGCGGCTCTTGACCCGAAACTGCGCCGGCACGGTGAGGCCGTTTGGCGTCTTGTGCGTCGCCTCCCCAACCTTGCGACCCCACCCGAGGGGTTCTGCTTGAGTTTAGGGGTTTAGGGGTTTCCCTCAACCCTGAACCCTGAACTCTGAACCCTCAACCCTAAAAACCCTAAGCCCTAAACCCTACTGTACTTTGGGGCTTCCACGCCTCGGCAATACAATGTGAGCTTCTTCAGCTCTGCATTAAGGGCAGTTGCGCAGAGCTTCAATTTCAGTGGCGCCTTCGGGAGTTGCTTTCACTATTACGATTATTGTTGTTTTTACTATGATGAGTGACAGTACATTAGTATTGCGTACTACAGTACTATTCTTGCTGGAGAGGCGCAAGGGTCAGTACGGGGGGTAGAATGAGCAATTTTGGTGGCGAGGCGGCTGTTGGGCAAACAAAGAACGGGTGGCAATACGTCCCGTGTGGTGAAATACAAAATCGAGGCTCTCGGGGGCATGACTATAGTAGTTCAGTAGGGGGTTTGCAGCATCGTGTAGCATCTGAGATCACGAATGTGGTAAGCGCTGGTACATGGGCATTTCCCCCAACAAGCGTACCCTTAATATGCCCCCCAAAAATAGTACAATCATCTGTTATAGGAACAAGAAGCGCAACCCTATATTCCCTAAACCCTAAACCCTAAACCCTAAACCCTAAACCCTAAACCCTAAACCCTAAACCCTAAACCCTAAACCCTAACATTGCTGCCCAAGTTGCAGGCTCCACGGCGGCAGAACAAGCGTCGATGTGGTTTATCACTGCATTGCCCACCTGCCGGACGCATCGGCTGGTTGGTTCTTAGTAGGCAATGAGGGAATGAGGTACCCTATATAATCCCTTAAAGGGTATATATGCATATATAGAAAGAGAGAGAGGACCCAAAGAGGTACCTTATATATTCCTTTAAAGGGTATATATTTAGAGAGAGAGAGAGAGAGAAAGAGAGAGAAGACCCAATTCCCTCATTTCCTAGAGTCGAAGCGGAAATGAAGCAAGCCGGGCGCGACGTCGAACAAAATCACCTTTCAACTACTCCGAAGCTCCCTCTAATGGCACACGCCGGTACTGAGCTCACAAACTCTGAGGCGGGAACCAATCCTAGAAACCCTACTTGCAGGTTCGTGGGTACTTATAACCCCAATTCTGACTGCACAAGCAAGCCCCCTAAGTAGGTTGTAAGAACAGCTGTATTTGGGGTTATAAGTACCCATGAACCTCCCAATACCCCACCCCAGACCCTACGCGGTATAGCCAGCTGCGACGTGAAAGCCTGAGCCCGACACCCTTTCTGCCCCTTACAGCATCATCTCTTTGGGGACCACAGGCAACCCATATTTGGGGATTCGGAAATTAGGGTCCTCATGGCTTTTATTTGTGTCTTATACTATATGACTCTACTCCCTGCTACTGTAGGGTTTAGGGTTCAGGGTTCAGGGTTTAGGGTTTAGTACCCTATACCCTTTTTGGGTTCCAGTGAGTCAATCCCCAAGGCGCCACAAGGTCTCTGGATGGCCTTTGGAGGCTGCGGTGCGAAGCACCCTCGAGCTCCACCCCAGGAGCCCATCCAGTTCCTGAGGCAAGAGGGGGTGGAAAGGAGGGACCCCCTAGAAGGAGTTAGGGTTAGGGTTTAGGGTTTAGGGTTTAGGGTTTAGGGTTTAGGGTTTAGGGTTTAGGGTTGAGGGTTTAGGGTTGAGGGTTTAGGGTTTAGGGTTTAGGGTTTAGGGGTATAAAGAGGGACCCCTAGAAGGGACCTTTAGTCTTATTCCCTGCATAACCCCTACATATACATATATATATATATGTATATATATATGATTATATATGATATACCTTCTATAGTCCCCATATACCTAAGTAGCCCCTACAGAGCCCCTGAATAACCCCAAAGGTTCCTTTTTTTAGTCCCTTCAGAGGCAGAATCCCCGGACTGCAGAACCCCGAAGCCCTACAACCCTAGGTGCGGGCGTATATGAACCCTGCCCTAAGCCCTAAGCCTTAAACCCTTAACCCATTTGTTGGCTGTGGTTCGAATAATGCTCCTGATCGAGCTGTCCTGGGATAAATCCACCCCCCCGCCCGGCAAACTCAAAAAATGATGAGTTTTTATAGGTGCCGTATTTATTGCGAGGGTGCCGTATTCTATGAGGCAACAGAACACGGACCCTACTTTAGAAAACTACCAAGCACAAACCAATCTGACTTTGGCGCCTTAAGTCGCCCCTTGGAGGCGTTCGGAGCAAAGGCTTTACAGGTTCAGGGTTCAGGGTCGGGGTTTCGGGTTCAGGATTTTGGGTTCAGGGTTTAGGGTTTCGGGTTTAGGGTGTGGGGTTTCGGGTTTAGGGTTTCGGGTACGGCTCCTTCCCACAAGCTAGCAAGAAGCGAGCGCGAAGAAAAATGAATGGCACCATGCGAGTTCCGGGGGTCAAGATGCACTACTGCCCCTGTTCTAACCCTAAACCCTAAACCCTAAACCCTAAACCCTAAACTACTTATAGGGTTCTTAAGGGACGGGCGTTCAAGGGGGGTGTGTAACCCAAGGCTCCCTAATACTCCCCACTACTCCCTAAGCTTCCCTGAGGCTGGGTTTAGGGTTTAGGGTTTAGGGTTTAGGGTTTAGGGTTTAGGGTTTAGGGTTTGGGGTTTAGGGTTTAGGGTTTAGGGCTGCCTGTACTTACCCCCCTTGAAGCCCCCCTCCCTTAAGAACCCCATAATCTACGGCATCACATCAGCAGTTGTCAATAAAAAGACCCTCGGAACAAGATTCCAAAACCCTACACCGAAATTAAACATTGACCAATGTGGATGTCCGATTTGATGTACTGGGTTGCCGGTAAACCCTTTGACAAATTCTTGTATGTAGGGGTATCTTGGTAGCTCAGTACTTTTTGGGGTGCGTACTTGAGACAGGAACCTCGACCACAACAAAACAAACAAAAGTACTGCTGGGCTACCCCTAAACCCTAAACCCTAAACCCTAAACCCCAAACCCTGAGGGAAAAAGCTAGGGCACCACAGAAGCTGGCCATCCTCGGACAGCTCCACCTGCCACTGCGAGAGGCTCCCAGAGTTCTAGGGTTTAGGGTTTTGGTTTAGGGTTTAGGGCTTAAAGTGTAGGGTTTAGGGTTTTGGTTTTTGGTTTAGGGCTTGAAGTGTAGGGTTTAGGGCTTGGGGCGGGCGCCAGGGAGATATGGAATGAACACGCGCACCTAAATGCAGCATCTGAAGCCAGGTTGAAACTCTCCATCTACCCTGGGCCACCAAGATCCCAGCCCCCTTGAGTTCCAACATTACGCCAGATAGAGCCAGCCCCCTTTTTGGGCCTTAGAATTACGACATGGAAGTCAGGTACCTAAACCCTAAAACCTAAACCCTAAACCCTTGTATTTAAACTCTTTGGAGCCTGGAAGCTGCTTCATGACGACTGAGGCCCGCACTTCGTCATAGACTCGAATCCCTAAACTTGGGGATGCTGCCCCTTATACGAGCAGTCCTTAATAGGGATCTTACTGGCCCAAAACCCAAGGAAATGAAAGCTGAAACTTTCAGAATAAACTACCTTGTAAGAAGTAAGGGCTTAGAGTATCACCGAAAATAATCCCTATCTTAGTTGCCGAGTTCCTAAGCCCCAAAAAGTGTACAGTTTCAGGTCTGTACGTGATTAGACTATCCCCATTACTCTGAAGTGTACTTACTCAGCTACTAAGCTATTGAGGACTGTTAGTGTAAGGGGGAACATCCTAACCAAGCCTTCTGGCTTCTGTGGGTTGTGCAGTAACCCAAGAACAAAGAGGGTGCCCTGTTTTGGCTCTAAGGGGGTGTTACACGGGTTTAGGGTTTAGGGTGTTTCAAGGGTTTAGGGTTTAGGGTTGAGGGCTACTCACCCGAAGAGGGGTACTAGGCATCCTGGTCCCGGTTCAGAATCGGGCGATCAGGTTTTGATGCTGTGTTGCTTCGAAGTGGGAGTGTGTAGATGCAATGATGAGGGGTAGCCGCCGCACCGCCTAACAAACACCCTTCAAACAAGGCGACAAGTGCAGTGTGCTTCGCTTAAGGCGGCACATCCTGTGGCGCGCGTGCGAAAGACTGCTCAGCGGAGGATCAACCTTACACAAGCGTGGGAAAAGAATTCCAAGGTCCTAAGCCTTACGTTTATGTGCTGGGCCCCGTCGTGCCCCCGTGTCCCAGAGCTTTCCACCTTCTGATGTGACGAGGACCCACCGATCTCGCACTCAAACGTCCGCACCTGCGCACAACAGCAGAAACCCTCAACTCTAAGCCCAACACCCTAATGGGTTGAAGCAGGCAGTGGCTGCTGGTGATCACTTAGCGTTTCGCTCTTTGACCAGTCACTGAGCCCCGAGGCCTTAAACTCGAAAACATCTCAAACCCCTAAAGCCTGTACACCCTATATACCCGAAACAACCGAAAAAACACTATAAGCCCTTAACCCTATACACCCTATAAACCCCAAAAGCCCTAAAAACCCGAAACACCCAAAAACCCGAAACAGCCGAACAAAAACCCTGTAAACCCTATAAACTCTATAAACCCTATGAACCCTATAGACCCTAACAACCCGCAAGACCCTCAAAACCCCAACGCCCGAAAAACGCTATAGACCCTGAACACTCTAGAAACCGAAAAACCCTAAAGAACTAAACGCCGGAAACACCCTCAACCCTACACCCTAAACCAGGCCTGTGTGCCGGGATTCTGCGCATCCAGGCACTGCAGGAAGTTCCAGTGCATGAGTCCGCTGCAGCAGGGCTTTCCCCTCTTGGAGTTGTCCTTGGGGTTTAGGGTTTAGGGTTTGGGGATGAGGCTTTAGGGTGTAGGTTTAGGGTTTAGGGTTTAGGGTTTAGGGTTTAAGGTTAGGGTTTAAGTTGTCCTTGGGGTTTAGGGTTTAGGTTTAGGGTGTAGGGTGTAGGGATTAGGTTTAGGGTTTAGGGTTTAAGGTTAGGCTTAAGGGTTTAGGAGGTTAGTTAGGAGTTTAAGGATTCAACATACCCCAAACCCATACCCCTTAACTCATAAAAGGAGAATATAAGGAAGGATTATACCATACCTCTCCTTGAAGGGTTGTGCCCAAGGGGTATGTTGAATACTTCTGAAGCCTTGGGATGTATACTAGCAGACCTTCATAGGGATAGTACCCCCGATTAAAGACTGCTCGTAAAGGAGGGGAAATCCCAACTTCATGTAACCCTAAACCCCAAACGATAACCCCTAAACCCTAAACCCTACACCCTACCCCTATAAGCGTTACAAAGCTTCACCAAACATGAGGCCAGTAGCGCGATTCCCGCGGTGGAACAGCTGCAGCTCGGACGACTGATGCTCCTTTCGGGCACTTGCGGGGGCGCAAAGGGTTTAGGATTTAAGGTTTGAGGTTTGGGGTTTAGGTTTTAGGGTTTAGGAGAAAGTGTGCTCAGAGGCTGTACTTCAAAAAGGGTTCACCCAATCGACCCCAATGAAGAAGGCCAATTCCAAGATGTGCAAGTGCCGGCGCATGTGGTCGCAAAGACCCCAAAAACGGACTGTGGCACGAGACCTCAGTAGCAGCTCGTCCCACCACCAAGAGCCCTAAACCCTAAACCCTAAACCCTAAACCCTAAACCCTAAACCCTAAACCCTAAACCCTAAACCCTAAACCCTAAACCCTAAACCCTAAACTCAGACTTGGACCTCGTGTGGCCCGGAGCAGGCGGCCAGGACCACATTGTGTGGCTGGCGGTCGTTCCGCTTCACCTGCGCAATGCACGTCTCCACGGTTTAGGGTTTAGGGTTTAGGGTTTAGGGTTTAGGGTTTAGGGTTTAGGGTTTAGGGTTTAGGCCCCCCAGAACTTCTGACCCTGCGCCACACTTTCTAAACTCGAAACCCTTTTGCAGCCTAAACCCTAAAGGCCCTAAACCCCGAAGAAGCCGGATCCGAAATCCGCCCTGAAGAGGCCAGACCCAAGAGCAAGCTAGGAAAAAAACAAAGGTGCCCTTTTTGTGTTCAAGGGGCTTTTAAGTCCACCAAAACCTTAAACAGAGGGAATAAGAGCCTACTCTGGATCCTGAATGAGCCTGTCTCTCTCGCCCTCTCTCTGTCTCCCCTGCAGCTTGTGGCTCACACACTCGGACTTGCGCAACAAATTGCCCAAATGGAGGCCCGCTTGAGGGGTTGAGGCCTGCGTCAGAGCTGTAGAACCAACCCTCTCAAGTCAATTCACAGATAAACACCCTCCCCCCCGCCCCACCCTAAACCCTAAACCCTAAACCCTAAACCCTAAACCCTAAACCCTAAACCCTGACCCCGGGCTGCTGCAAAGTCCGTGCCTGCATGCACAGCCCCGACTTCTGCTCGCGGAGCTGGAAGACGTGATCTGGGATCAGGCCACCGTCCAGGTAGATGTACCTTTGGTGGGGGAACATATCAAGAATGTCCTCGAAACTACCCCAAACTACACAGTTCCCCGAAACTCCTCAAAACTTTCCCCGACCCAGAATCACATTGACAAACCCGAATTAGCCCCTGAATCCCTGGGGGGGGGGGGGGGGTGGCTGAGGCGCGCGGAGGGTATTGCCTTTTGGCCGGTTGCAGAAGCAAGCAGTTTTCCCACAAAGAGATCCCAAATCCCAAAAGCCTAAACCCTCAAAACCTACTCGAACGAGGTTAACGACTTGGCTCCTAAGTGGATCGAGGCAGGCGGACGTGGAACGCGTGTCGGTCTTGATTCGGAGGCAAGATGCTTTTGGGGGTCCTAGGATGGCCCTTCAGACCCTCTGCAAAAATATTCATAATAAATATTCCCCTAAGGGTGCATGTACCTAATTTATATATATATATATATATACTTGCGGCCCAAAGTCCCTATGTAGCAAGTACTTAAAGGTCCAAGTATTCCCTATTTAGGTACATGGACCCTTAGGGTTCTCCTCTCAAACCCACTAAGGGAAAATATGAAATGTCCCAATGGCCATCCAAGGGCCTACCTAGCTGTGGGATGTGCTTTGTTTTGCCCAAGGAATTCAGAAAACCCCTAAACCCACACATAGTCCAAGGCTCGAGAAGCGATCTAAGTAACCTCGGCGCGGCGAGACATCCGTGGCCTACCCGAAGTTATCCTTACAATCTACCTAGAGTAACTCCCACATAACTCCCAAAGTCCCCACTGCGAAGATAGGGATTTTTGGTTTAAGGGGCTTAGGGAAGCCTGAGACCCCCGAGCTACGTAGTTTCGGATGGATTGCCTGAGGATGACACACATGGTGTCTCCTCCAGGTGGCACCAAGAGCGAGGAGCTCTAAACACCCTTAGGGTTTTGGGTTTTGGGTTTAGGGTTTAGGGTTCTACAACAGGGCTACTAAGCCAGACTATCGGGAATAGATGAGCCTCACCTCGCAGACTTCGCTGCACTACACCAAGTTGACCCCTTAAACCTTTGACTCTTGGAACAAACCCGTAAACTCTAAACCCCTAAACCCTAAACCCTAAACCCTAAACCCTCAACCCATATACAACCCAAGGGCCTACCATGCACCTCAACCGACTGACGAGCTGCTCGTGAAGGGAGCACAGCCAAGCCGATCCTTCGGGGATTTGCTGGTTGGGGTTTAGGGTTTAGGGTTTCGGGTTTATTGAATATGGAGAACATATTAGTTCTCCACGCATTTCATAGGCAGATAGACTCAGCTGGACCCTTAGGGTTGCATACTTGAGTTTATCCCTAAGGATCCATGTACACAAATGGGGATTCTACAATAGGGGTAAGGGGGAACACCCCAAGGCACACCCTAAACCCGAAACCCTAAACCCTTAGTCCCTTGAGATTGGGCTTTAGCCAACCTTCGCTCTTGGCATGTGGAGAAAGGCCATGGTCCTTGACTGTCTGGAAGCCGCGCATGTCACCTCGGTGAGCAGGTACCCTACACCCTAAACCCTAAACCCTGAACCCTGAACCCTGAAACCCTGAAACCCTAAACCCTAAACCCCAAACCCTAAACCCTCAACCCTAAACGCCGGTGTCAGGGAGCCCACAATACCGATTAAATAGGGAACAGGGTTTAGGGTTTACGGTTTAGGGTGAGCCTTGTAATCACCATGAACTGATGAGGTGCAACTCAGCTTTAGAGTTATAGGGAGCCTGAACTATCATGAATTTATAAGGTGCAATTCTGCTTTAGGCGTGTTGCGCTCTCTGCCGAGGGGTCTATAAAATAAGATCTGACCCAAAGGCGCGAAAGCAACTACACAATGCAATGCTATCGATCACCCCCGCCCTTGAGAACAGTGACTCTTGAGTACATCATCTTGAGAAACGCAAGAGATCGATTGGAAAGGTATCCTGCTAGATATTCAGGAGAAGAATACAATTTAGCTATGTTCCGATCGATTGACAACCAATGCCCGTGAACTTGCATGTGCCAACATTTCATTTGAATAGCCTGAAGACATTTGCCAAACACAGAGCCGCAGAATGCTTGGTGGTTGCAATGAAACTAGTCAACGCCATTTCTTTTGATGCGCAGTCTCCCGCCAAGCCGCCAATGCTCTCCCCATTCTTGGTGAACATCTCGTACCTCAAGTCGCTCTGTGAGGCTGAGAAATCACCCTAAACCCTAAACCCTAGCCCTAAACCCTAAACCCTAACTCCCCCTTAGCCATAAACCCTTTCTACAGCCAGCAGGCTCTGGAAAGGTCATGACTTTCTCGACGAACTCCCCAAACCAGGCTGTGGCAGCGCGTGCCTGAACACCCCCGTGCTTGCGGTTTAGGGTTTAGGGTTTAGGGTTTAGGGTTTAGGGTTTAGGGTTTAGGGTTTAGGGTTTAGGGTTTAGGGTTTAGGGTTTAGGGTTTAGGGTTTAAGGTATAGGGTTTAGGGTTTCTGCTGTAGGGTTTATTGTTTAGGGTTAAGGGTACGCTTGCTTGAGAACACCAGTACTTCGCCCAGGAAGCAAAAGGGTTTGGGGTTTAGAGTATCTGGTTTAGGGTTTATTGTTCAGGGTTTAGGGGGAATCTGCTTAAAACCACCAGTGCTTCGCCCAGGAAGCAAAAGGGTTTGGGGTTAAGAGTACCTGGTTAAGGGTTTATTGCTGAGGGTTTCGGGGAATTTGCCTCAGAACCCCCCCACCAAAAAACAACAATACAACACTTAAAAAAAAATGTGTACTAATCACTATATTGCCCTTTTATGGAAGAATCTGTTTGATTCTAAGGGGGTGTTCTTTAGCAAATAGTAGTGTAGGGTTTGGGGCTTGGTAAGGATGCAAGAACGAGAAGAGGCCCTCAGCAGGTTTTGGTGGCTTGCTCTATGACGCTGACACCTAAAGCCTAAGGCCGTATTCCCTAAGCCCAAAGCCCTAAACCCTAAACCCCTAAACCCTAAACCCTAAACCCTAAACCCCTAAACCCTAAACCCTAGACTTGAAAGGCCTGAACCGTCAACCAGACCTGCGGCTCCCGCGGAGGGAGCTTCTTTTTATAGGGTTCTTAAGGGAGGGGGGGTTCATGGGGGGTAGGTACCTTGGGAACTTTAGAGTTACATGCCCCCCTTGAACCCCCTCTCCCTTAAGAACCCAACCCTAAACCCTAAACCCTAAACCCTCTTTATCTGTTTCCCTTGTACCTTAACATAGCCCCTAGATACCCTAATAAGAACCACCCCTACAAAACAGAAGATTTCCTACGTAAAGAGACCACCAACCAATATAAGTTCTAGGGTTTCAGAGTTGATAGGCCCGGCCTTGTTGCGCATGACGTCCCGGGTGGGGATTGGATACTTCAGCGTGGTCTTCCTTGAGGCTGTCCGGTTCGGGGTTCAGGGGTTTAGGGGCTTTAGGGCTCCAGGAAGTTCAGGGTCTATAGGTTTTTTTTTTGAATCCAAGCCCCCAAAAAATCTGGAACATGCCAGTTGCATCGCTGGAACGCCGGGCGCATGCTAAGTTATAGCCAGGACAGCAAACCAACTAGAACGAAGACTTGTGTTAACTCGCAGTTGGGTTGCCATTGCTACTGTCATTCAACGGCACCCCGTAACCCTAAAAACCCTTAAACAAAAACCTGTTGAAACCCATAAAAATTTTAAAATAATCGAACGAAACAACTTCAAAAACCCAATACAAACCCTCAACGACAAAAACTCATCCAGCTTTCTCGCCCGGCCGCGGATTCTTTGGATCCCGCCACATGTGCGCGACGTAGGCGCCCTCAGCCACTTCCTGGGCCACCCCAACAATAGGGTTTAGGATAACCCTAAACCCGAAACCCAAAGCCCTGAACCCAAAACCCTGTAAACCCAAAACTCCAAACCCTAAACCCTGAACCCTTTCGGGAAGTTTCCAGCAAGCCGCGAAACCCTAAACCGTACACCTCCTGCGCGCATCTGGTCGCAGTTTACAGGTGAGCTTTGCAGTCTGGTAGACTCACTGGTTTAGTTGGGAACCATAAGCCCCCTTTGTTTGTTTGCAACCTGGACTGCGCAACATCCTTAAACCCTTCTTTGCAGCCGGACTTAAACCCTAAACCCTAAACTTGGCCCTAAACCCTTGCGCACCCCCAGGTCCCTATGAGGTAGGAGACAAGTGTCGATGCGGCCACCGCAAAGCCAGGAGCGAAGAGACTGGTCGATGTTCCTGTCAACGCTGCAGGATTTAGGGTTAAGAAGCGCGTATGCCACTATCACCTCCCCATGAACCGTGAGAAAACAGTGTGCATAGATACCCCAGCAACAACCGAACATAAATTGACTCTTATGAAGAGACTATGGTAGAAGGGTTGATGAACAGTTCGTGCGCGCCAGCAACGGGGCTAGGTCTCCGATTCCTTTCTCTGGCAAAACCTCAATCCTTCCACAGTGAAGGAAAACCTAAACCCTAAACCCTATACCCTCAGAGGGCCGAAATTCTTTGCAGGGAAGGAGGAACGAGATATAGCCTGCCTACAGAGGCAGGAGTGATGCAGTAACGAGGCACGGCAGCAAGTGGGGTCGTTGGAGGTTCATGAGTAGCTAGAACTACCATTTGCTTTAGAACCACCCCCCAAAACACTAGAAACACATCCCGATATATAAGGGCAATATAAGGCTTACCTTGTATTTTGAGGAGCGTTCTTAAGTAAAGAGTAGATAAGCCAATGGTTCATGTACCTAAATAAGGAGGACGTTAAAGTACCTCCTATGTAGGGACTTTCGGGCCCAAGTATACAGTAATGAGGTACATGGAACCCTTAGGGTAAGTGGGTTTGGGAGAAGGGCAACTGCGCGTATAACCGGTTTCGAACTTCTTTGGGGTGCGTACTGTGCCTAAAACCAATACTACTCAGCATTTAAACGCCCCCATGAACATGCTTTATTTTTCCGGATCTCAAGGGAACTACCCTAGATCCTAGCCTCTGAGCATGAAGAGGCTCAACTGCCCATGAGCCTTCAAGTTTGGGATCTTCCCCCTTGCACTACCAGGAAAATCCCACCTTACACGAGCAGTCCTTAATAGGAAGTATAGAACACCCCTATTATAATCCCTACTAAGGACTGGTGAACATCCCAACTTCAAGTAACCCTAAACCCTAAACCCTACGCCCTACGACCCTATGTATGTTTTCCGAGGCCAGGAGACTCGCCGCCCCACGCAACCATGTTGGTGTCGTAGCCGCCTGTCTCCTCCCACCACCTGGGTGTAGGTTTTTGGGCTTAGGGTTTAGGGCTCGAAACCAAAAGCCCTAAGTCTGAAACTCTAAAACCAAAAAAACGGAAACCCTAAAACCCTAAACCCGAAAACCCTGAAAGCCTAAACCCGAAAACTCTCAAACCCTCAACCCAGAACCAGAAAAAAGGATTCTACTATTGGCTAAGTAAGTACAAATGGCAAACCCCAAACCCCATGTGAAGCACGGACTGAGGAGGCTGCCGGCAACACGTGAAAGCAGGGCAAGAAGGCCCTAACCCCTAACCCCTAAACCCGAAACCCTAAACCCACAAGCCACTAACTTTCAACCACAGGTGCCGCCGTGAAAGGGCGAGGAGGCCCCCGCTCATCAGCGGGGCGTCGCGCCCCGGATTGTACCTGGGAAGGAAGTCTCGGGGGCTTTTTATGCCTAGTTCCCAAAAATCTCCCATTGCCATGAACCCTATTAAAGCCTAAACTTAATGCGGGGGGGGGCGGGGAACTGTTTTGGGGGCAGGCTTGGGATGGTGTATGGGAAACCCATTGACTGCGCGGTGGCTTCTTCAGTAAGGGTGATCTCTCCAGGAAACGACGAGTTTTCCGGGAGAACGTCCTACACATGCAGCCTGAACTTCCCAAGCCTGCAACTCCCCAAGCCCGAAATAAATATACCTAACCCTAAACCCTAAACCCTAAACCCTAAACCCTAAACCCTAAACCCTAAACCCTAAACCCTAAACCCTAAACCCTAAACCCTAAACCCTAACCCTAAACCCTAAACCCTAAACCCTCAACCCTCAACCCTAAACCCTAAACCCTAAACCCTAAACCCTAAACCCTAAACCCTAAACCCTAAACCCTAACCCTAAACCCTAAACCCTAAACCCTAGAAAATGACGTAAGCGGGGCGCAACCACGTGAAGTCATTGTTCCACAAGATGAAGCACGTCTTGCCACCTGCATTGCCGCCGGTTTCCTTCCTGCGCAGCTCTGCTCAATTCGTCCAGAGGCGAATATAGAGGCCTACTTAATGAACATACAAGTAGATTGTCGAAGTAGCTTTTTCGGTACATATTTGGGGATTCTGCAGATAATAATCGCAAGTGGGTTTATGACTCAACAGGGTTTATATGACATGTCTGTTATGCATTCTATGCATTGATTTTCGTTGACAGTTGGTTGCATTCAACAAATAATCTCTGTGCGTGTATGCGTGTCCGTGAACCTGTATGTATTCTCCCATTAACATATATGTGGTGGGGAAACCCACTTCCACCTAGGCTGTCAGCTTGTAAAGCAGTGACGACCCTCGGCAAACACACCCAGACGTACAGTCTTCAAAACTTCTACTTCAGACTTTGTCCTTTGGCAGTCAGTGTACCTATACTCCCATTCATTATAACTACACTGGGAGTATTGAATATTAGGGGGTAGGAGGGGTTTGTTGCTAGGGGGAGGGGACTAGGGTTTATCAAGCCGTTGCTGCAAACCCCTCCCCAACAGCGCCCTAACCTGTCTTCAGGACCCGCAGGAGCAAGACAGCAAGACCGTGAATGCCATCTCCACCACTCCCGCACGGCCGGTCCAGGTGTCCGGGTTCAGGGAGGTGATCGTGGGGACGACGATGGTGCGATGATCCCCTTTGGCGATTTTCTTTTTCTGGGGGGAGGGGGTCTAGGGCCCAGCCTACCTAAGGTTAAACGCTAAACCAAGAACCCGAAGCCCTAAACCGTAAACCCTAAAGTTCTCCAAGTTTGGGGGTTCATTTGGTCCCCAAGGAAAAAGTCCAAAACGGGGGAAATGTGCCTTTCCGCTGCATCTGCTTGAGGAAAGCTTGCTCCCAGCCAACGCGGGGACTGACATGGCAGTCGAAGAAGACCTTGCTTGAATTTGCCGGTTTAGGGTTTAGGGTTTAGGGTTTAGGGTTTAGGGCGATTAGGGATTTGCAACAACCCATAAACCATAAACCCTTGCTTTGACATAGGCTTGTCTGAGCACGTCGCTCTGACCTACTTCTTTACTAAGAACCACGAATTATGTGTCCGTGGGCCAACTCCCAGAACAGTTCCACTGTATGGGGGATAGAGCAGGTATTCCAAGTCGAGTTCTTGTTTAGGGTTCAGGGTATTTAGGGTAGAGGGGCAACAAAAAAACATGCTGATAATCTCACTGACGTGCTGACACAGCGATGTCCCAAAACCCCAAACCCCAAACCCTAAACCTTGCAAACCCTAAACCCTACACCCTGTCAGTGGCGTGCTTAGCCAAGGGGCGATGACGTCCCCTGTGGCCGCGTCCCCGCCAGATTTCTTCGCAGAAATGAGGCCGAGAGTCTTCCTAGCCCACAAAGGGTTTAGGGTTGGGGGTTTAGGGTTTAGGGCTTGGGGTTTAGGGGGGCTTGGGGTTTAGGGTTTGGGGGTTAGGGTTTAGGGTTTAGGTTTTGGGGTTTAGGGTTTGGTACCCGGCTAGCCACAGCACTGCGGGTTTCATGGTCGGTCTCGGAAAAGGAGTAATCACCCCCAGGTTCAGGTTCGGGATGCCCAAACCAGGAATATCGCCCTGAGGCATTCAGATGAGGAAATACCCGGAATCGTGTACTACGTCAACTGCCTTCCTCCAGATCCCCGTACCCAAACAGGGACAACCAAAACACTACAGGTAATACAAACTCACACATAGCCAGTTCCGGGGGTCACAGGGAGGCATTGAGGTGCTTCTCGCCATGGCAAGGCTTGATGAAGAAGAGAGCTGCACAAAGCCGGCCCCAGTTTAGGGTTTAGGGTTTAGGCCCTAGCTATGGGGTTTCGGGTTCCTGCCTAGCTGACTGAATGTCACAGTGCTGGGTTCTACTAAGTGGTTTTTAGGATTTCCTGACCCTGAACCCTTTAGGGTTTAGGGTAGAGGGAGACCCATGGGATAAGAGTCCTGTAAAAGCAGAATTAATTACTGGAAAGGGAGACGACATTATGGTTGTTTCTGGTGTGAAGTTGTATCCAAATTCGGCGGACATCATTTGCTGGACTTGCTGCGAGAGGGGGTCGAGAGAAGATGCAACACACCTGGTCCTTACTCAAGCCTAAAGCAGATGCCCAACATCAAGCACCCCTAAACCCTAAACCCTAAACCTTTAACCCTAAAACCTAAACCCTAAACCCTAAACCCTAAACCACCTCCCCCGCCCCCCAGAGTTGACCCAACAGCCAGAGGCTCTCATGGCGCACGATCTTCATGGTGGGCACACCAGGGCCACCAGCCAGCAGCTTCCTGGAAAGGGTTTAGGGTTTAGGGTTTAGGGTTTAGGGTTTAGGGTTTAGGGTTTAGGGTTTAGGGTTTAGGGTTTAGGGTTTAGGGTTTAGGGTTTAGGGTTTAGGGTTTAGGGTTAACCGAAAAACCGCAAACCCTAAACCCTAAACCCCAGAATCAAGAGAGGGGAGGCCGAGGCCCGACTGCCTGGAGGTTCATGGGCGGCTTGGGGCGGTTTCGGGCTTCGGGCTCCGGGTCGCCCCGCTGAAACGGAGGATTTTGCAACCCCCCCCTGAACCGTTCACCTGAACCCTATAAACCCTATGACAAACCTATAAAACCTATAAAACCTATAAACCCTATGACAAACCTATAAAACTTATGACAAACCTATAAACCCTATGACAAACCTATAAACTCTATGACAAACCTATAAAACCTATAAACACTGCAAACACTAGAAACCCTGTGAGCCCCCAAAAACCATATGAAACCAACCCCGTAAACACTAACCCTTCAAACCACAGAATGCCTCTAAACCCCCCTAAGCCTTCTAAGCTGAAAAAACCTCTAGAGCCTCTAAAGCCTCTAAAGCCTCTAAACCCTAAACCCTAAACCCTAAACCCTAAACCCTAAACCCTAAACCCTAAACCCTAAACCCCCGAAAAGCCCCACAAGCTCAAAGCCGAGGCTCGCCGACATGACCTTCCGCAGCGGGGGCCGGCTGCCGTCGTCGACTACGATGATCTCCTTCAGGATCCGCTTGTCTGTGTTCTCCCAAACCTTGCTTAGGGCTTCATAGGGATTATACTTAGTTGCTGAGTTCATTTTAGGGTTTAGGGTTCATAGGCTTCATAGGGATTATACTTAGTTGCTGAGTTCATGAGCCCCAAAGAAGTGTACGCTTTCAGATAGGGTTTATGAGGATCTGCTTGTCTGTGTTCTCCCAAACCTTGCTTAGGGCTTAGGGTTCATAGGGTTCATAGGCTTTGCAGGGAGTATAGGGTTTCTATAGACCGTCTGTGTTCTCCCAAACCTTGCTTCGGGTTCTGGGAATACAAGTTTTCTACTGGGCTGTAGAGCTTATAGGGTTCATACGGTTTCTAGGTTGCGTAGGCTTAGGCCTTGAAAAGTTGAGGGTTTCTAGGGTTTTAAAGGGTTTAGGGTGTATAGTGTTTAGGGTTAAGGGTTTGGGATTTCACGGTTTAGGCTTTCCTGTATACTTACGGGGGCCTAATTCTTGTGTCCTTATAATAAGGGTTCTTGTACTCTAGTTCCCTGGAACTACCCCCCTGGTTCAAAGTAGGGAATGAGGGAACTAGGCCTGTATATACCCTTGAAGGGAGTAAATAGGTACCTCATTCCTTCATTCCTTCATTCCCTACAAAGAGCCCGCCAGGGTATAGCAGTAGGGTGGGGAGGGGGGGCACAACAACTCATTGGGTGCAGGGTGTCGCGAGGCAGTTCCACATGGCCGGTTTAGGGTTTGGGGTTTGGGGTTTGGGGTTTGCCACCCGCCTAGCTGTCTGAACGATGCACTGCAGGTTTAGGGTTTAGGGCTTCGGGTAAGGAAAGCTGCTGCAGCCCTTGCTTTGCAATGCCCGTACGGATCCACTGTCGGATTTGCATCAGCGATAGCACTACCCTGGAGGGTTCAAGGCTCAAGTGAACCTTGCAACTGATGCACCACAGGCGACTGAGGAGCAGCCCAAACCGTCTTCTCGGCAAATTCCCCCTCGAAAGCGCAAGGGAGCACAACGCTAAATGTCTTCCTCGGATGCTGGAAGCGTTCGCATTGAGCGCTTTCTGTGGGTGACGGGCGGTTGGTTTGTCTAATGGGTGACCAAAGAACCCCATAGAACCCCCGGCCCTGCAGCAGCAACAAAATTGACAAGATTGACTTGGTAGCTTTGGTCGTTCAATCAAACCATTCGTTCGTATACGGTGTCATTGCAGGAGGTGACCCAAACCCTTTAATTCCTAAACCCTAAGACCTATGAATCCCATGTCTGGCCTGGCTACAAATCCAGGCCGTTTGCGCCAAAGTCGGGAAAAAAAACCCAACGTTCCAACCCAAACCCGAGCTTTCACTCTCCCGCCAATGCCACCCTAAGCCCCTAAACCCTACATCCTAAAGCCACAACCCTGAACCCTAAACCCCGAAACCTACACAGCTCTGAACTGTGTATAGCAGTCTTCGAAGCTCCAAGCCCCAAGCTTGGGAGACCAAATGAACCTGAAATTGGGGGGTCATATACACCGTACTACAATAAACTCCTAAACCCTTTTTGCATCCGGGCTTGGAAACCCTAAACCCTAAACCCCTTTTGGGGGTTCATGTGGCCCCCCAAGGAGCAGCCGAGGCTCATGTCCACTGGCGCCTCGAGCTTCGGCGGCGCGGGACGCCAGCGGAGAGCCGAGACCTCTCCATGCATTTGAAGGGTTTAGGGTTTAGGGTTTAGGGTTTAGGGTTTAGGGGTCTAGGGTTTAGGTTTAGGGGTTGTAGGGGCTTCGGGTTTAAGGTTTAGGGGTCTAGGGTCTAGGAGTTTAGGGTTTGTAGGGGCTTAGGGTCTAGGGTTTAAGGTTTATAATGTTGGGGTTGACAATGCCAAAAAAATATGAACATCTCACCCTAAACCCTAAACCCTAAACCCTAAACCCTAAACCCTAAACCCTAAACCCTAAACCCTAAACCCCAGGGTTGAGGGAGCTCCGGGTGCAAGTTCTGCAGCCCACGGATGCCAGGGCCTACAGGGCTTACCCTAAGGGTCCATGTACCTAGTCATTATGTACTTGGGGCCTAAAGTCCCTATATCGCTAGTACTTAAAGGCCCAAGTATTCCTTATTTGGCTACATGGACCCTAAACCCTAAACACTAAACCCCAAACCCCAAACCCTAAACTTTAGGTACATGGATCCTTAGGGTTTGGGTTTTTGGGGGGGGGCGTTGCGGCCTTTCCGGGTTTGAAGTCCTTGGTCGGCCCCAGAGACTCCAATACCACGTAATAAAGGAATAGTCCTTAAACCAAAAAGGAACCCTATTAAAATATAAGGAGTATTCTTAAAACCAAAAAGGAACCCTATTAAAATTTTAAGGAATATTCCTTAATCAAGGGGTATTGGAGTGCCTGAACCTTTGGGCGTCTCGAGGGTTGTTTTGCCGGGTCCGGCCGGCCGCACAGCCGACTTCTGTCACTCATCCCCTAAACCCTAAACCCTAAACCCTATACGCCTAACTCCCAAGTCCGCAGGGACAGGTCGAGGACTCCAAGTGGACGAGGCTTACTGTGCCGGATTGAGATCTTACCCTAAGGGGTCCATGTACCTAAATATTATACTTGGGGCCCAAAGTCCCTGTATATCAAGTACTTAAAGGCCCAAGTATTCCCGATTTAGGTTCATGGACCCTTAGGGTTAAGGATTCGGCTGTGAGGTTTCGTAATTATGAGTCTTTGGCCAGAAGGGCTGTTCGAGATTGAGGGCTTGGGCTTTTCAGGGAGTGGACTTGAGTTGTATACTCAGTGTGGTGAAGGGCTTTTGGGGCCTTTCAGCCTTGCAAGAATGATGGTTAGCCACCTCGGTGTCGTTCACACACACACACACATCAGAGCCACCCTTCAGAACTAAGGCATCTAACTTTCAGCATTGCCCTCAATCTACATTTGTAAGCTCTACATTTACCCCCAACAAAAATACTCTTTGCATCTGGGCCTGTGCAATCGCCAGGGACAACCCAAAACCCAAAACGCAAAACCCTAAACTCTACGTCGCCAGTTGGTGGCCTGTTCAACAGCGGAACGGCGGTTGCTGCTAGCGGGCGGGGCTGCTGCGGCTGTTGCTGCAGCATGCTCGCGCCGCCTTGCATCTTGCTGGTCATTGGAGGGTTTAGAGTTTAGGGTTTAGAGTTTAGGGTTTGTTCACTTAAGGTCTGTAGTTTGGCATGTCACCGTTACACTAACAGGCCGTGATAGGGATGATAGTATCCTCTGTTCTAAAACCCCTCTTGAAGACTGTTAGTAGAGGGGGTAACATCCCAATAGCTTCATGCTTTGAGGGATGTGCGGCTTATGGCGTAGCGGCTTCTAGCCGTTGGGGACGTAAAGATCCAAATTTGCGCACACAGGGCTGCGTGGGCAACAAGGACTGTCCAAGGGAGCCAACGAACTGTGGCAGGAATGTGATGGCATACAGACAGGCGCAAGACAATTTTCTACAGCAAGACTTCAATCAACTTATGACAGGGCACTCCCCCTGTGCACTCAAGATATCCTTGTGATAATCGGGCTCCAGACATTCAGGAAACCTCATCAACCTGTAAACACACCCTATTACAAGCCACATAAACCCCTAGACCCTGAACAAAGAACCCTAAACCCTAAACCCTAAACCCTAAACCCTAAACCCTAAACACTCGAGAGGCCTCTCTGCATGTAGCTGCGCCAGCACGTGCGGCTCTGGCAGCTCGTTGCTGGACTGAAGCTCCTGCCTTGGGTTTGGGGCTTAGGGGGTTAGGGTTTAGGGTTTAGGGTTTAGGGTTTAGGGTTTAGGGTTTAGGGTTTAGGGTTTGGGTCTACTTCGACCCTTTGTGAGGATTTTGTTTTGGCTTTGGGGTTTGGGGTTTAGGGTTTAGGGTTTGGGGCTTAGGGGGCTTAGGGGGTTTAGGGTTTAGGGTTTAGGGTTCAGCATGTCAAGTCCGAGTATTTCACTCGAAGAGCTCCTTACTATCGACCCGTCCCATAGCATTATGAACATATTGTACTTTTTGTCTTAAGGTTAAAACCTTAGGCTCACTGGATGGCCGCCCAGAGTAGGCAAGCCGCTTGGAACAAAGCCGAAAGATTGAAGTCCTTCGCCCGATTTGGGAGTTTACGAAAATATGGGACCCTTTAGATAGATGGCAAATCCCCCCCCCCCCAAGATCTTACCCCTAATTTCGGAAACCCCCATTTAGATTCTTGTCACTACGGTTCTGTTATTACACTTGACCGTGCTGTTCTTACGCGATGATTGCAAGTATGGCTCTTGACTAGTAGTCTTCAGTACTTGCTTGAGGCCCTAAACCCTAAACCCTAAACCCTAAAACCTACACCCTAAACCCTATTGCAGACCGAAACCGTCTGAGCCTGAAGCGAACCTTAGGCTTTCAAGTAACCGAGGAATAACAATGGAAACTATTTTGTTGTGGGGAGTGGTGGGGGTGGTGGACGGCTTTGGCATATTCAACAAGTTAAAGGAAACTAGAACGAAAAAGTGAGGGTTTAGGGTTGGGTAGGGGAGAAGTGGGGCCCAGAACCTAGAACATTCGGCAGGGAGCATGTATGCCACGCTCAGCAGCAGGCCAGTGACAATGGCCACAGTCAGTATGGCGAAGCGAACACTCCTCATTGGGGCAAGGCATCACGCTATGAACCCATAACCCCTACAAATACGGCCCCCCCCTTGTCACAAGTAGAGTTATAAGGCCAGAAACTGGGCTTTGAGTATGATAACTTCGGTTATAAGTCCCTTAACAACAGTTGTAGTGAAACAAAGGCGCCCTTACTTGTAGACCCGAAGCCCTCAGGTGTATAGTCGTTGAGGGTAGCCTTATGGATATTGCTCGAACGGGGGGGCCCCTCCCTCTCCTCCTGGCCCCTAAACCCTAGAGAAAGCATCCTTGAGATCGCACCGCCGAGCTCCCAAAATCAGGGTTTAGGGTTTAGGGTTTAGGGCGGCAGAGCAAAGGGCTTGAGGGTTTGTTCAGAAGTTGAGGCTGTAGGCCCGCAGCTTCAACTTCAGCCCCTAAATTCTAAGCCCTTGACCCTTAGGGTTTACGGTTTATAGGGTCTGCAACCCTACAGACAGTCCAAGTGTCGGCACGGCGGCGGAAATCACAGCCCCGCACGCGGCACCAAGTAGCACCATCCTGCCAAACATGCGAAGGATACGGGGCAGGGGTTTCATACTAGGGTAAAGTGGTCCGAAGCCCAGAACCTAAACAAAACCTTCCTTTGAGGGAACTGTCGCATAGCGGAGGTCCGCCCTTTAGGTATTCAGTTTCGCCCCAAAGGGTGACATTGCCTAAACCTTAATACTTAAACCCCAAAAACTAAAAACCCTAACCCCTAAACCCTAAAAACTAAACACCCTAAACCCTAAACCCTAAACCCGAAACCCTAAACTCTAAACCCTAAACCCTCCTTGATAAGTACCATCAGCCGAGAGGCTTCCAGTCGGCAGCACCACCATGGCCTTCCTGGAGAAAGTTTATACAGGGTTTAGGGTTTAGGGTTTAGGGTTTGGGGTTTAGGGTTCAGGGTTTAGGGTTTAGGGATTGGGATTTTATGGGCTTATGGATTTAGGGTTTAGGGATATTTTGGGTTTGGGGATTTACTTGGCGCTGTCTCTGAGTCTGAGCAACTGAGCACGATTTTTTCCCACCCGACTAGCCAGCAGCAATGCAGGGTCATCATTACGACAACTGGAGAAATCTTCCCGGCTACACGACAAGGACTTAGGGTTTGGGAGTTTATGGTCTCAGGGTGTTTTTTTTGTCTAGGAGCTTGGAATACAACCATAGCTTGGCATTGCGGGCGTCCTGGGTTTAGTGGACCAGTTGTGGTTTCTGGTTCAGCTGCCCCTCAATACTCTTTGAGTATAGGGAACATGTAAAGTGTTGAGGGTTTCCTTCTCCGAAATTGCAAGTCGAAACTCTGCCGCCCCAAGTCTGAAGAAGTTCGGGTTTGGGAAGCGCAGCGCGAGCACGGAAACCAACAAAACACAGAGTAGATTGGATCCGGGAGTTGCAGAAAAAATCGAAGCGCATCTTGGATTTGGGTACTTGGGCTTCCTCGGATGGCTTCTTCGGATGTGGCTCTTGATGCAAACTTGCGCATTCAGATGCTGTAGCCCCAAACAAACCCTCACACCAAATTGGTGAACCTGGACGTGCTGACTCGAACCCTAGACCCTACCCTAGACCCTAAACCTTGGCCCTAAACTCTAAACTCCAAAGCCTAAACCCTAAACCCCATTAAACACTATGCCTCTTTTTAAACTGGGTTTAGGGTTTAGGATCTTAACTGCAGGGTTTGTGGTTGGAGTGAATACACCCTAAACCCCGTGCTTTGTTGGGGGCGGGTAGGGGGTTCAATAATGCGCCGTGAGTCTGGCTGGAGGATGGCAATCAAAAGCGGCAGCAGGAACCTGGGCACGTGAGTCTAAACCCTAAACCCTAAACCCTAAAGTCAGAATTTGGGATTTAGGTTGTACAAGGAGAGGGCCCGCCCCCCCCCCCCCCCCCCCCCTCCCCGCCCCTAGCTACAAGGACCCTGGATTGGGTTATAAGGATCCGAACTTAGGTTGTAAGTCCCTTAGCTTTTGTTAGTATAGTAAGGGGGGCCCCCTAAACCCAAAACCCTAAATCCTAAACCCAAAACCCCTCAGTAAGGGGGCCCCTCCTTGTAGGGTTTACGGTTTAGCAATCAGGTCAGCCGACGCCCAGAAGTACCGCTCATGGTTAAAGTCATGCCCATGATTAATTCAGGCACTTGGGGGGGACGGGGGGGTTTAGGGCTTCGGGGGAAGATCATCCCAAAACCCTCTAAACCTCCGAACCCGGAATACAGCAAAGGCGGGTGGCAATGGCAGAATCCGCAGCGCTGCGCTGCAAGCTGCATGGGCCACGCTGCCATTTGGGGGCTTCCGCTTCATGACGAGCGGAGAAGGATGTTTACTGTTTAGGGTTGGGGTTGAGGCTTCGGGGTCTATAAAAGGGTCTACGGCTGTATCTAGCTGTGTGGTTTAGGGTTCTGGGATTTAGGACTTAGAAGATGTGGGCCATATCATGAATTCGGGCTCCTTCCTTTGCTTGGGGTCCAGTATGTATGAAGGTGAAGGTGGCCCTGAGCCCTGATGGCCCCATACCCCCATGTCCTATACATATTTTGCTAAGAGTTTAGGGCTTATCAGGGTGGGGACTGATGAGGTTGAAGGCTATAAGATGTGTAGGGTTCAGTGTTGGCTGGGTCCGGATCTTAATGACAGCGTTTGGCGCGTTGGGGTTGAGCCCGGAGTAGGCGCCGATGAGACTTTAAGCTGTTGGTACCTGACCAACACGACTGCTCGCACCCATATGAGGGATTCCCTAAATTAGGGCCTCTTTTGGGGGGTACTATTATAAGGCCCCTAACATATAGGGTAACCAAAAAGGGACCATGATCTTTGAGAACTGGCCATCTGTGTTCTACGTACCCTTTCAGCGCGCAAGCGCTGTGCAGGAGCCGAAAAAGGAAGCACGAGCGTGGCAGAGTAGAAGCCCTCGCAATGGGAAGCCCTCAGCCCATAAACCCTGTAAACCCCTTTTGTTGACTTAGGGCGTGGGGTCTCAGGATGTTTAGGGTTTTGGGTTTTCGGGTTGTGTTTTTAATGGTCGAGGTGATAGCCGACAAGTTGACCCCCTTCCTCGATTTTAGGTAGAGACACTTTGGACAGCTATTTGTTCTAAGGGCAAAAAGAAGTTTTCAACGACAAACTAAATGGGACCCTCATCTGCAAGCTAGGCCCTTTTTGTTGTACTCACTTTACTTATAAGGGGCTCATAATCTAAGCTTATAATACCTAAAGCCTATAACCCAATTTGGGCTCGGGGCCGCTTCTTGTAGTACAAGCCATGACTTGTGGCCTCTGTGCTTACACAATCTTACACAAACACTGCTCGTGTGCGACAACCACAAATGACCGCCTGACGATCCATAGCACCTTCAACGGTTGAGGTTTCGGGGCAGCCTCATAAACCCAAGAGGCCAGAAATGGCAACGCCAACCCCAGCTGCCTAGCCAAACGGCTACAAGGCCGTATAATCCCCACAATCAACCCGACAAAGCCTTAGGAAATACAAGCCCATCCTGGTAGTACGGGTTGAGGGCTACATGGTTTATGCGCGCCACGTGCGCGAATTTGCGTTCTCTTGGGCCGGCCCAAGCATTTACCACGAAATGCCTACCCCCTAGACACCCCCTAAAACTCGTGTAAAGCCCGTTGCCTCCCCCCCCCCCCCCCCCCCACACGGCCGCCACTGGCCACTGCAAGCAAGTGGCTTCATTCCCTCCGGAATCATTGAGCCCCATCCGACCTCGGTTTAGGGTTTAGGGTTTAGGTTCAGAGCGCGGTGGTTAAGGGGTTTGGGGCTTGGGCTTATCCCTCGTTGAAGTTCCTATTTCGGGGGGTGCCGAAGCTTATGCCCAGCATGGTCAAATTTTTCTTGCAACAAGACCCCTGCCCCCCCCCCCCTACTAGGATAACAAGGGTAGGCGGTTGTGGGGTAGTCGTGTGAAGGCTCTTGAGAAGGCCTAAACCCTTCACATCCTAAACCCGAAGCCCCAAAACCAAGCCCTAAACAGATTTAGTCGCCTAACTTCTGAGGAGGACCAACCGCACTCCAGTCGAAGAAGGAACTGGCAAAGGTGCCAATGCGGAGGCAAGCGCCGCTCGCACTCGCACGGCAAGATGTTCATACTGAGCTCGGAAACTTTCCCTAAGGGTCCATGTACCCAAATAGGGAATACTTGGGCCTGTAAGTACTTGCTATATACTTTGGGCCCCAAGTATATAATAACTAGGTACATGGACCCTTAGGGTTACAACGTAGCATGTTTCCTTTACTGCACTCCTGGGGCTTTTGCAAACAAAGAAGTCGATACCGCAGTTTAGCCGAGCAGCAGCTACAGGCTCGCTCCCTGCATCCAGAAATGTGCGGAGCCGTGCCAAGTCACCTCAGGAAGTGTGGAGTTTAGGTTTGAGGGCTTGCCCTAAACCCTAAACCCTAAACCCTAAACCCTAAACCCTAAACCCTAACAGGTCTCCTCACCACTGCCTGCCTCGCCCTTATCTACGCCCCTACGCCCTCAACCCTGGGGGGGTGCTTGGGCTGCTGGGTTGTGGTGGTCTGCTTGACCTTATACCTTTAGGGTTTAATTAGGGTTTAGGGTTTAGGGTTTAGGGTTTAGGGTTTAGGGTTTAGGGTTTAGGGTTTAGGGTTTAGGGTTTAGGGTTTAGGGTTTAGGATTCAGGGAGTCTGTGAGCGAATATACTTCTAGAACAGTATATATATATATATGTATATACATAAAAAACATATATATATATATAAGCACCCTATAAACCCTGTTGCAGTAGGGATTCGGAAGGTTCTCGCCTAGTCGGTGGGCAGCACGTAACCCTAAACCCTAAACCTCATGATAAGCCGATACGGCACCCAAAGGGTTTAGGGTTTACGGTTTACGGTTTAGGGTTTAGGGTTTAGGGCTGAGGGCTTAGGGTTTAGGGTTTAGGGGGTGTGCAGATGCTCTAGGAAAGGGTTCGGTCGGACATTGTGTACGGTGAGCTGGAGCCAGCTCTCTTGAAACAGGCCCCCCAAAGACAAACCTGCAGCAAGCTCCTCGTCGGTTGGCTGATCCTGCATAGGGTCTAGGGGTTGTACCTTGGACCCTGTTAAGGTTGTAGCCTGTAGCCTTGGGGGACCCTTTTGAAAGATTTCTAAGGTAATACAAGGGCCATATTTGGAGTATACCAAAGGAAGCGGTTAAGGGGTCCAAGCTTGATTCCCTTGATAGGGTTTGGTATTAGGGTGCATAGAGGCTTTGGGCGAGAGAGTATGGCCAGGACATCCTGGGGCTGCTCCAGCTAGGGGGCATTGCTTTCGAGGTTGAGGGATGACTTGAGCCACGCGGCAGCCCATGAGTGTGGGGGTAGGGTTTAGGGTTTAGGGTTTAGGGCCGGTTTAGGGTTTAGGGATTCGGGTTTAGGGTTTATTAGGGTTCAGGGTGTAGGGTTTAGGGTTTTTGGTGTTGAGGGCGTCGGGACCAGGGTTTCGGGTTTTGCGGGCCCGGGTCCTCCAGAAACCAGGGGCCTGTCTGAACGAGGCAGCTGTGGGCCTCCTCTGCCGGCGCCTGGCCATGGGACCATGTCACACAGGAGCAGCCTTGGGGACCAAATTAATTCCAGAAGGGTTTAGGGTTCGTAGACCTCAACAGGAATACTGGTAGAATAGGAGAAACGACTCCAATCTGCAAGGTTCATATGCTCCCCAAGGAACAGGGCCTGTAGGTGGGAGTTGGCGTAAAACGGCAGCACTTTGCTAGTGCCAAGAGACCCCACAACTCCAACCTCCCCCCCCCCCCCCCCCCACGCCGCTTCTTGCACCGGTCAGCCTCGCCCGGCCCCGGCTCAACCCCTATATTCCCACATAAGCCTGAAGCCCTAAACCCCGACCATGAGGGAAGACCCCTAAACCCTAAACCCTAAACCCTAAAACCTAAAACCTAAACCCTAAACCCGACCCCTCTAATAGTACCCTGGCGTGCTCGCTCGGCCTCATCAAGGAGAGGACTTGCCGCCAGGAACGCGGGACCTAATGTGTGCGGGAATATTGGGGCCTGAATAATTAGAATAGGGTTTCGGGGGGTTGTTACCGTATAATTATACAGGAACCATAAGGGAATACTATTGGTTTAGTAATTATTCCGACCCCTATATGGTAGATTTCTGTTCGCGGTCTCAGGCCTGAAGCCCGGCAAACACAACGAACGGAGCTTCTCGGTGCTAGGGTTGGGGTTGTTCTTTTTGCCACACCTGGGTTTAGGGTTTCGAAGGTTTAGGGTTTAGGGTTTAGGGTTTCGAGGGTTTAGGGTTTCGAGGGTTTAGGGTTTAGGGTTTAGGGTTTCGAGGGTTTAGGGTTTCGAGGGTTTAGGGTTTAGGGGTTTAGGGTTTAGGGTTAAGGGTTCAGGGTTTAGAGTTTAGGGGCCTTGCTGGATCCTGGACTTACTGTCAGGGTCGACCGGGCCTGGAGTGGTGTGCAAGGAGGGGCCCACCTAGTCGTAAGCAAAGTTCTACAAGGACCCTAAATGGAGAAGGAGCCTATCTTATATAGGTTATAACTCCCTGAACCCAAGTGAGTATGGTAAGGGGGGGTCCCTCCTTGTCGGAGGCCCTCTAAACCCTAGCCCTAAACCCTAAACCCTAAACCCGAAACCCTAAGCCCTAAACCCTAAACCCTAAACCCGAAACCCTAAGCCCTAAACCCTAAACCCTACACCCAAAACCCTAAACCCATGGATGAGTTTGGCAAAAGGCGAGGTGGCTGCAGGTGCAGCATGCTCGACTGAAAGTCCATCATCGCCCGGAAGAAGCCTCACGAGGGCTCCAAGGCTTAGGATTAGGGTTTAGGGTTTAGGGTTTAGGGTTTAGGGTTTAGGGTTCTTCTTTTCAGGTTTCGTGGTTATGAGGGCTCCAAGCTGGGATGTTCCCCCTTATACTAACAAATCCTTAATAGAGATGAAACTCCCTACTAAGGACTGTTGGCATAAGGGGCAACGTCTTGGGACGCCAGAAGTCGCTGAGTTCAGGCCTGCTTGCTACTGCAGTCGCATCAGCAATTTCGGACCCCTTACAAGCCTACTTGCATAACGCATGGGCTCGGCTTTCAGCCATCCCTTCTCAGCCGTGCCACAAGAGAAGATGGTCGGCGTGCCAGTGAGGCTCTCATAACGCAGGGCGGCCGTGCTTGCCTGGCAGTCTTTGCTTCTCTTTCTTCGGGTAGTTGCATTCTTCCTCAACATGGGCCCTTAAATGGGACCCGTGATAGACTCCCTGATTACCTGTACAGCCCAAGGGGCCCATATTGCAGAACCCTTCGAAAGGAGGTGAGGGACCATATGAAGGGACTTTGCGTTTAGGGTTTAGGGTTTAGGGCGATGTAACTACCCTTCTATAGACCCTTCTTCAGGCGAGAGCCGACACTAGGCTCGGCGCGTCAACAAAACAAAAGTACCAAAGAATAGCGCCTCCGATTCCTAGCATCGCAAGCCATACCAAAAAAACCCAAAGATCACTGGTATAAGTTGATGTGTGAGATAGATAGGTCCGATAGACAGGTAGATGGACCGACACCCGGATATATATATATATATATACATGTCGTTTGGGTCGTATGCTAAGGGTAGCATCGGAAATTTTATCCTAAGCACCAAACGTCCTAGGGGTTGTACCTTGGACCCCTAAGGTTGTACCCTTGGGTTTTGGGGTTTAGGCACCCTTTTTTTGAGTCTGAAGTGCCGGCCTTATCAGATCCGAGTTGAAGACCCCGGAGCCCTCCCCAAACCCTCAAGCCCTACAAGCCCCGGAATCCCTCAACCCCTACTTGGAAGCCCTTTTGACTTAGCAAGTCTACCCCTAGAAACCCCTATCATAATTCACATTAACCCTAAACCCTAAACCCTAAACCGAGGCACCTCGTTGCTGGTGATCAGAGCCTCTGGCGCAAAGTCTTCCAGGGCATCCTGCAAGGAAGCTGAATAGGGTTTGGGGTTTGGGGTTTGGTGTTTAGGGTTTAGGGTTTGGGGTTTGGGTTTATAAGGTTCATAAGGTTTAGGAGCAAATATGGTTTCGCGGAAAGGGGGGCCAAATGGGCGCATCGAGCCACGCCGTTTTATCCCCAAGATCCCCCAAATCTCGGCCGCAAGTCTTCCTGCGTGCGTGGCCTATACAAACTCAACCTGCTGACTTCTTGGCGTCGTCCTCCAGCGCCGTGCACGTGCCTGGATGGTCCTGGTGGTGGTTTAGGGCCGGCTACCGCAGCTCACTAGACTGGCTATGGTGCACATGTCAAACGCCCCCAGCTCTGATATAGAATAAACCGTCGGACACCCCTACAGATCAGGGAGCCCTGGAGCCCTTGACACAGGAAGCTCCTAAAATTCGTAGAAGGGAATTGGTTCTGGTAGGGAAATAGGTGCCAGGTGCCCTTCGTAGTCCCTTGGTAGCCCGGGAACCATACTAGAATAAGGGCACCCTGTGTTGTGCCGATTACTTTACAAGGGAACCTTGACCCAAAAAAAGGAAAAGGGTACCACTGGACTACCAGTATCCGGTAAGAGCGTTCCATCAGGTAATGTGAGGTACGACTTCCCCACTTCTAAGAGCTCGTAAACCCTAAACCCTAAACCCTAAACCCTAAACCTATAAACCCTAAACCCTAAACGAGACAGCTCCTCGAACCACTGCTTCGCCGCACGCTGCGCCCGGGACACGCTCTTCAAAGAAGAGAGCAGTGAGTGCCTCCCCAACCAGCACTCGCCAAGAATTGTTTAGGGTTTAGGGTTTAGGGTTTAGGGTTTAGGGTAACCCTAAGAATCTTACTGTTGGCTAGCAGGGAATGAGGGATTCTCAACCCCATATCTTCCCTTTAAGGGAGTATATAAGCTGCCTCATTCCCAGATTCCCTACTAACCAGCAGGAAGGAATTGGTGGCTTTCCTACACTTCCCTTAGAACCGTAACTTAAGAATAATATGCTTAAGATGCCCTTGATGTGCGCTATCACGAGTCTTCTATTGGCGTCTTGCCTCCTTGCTCACCTTCCACCCCGCCCCCAAAAAAGTATGCGTTTGCTGTGTGTGGGGTTTCATATGAGAAGCGCAAGATCACAACGGCCGACCACTACCACAGGACACCGCCCCGGGCTTCAGTCAGTTTGTTTGTTGATGGTCTCCGGCCACTGGCCAACTGTCATCGGCCACCGGCCAAAGACGAAACGATTATGTTTGTATTGCCGTCTATCCGGATTTAAGTGTGGCAACAAGTAACGCCCGGCAGGGTGGAGAAACAACTGTTGCTTGACCACACGCGGCTCCCTGCCAAACATAACTGGTCACTGCCACTGGCAACAGGGATCCTGGCCACGTGCCTCAACTTAGACTTGAGCACATTCTTGATGAATGCAGAGGGCACGAGAGCTGGTGTATTCACCGGGGCCGTGTCTGCAAAACAACTCCTAACCGGGGTTATGGGTTCAGCCACAGGCACCAACTTACAGCCACTGGCGAGGTCTGCGCTCACTGGGCACCTAATTCGTAGCATTGTTTTCTATATGTGGGTGTTTTTCCGTTTGCAAGTGAGTTCCTCTCCTCTTGCTCTTAAGTATAGGAAGGTGCTTCATGTGGCAGTGTGCGTTTGCCTTTTGTCTTGGCCAGGTGATGTGCGCTATCACGAGTCTTCTATTGGCGTCTTGCCTCCTTGCTCACCTTCCACCCCGCCCCCAAAAAAGTATGCGTTTGCTGTGTGTGGGGTTTCATATGAGAAGCGCAAGATCACAACGGCCGACCACTACCACAGGACACCGCCCCGGGCTTCAGTCAGTTTGTTTGTTGATGGTCTCCGGCCACTGGCCAACTGTCATCGGCCACCGGCCAAAGACGAAACGATTATGTTTGTATTGCCGTCTATCCGGATTTAAGTGTGGCAACAAGTAACGCCCGGCAGGGTGGAGAAACAACTGTTGCTTGACCACACGCGGCTCCCTGCCAAACATAACTGGTCACTGCCACTGGCAACAGGGATCCTGGCCACGTGCCTCAACTTAGACTTGAGCACATTCTTGATGAATGCAGAGGGCACGAGAGCTGGTGTATTCACCGGGGCCGTGTCTGCAAAACAACTCCTAACCGGGGTTATGGGTTCAGCCACAGGCACCAACTTACAGCCACTGGCGAGGTCTGCGCTCACTGGGCACCTAATTCGTAGCATTGTTTTCTATATGTGGGTGTTTTTCCGTTTGCAAGTGAGTTCCTCTCCTCTTGCTCTTAAGTATAGGAAGGTGCTTCATGTGGCAGTGTGCGTTTGCCTTTTGTCTTGGCCAGGTGATGTGCGCTATCACGAGTCTTCTATTGGCGTCTTGCCTCCTTGCTCACCTTCCACCCCGCCCCCAAAAAAGTATGCGTTTGCTGTGTGTGGGGTTTCATATGAGAAGCGCAAGATCACAACGGCCGACCACTACCACAGGACACCGCCCCGGGCTTCAGTCAGTTTGTTTGTTGATGGTCTCCGGCCACTGGCCAACTGTCATCGGCCACCGGCCAAAGACGAAACGATTATGTTTGTATTGCCGTCTATCCGGATTTAAGTGTGGCAACAAGTAACGCCCGGCAGGGTGGAGAAACAACTGTTGCTTGACCACACGCGGCTCCCTGCCAAACATAACTGGTCACTGCCACTGGCAACAGGGATCCTGGCCACGTGCCTCAACTTAGACTTGAGCACATTCTTGATGAATAAACAAAAGTACATAACTCCTGGGGCGGGGCTATAGTTTCGAAAAAAACAAGAGGATAGGCCCCGTCTCATAAAGATGTGAAGTAGGGATTATATTTCTTGTATTCCCAAACGGACACCCAGTATGTACACTCACCAATATTAAACTGGAACCTTATATACACTCACCAATAACACAAATAAAAAACCCTGCTTCATGTGCAAAAGGAGGGGTCAGCTCCAAGGGCCCTGAAGTTGGCTAAAGAGTATTACGACTTACAAGGAGGGGTCCCCTGCTCCCTTACTATACTAACTATAGTGAAGGGAGTTATAGCCCAAGATAGGATCCTTCAAACCCAACTTAGGGTCTTTGTTGTATAAGTCCCTTAACTACTGTTAGTCTGTAGGTACCTGGTTCTCTCATTCCCGTCGAAGTGCCAGCAAGTTATCTAAGACCTCAACGCCTGAGAACGCTAAGCTCACGGTAAGCCCCATTCACTGCACCTCTTGTCTAATCAGGGTTTAGGGTTGAGGGTTTGAGGTCGCATGGTCCTTGCCGTTGCACAGAAATGATACAGGAAAGGAAGGGTTAAGAGGTGGTTGAGGGGCCATAGGGGTATGGCGACCTGGCCAAAGCAAGGCCTCGGCAACGGGTCTAGGGTCTAGGGTCTAGGGTTTAGGGTTTAGGGTTTAGGGTTTAGGTGGGTCGGCAAAACGAAAAGTGCGCGTCCAATTGCAGACAGAGCTCCCAGACACACCGCCGATGCGCTCGATACATGCCTCCAAGAACATTGGAGGAACACCAACTGGGGGTTTAGGGTGTAGGGTTTAGGGTTGGAACACCAACAAGTGTATAATTAGGTACATGGACCCTTAGGGTCTTAAGCCACTGGGCCGTTCTGGTTTTGGGTTTTTGATTGCGGGTCTGCGCTGCCCGGGGTGAAGGTTTCTAAACCCTAAGCCCTAAGCCCTAAACCCTAAACCCTAAACCCTAAACCCTAAACCCTAAACCCTAAGCCCTAAGCCCTAAGCCCTAAACCCTAAACCCTAAACCCTAAACCCTAAACCCTAAACCCTAAACCCTAAACCCTACCCCCAAAACCCAAAACCCAAAACGTTGATAAACTCTCGGAAGCTCAGGGCTCACGAACCAAAACTGTTGAAACCGGGTCCTTTACGCTACGGGAACCATGCGGCTTGCAGGTTTAGGGGGTTTAGGGTTGGGATGCTAGTAACAGGCTTAGGGCTTAGATTAGGGTTTTGGGTTTAGGGTTGGGATGTTCCCCCTTACGCTAACAATCCTTAATAGGGATTATAAAGTACCCCCTATTATGATCCCCATTAAGGACTGTTAGTATAAGGGGGAACATCCCAAGCTCAGGGTTGAGTGAAGAGGGTGTTAAAACCCAATCGTCACCTTAAGCTCTCTATTTCCTGGGAGTTGAAACCTGGAGCCCTCTAACTACAAAGCACTTCACCCGCAAAACCCCTAAAGCCACCTGCGTGTCGGCAAACACCGGTACCATGTCCACGGCGTGGCGGGCGCAAAGAGCCGTGTGATTGGCGTTCGTGAAGATGCAAACCTGCAACTTCGGTGATGGACTTCTCGATAACCTAAGTCGCCCTTGGCGCCCTTAAAGAACCTGTGAAATATTGCCCTAAGCCCTAAGCCCTAGCCCTAAACCCTAAACCCTAAACCCTGAACCCTAAACCCTAAACCCTAAACCCTAAACCCTAAACCCTAAACCCTAAACCCTAAACCCTAGACCCAAAGGGTACAAATGACGCTTTGGAGGTTCTGGGCGTTGGGCCTTGAGGCTCCGGGCTGCCAATGAGTTGTGCCATAAGAGAAGGTTGAGGGTTAGGGTTTAGGGTTTGAGGTTTATGGTTTTAGGGGTTTAGGGTTTCAGTTTTAAGAACGAAGCTTGGGGACCAAATGAACAACAAAAAGGTTTACCTCATTAAGAAATGTAGAAGTGTAGGGTATATGACCCTATTTTTCGGGCTCATTTGGTCCTCAGGGTAAGCTTTCTGGTTCACAAGTGGGGAATGAGAAAAAGAGGTACCCTATTGTATCCCTACGTTACCCTTTCAGGGGTGAGATGTAGGGTACCAAAATCTCTCGTTCCCTACTATAAGAACACGTAAGGCAAAGCCGTGCAGGGGATTCTTTGGGTCTCACGGCTAACGGTATAACTGAGCAAGTAAATAGCCCTAAGGGTCCATGAACCTAATCATTATTATACGCTTGGGCCCCACAGTCCCCATACAGCAAGTACTTTGAGGCCCTATTTAGATACATGGACCCTTAGGGTAGTAAGCCAAATTCGCATCCTAAGTCCCGTAGAGGCCTGGTGTCCCAGGCGACGCAGGTCCAACGCCAGCGCCACGTGTGGCTGGACGTCGCCCCGTGATCCGCTCACAACAATCGCCACGCGAAGGCCTTGCTGTTTGAGGCCTAAACCAAAGAGCAAGAACCCTAATGGGGGTTATCATGAGAGGCTGATAGGGCTTGGAGTTTCGAGTTTTGAGGCGCAGTCAGCTAGGGCTTGCTTCTTTGCTTTACTGAGACAAAGCGGAAGGGTTCTTGCTAGTTGTTTTTTGCTGAAAACCTCCGAAACCCTAAACCCTGAACCCTCAACCCAAAATACCAGGGCAGATGGCCGCTACGCGAGGCAGTCAACTGGAGCCTTGGCCTTAACTTTGACCTTCTGGGTGATTTCCGACCATTGTTGTGCAACGGTTCTTCCTTTCATGCTATTTGTTGGCATGTTCCCCCTATACTAACAGGTTAATAGGGACTAGAGCACCCCCTATTATAATCCCCGTAAAGGAGTGTTAGTAAAAGGGTAAACATATCAAGTTCTTTGGGCTTTTTTTGGGACGAAAGATCTCCTGGAGAGATAACGCCTTAAGACAGCCTGACCCACCCTGTATGCTACATTCAGGTACCCGTGATATTGTCGGTTACCCTATACGGATCTTAAGAAGAGGCTTTGCAACCAAAAAACCCTAAACCCTAAACCTAAAAAGGGTCAATCCTTCCACGCTCACACTCGCACAAGGCCATGGGCTGATTGAATGAGATAAACCCCAAACCCCCTCAACAGCCCTTGACCTTCAAGCTGGGCTCCACCAACCCTGAACCCTGAAGCCGCAAGCCTAAACCCTAAACCCTGAACCCTAAATACACCCTAAACCCAAAACCCTAAACCCAAGACCCTGGCCTCCCGCTGTTCCTGGGAACACCTCGCGGTCCGCTCCCGCCAAGTCAGAGAGCGGAGAGGTGCCAATGCTGCTCAAGCTGGATGGACGGAAAACAAGACCTCAAGGGACTAAAGGAGGGGCTTATACTAACAGTCCGCAAAAGGGATTATCGCCTTGAATTTGCATACTATTCCAAGGGCGAAAGGAAGCGTCCATGCCTGGCCTTTGTCTTGTTGGCGACTTAGTGAGATATTTGCACCTCATCGTCAAATTTCACAGTATGTGTTTTTTGTTGCACTTTTCGCCATGCTCAGGTTTAGGGTTTAGGGTTTAGGGTTTAGGGTTGAGGGTCTAGGGGAAGTCGACAGGAAGCGCCATGCGCGGTTCAGAGCCTCCCATGGATTCTCGACGGGTTGACGGGGAAGTTGTCCGTGCCAGAGGGGCTTCGGGTTTAGGGTTTAGGAAACGGGATGATCGAAGGACTAGAAAGGGGGACCTTGATAGAGGGACCTTAGGTGTTGTTTGGGGGTGAATTAGGGGCTGCTTAGGTAACTAAATGGTAACTATTTTCTCAGGACGCCCCCCCCCCCCCCCAAAAAAAAAAACAAATAAATAAAAATAATAATAAATACTCTTCCTTGTACGGTCAACATAGGGACTCTTTTCATTACTTTTCGGGTGGTTCTTAAGCAAATAGCAGCAAACCGACCACAGACATTTAACCCTAAACCTTAAATCCGAAACCCCCAAACCGGCCACAAACCCCATTGCTCGCCTCCCGCCAGCGCGCTGCGGCACCTTCGGAGCGGCGTGGGCGGCTCGAGCTCTGCTCCTGGGCTGCTTCTTCTTCTGGCTGTAGGGTTTAGGGTTTGTGAGTACCCTGGGCCAAAAAAAGGTAACCTTTCAACTATGGTAGGTGTTGTAGATACTACACCAACTGGTAACTAGGGGACTTATAGCTAAGTTAGAATACGCACTTCTAACCCAATGTAGGGCCTTTCTTATTTTAAACACACTAAACCCGAAGCCCTACACCCCCAAGCCCTAAACCCTACCGAAGTATTCCCTATTCAGGTACATGGACCCTAAACCCTAAACCCGATATCTCACCGACGGGACTCGGATTCTCCAGTGGTTCGGCACCGACCGGGTGCGGATGGGACCTGTGCAGCTTTTATTCCCAGGGTTTGGGTTTAGGGTTTAGGGTTTAGGGTTTAGGGCTTAGGGCTTAGGGCTTAGAGCTTAGGGCTTAGGGCTTAGGGCTGAAGGCTGAAGGCTTAGGGCTTAGGGCTAAGGGCTTAGGGCTTGGGGTTTGGGAAGATTCCTTGGGGCTTAGGGGTTGAGAGGGTGTAGGGTTCAGGGGTGCAGCAGGCTCGGGGCTCAGGAGCTTCCAAAGCACACTCCCTAAGCCAGCTTGGGGCAACCCTACACCCTAAACCCTAAAGCCCCTAAACCCTAAACCCTAAACCCTAAACCCTAATGACGCCAAAGTGCTTTCTGGCAACGGGGCAGCCAGCTCGAAGCCCACGGATTTGGCACTCTTCAGCGGGCCGCCTCACTTTTGTTTTCTCTTTGCTCTTGGGCTTTAGGGTCTGTAGGGGTAGGGTTTAGGGTTTAGGGTTTGGGCTTTAGGGCCTGTCGGGGTAGGGTCAAGTCTAAGTAACGCATCCCCGAGTGTGAATGTTGTGGGTGCTGGACAAATTCTGCAACTAATTTTACATAAAAGTGAGAAACTCAAAAAGCAACTAGTCTGACATAATCTGCGAACTGACAACCCTGGTGGGCAGCCTGGCAAGTCGTTCAGGGCAGTGCGGCGAACCTGCTTCATCCTGCCTCATGACACTGCTCAGCTGTGAAGTAGAAGGCCACAGACCCTAAACCCTAAACCCTACACCCGAATTAACTACTCAAGAGCTACTTGCCACGTCGAAGCCCAAAACCTTGTCAAGCCTCTAAGCCCTAAACCCCACCAGACCCAAGACTCACCTAGGGCCTAGGAATCAAAGGGGGGGCCAGGCCAACTCTGGGTCCTAGTAGCCCTAAACCCTAAACCCTAAACCCTAAGCCCTAAACCCTAAACCCTGAAAAACAAAACCGGAATCAGGACCTCCACTGGGTCCTAGCCTATTTGAAGCACAGTCGTTGCCAGGCCTATGTCCGGCGCCAGCAGCTGGAGCTGTGGCATTTCCTGGCTGTGTCGCGACGGTTTGTGTGGGGTTAAACGGTTTCGGGTAAAGGGTTTAAGGTTTAGGGTTTAGGGTTTCGGGTTTAGGGCTAGAAGGTTTCAGAGACCAGCATACCCTGAACACCTGGTTCATTGGGTTGAATATTCTAAGGCCTCATAGCATTGCTACCCTATCTGACCCCTTAGGAAAGGAGGCTGCAAGGGACAAAAGACAAGCCTGAGGTTAAGTGTAAAAGATAAGCTTAAGATCGAAACGAACTCTTCTTTGTAGGTTAGTAAGCCGCTGAAGCCCCCTCTCGGATTCTTAGGTTATCCCTACAGCGATGCAAAGTTTGGGCCTCTTAGGGTAGAGACCCTAAACCCTAAACCCCCAAAAAATGGGCAAACTAGCTGAGGGCTTGAAGCACCTTAGGTTAGCTGGAGTGTTGTAGTAGGGCTTCTGATTCACACTAGGACATGGAATATTGTGAAACCATTCCTGAGCTGTTTCCCTGAACCCTACAAAGCTTGCTCGGGGTTTAGGGCTGAGGGTAGCCTGAAGATTGCTTCTCAATCTTCGCTTGGCGCCCAACAGGGGCCCTAAAGCACGTAAACCCTAGCCTCCCAAAGCCAACCCTAGACCCCAAACCCCCAACGCCCTAAACCCTAAACCGTAAACCCTAAACCCTAAACCCTACGCCCCCCCCCCCCCCCCCCCCTACCCATGCCGTAAAAGCGCAGCCTTAAGCCGGTATCCCAGCTTCCCGTCTGGCGCCAAGGGCAATCCTCATCTCCACAGTTCAGTTCAGGGTTTAGGGTTTAGGGTCTAGGGCTTAGGGCTTAGGGCTTAGGGCTTAGGGCTTAGGGCTTAGGGCTTAGGGCTTAGGGCTTAGGGCTTAGGGCTTAGGGCTTAGGGTTTAGGGTTTAGGGTTTAGGGCATCCTCATCTCCACAAGGGGTCGTTCTCTTCAGGGTCCCTTCCTTCATGTACTTCAGGGTGCTGTACTAGACATAGGACCCAAAACAGGGAGACTTGGAGGTTCAACTGGTCATAACTATACTTAAGGGAACTATGGTCTAACTTTTAACCCAGTTTAGGGTCCTTATAACTCTACTTATAACTACAGGGGCTTCTCCTTGTAGCCCTAACCTCTAAACCCACTTATCGTCTTGGAAATTCTGGCGTAGAAGCCCAGCTGAGTCCTAGGCTCTAGGGTTTGGCGGGGGTGCTTGTAACTTGTATCCTAAACCCTAAGCACTAAACCCGACCAGAGAAGGGCCCGCGTACGTTCTGAGATTGAACTTGCAATCCCATTGTTCTCTGAGATTGAACTTGCATGGCCTTAATTCAGGTTTTCGCCCCAGTCATGAAGTTGACCAAATGCAACTCTAGTCAGCTGAACCCACCCCTAAACCCATCAAACTCTTCTCTCTTGTTTTGCTCTGGGACTCCTAAACCCTAAACCCTAAACTCTAAACCCTAAACCCCAAACCCTAAACCCCTTTGCAAACCCTTGAACCCTTGTGAGCGGAGCATCTCAGCTCTGCCATGGCAGTTCCGTCCATGAGGTCAAGGGCATCGAAGTCGAAACCTGGCAGGGGTTTAGGGTTTAGGGTTTAGGGTTTAGGGTTTAGGGTTTAGGGTTTAGGGTTTAGGGTTTCGGACCTCCGAGCTTAGGGCTTAGGGTTTAGGATGTCCGGGTTTAGGGTTTAGGGCTCAGGGTTTATGGTTTAGTATGTCCGGGTTTAGGGTTTCGTGGTTTGGGGTCTTGCAAGGCTTGGGGGGGTTAGGTTTAAGGCCTGGGAGGCTAGAGGCTTAGGGTCTGGGTCTAGGATTGTCTAGGGTTAAATAACGTTCTAAGACCCCTGAGAGAATCCCAAAATTAGAGGTCCCAATAGTACATACCCCATATATACAATAGTATACAATACTACTCTTTGGGTCGTTCTTAGGAACCCTTAAGGGATCTACTTTTTGGATCCTCCCAAGGGGTCTGGGTCCTAAACCCTAAACCCGAAACCCTAAACCCTGTTGACCACAAGCGCAGCGACGGCCCTTCGTTCATGGCTCACGATGCGGGCCTGGAGACCTCAAGTCTTCAGGCCGCCCTGCCACTTTCGCAAGCACGGTCCCTGCATCAGGATTTTGGGTTAGGGTTTTGTAGGGTTCTTGCAGCAGCTGCGGTTCCTGCAGCAGGCAGGGCGTTCGAAGCCGACGCGAGGCCAGGCACAAGCCGTCCCACTCAACAACAAACCATGCGAAACGCAGGACCTAACACCCAAAACTCCGTCGTCAAACTCTCCACATTCCCTGAGTCTAACACCCCACCCCACCTCATTGGCCCTAAACCCCCCATAGCCCCTGAGCCGCCAGATAGCCCAATTCCCCAAGCACCCCACAAGGACCGTAGACCTTAAACAACAACCCCTAAACCTAAACCCTAAACCCTAAGCCCTAAGCCCTAAGCCCTAAACCCTAAGCCCTAAACCCTAAACCCTAAACCCTAAACCCCAAACCCTACTATACTATAAAAGTTAAGCCCAGGGACCCAAGTCTCCCGCGAGGGACGTGGAGGAGGTCGAGGCCCGGGGGCTTGAAGACACCAGGCCTGGGTCCCTACTCTCCTCTACCATGTTCATGGGCTACCCTGCTACCCCCCTTTTTGGGTTTAGGGTTTGGGTTTAGGGTTTGGGGTTTGGGGTTTGGGGTTTGGGGTTTGGGGTTTAGGGTTTAGGGTTTAGGGGTTTAGGGGGTGTAGGGTTTAGGGCTACTACCCCCGTCTAGACTAGCCCCCCTGAAATAAACCTGAACTAGTCTTAATCATCCTCAAACAGAGGGGTTAGTAGGGGCACCCTTGAAGTATACAATAAATTAGACTATTAGGCTAGACTATTAAACTCTTCTAGTAATACTTGACGATGCTAGACTGGACTAGACGCTGCTATACTATACTATACTATACCATACTATACCATACCATACTATGGTACTCTACACTATATTAGTATATATATATATATGTACTTATATCTATCTTTTTTTCTGAATTAATTCGGGTCCATTTGCTTTGTGACCATCTTGTTGTTCGGGGGCCAAGTGGACAGGCTCTGCGCTGATGTTGGCAGCCCTGTTTAGGGTTTAGGGTTTAGGGTTTCGGGTTAGGGTTTAGAGATGCAAGAACGCCAAGGTGCAATCGTCCGTGCGCTCCGCCACAGCTGGCTCGGCCGACATGTTATGCACGGACATGGCTGCGGATGCTACTGGAGTGGGTTTAGGGTTTAGGCTTTCGCTAGGGTGGACGGTCGTATTTTGAGCAACGCAATCAAGTCTCTAAGCGAGTGGTCCAGACTGGGTTCAGACAGGAACTAACCACCCAAAAACAGTTGACCCAAACCCTACGTCCTAAACCCGTATATAAACCCTAAACCCTGGGGTTGCAGACTCATGAACTGGTGTAGATGGCGGCAAAAGCTCACAACCGCAGCGTTGGCACTTTCTCAAGCAACTTTTTGGGGTTTAGGGTTCAGGGCTTTAGGCCTGGTTGAGTGGATGCAGACCAGAAAAAGGTTTAGGGGTTTAGGACGGGAGGGCTTGGGGTCGAGGGTTTCGAGCGCGCAAAGATGCGCCAAAACCCCGGATGTTGCCCAGAGGCCTGCATAAGAAGTTCAATGACAAAATGCCAGTAGCCTGGCAAAACATAGTAACCATCATATAGGACATATTTCAACCTGTGAATACATACCACTATGTACCCATGGAGTAGCTTCGGGCAGGGTGTTGGAGAAGGGAAGAGTTCCAAGATTTCGGCTTTGGGGTCGCGGGTCTCAGCAATGCTGGAGTCACCGAGTAAACGGCATTGAACCCTAAACCCTAAGGCCTAAACCCTAAACCCTAAACCCTAAACCCACCCCATAAACCCTAAACCCTGTCTTCCAGGCAACTGAATGCCGTCATGCTTCAACGGTGTATAAAGCTAATGCGGGAGCTAATGCGGGTAGTTCTGCACATAATGGGTCCCTCTTGGAGGGTCCTTCCTGTGAGGGTGCCGTACTATATTTATAAGACACAAAAGAGACCCAGAGTTCAAGAACTAACCATATGATGATCTCGAGTCCCGAGAAAGCGGAACCCTAAACCCGAGACCCTAATAAAAACCATGCTGAAACTCCTTAGGACAACTAGCAGCCTTCTACCCTAAACCCTAAACCCTAAACCCTAAACCCTAAACCCTACTGGAGGCCAGCCATGAACTCTGAAACTGGGCAGGCACTGGGGCTGCTCCCTCCCCAGATGAATTCTTCTGAAGGGTCCCGTGTTGGCGTCCGGCTAACCGGGTTTAGGGTTTAGGGTTTAGGGTTTAGGGTTTAGGGTTTAGGGCCCTAAAGCCTAAGCCCTAAGTAAGCCCTAAACCCTAAGCCCCAAGCCCTAAAACCTAAACCGGCAGGTGCGTCCAGGGTGTGTCTTGCCTCGACAGAGGAGCCGTCCAGGAGGCCAACGGACAAAGCCTTGGCAGTTCACAGGGCGAGGGTTTAGGGTTTAGGGTTTAGGGTTTAGGGTTTAGGGTTTAGGGTTTAGGGTTTAGGGTTTAGGGTTTAGGGTTTAGGGTTTAGGGTTTAGGGTCTAGGGTTTAGGGTTTAGGGTTTGGATTTCGGGCCCAGTGGTCAGCCTCGGGCTTGGGAAGACTTACCAGCTGTGTCCCCCTAAACCGTAAACCCAGAACCTTGTTTTGCAGCTGGGCTTGAGGACCCTGAACCCCTTAACCCCTGAACCCCGGAAATCCTGAACTGAACCCTAAACCCTAAACCCTAAACCCTAAACCCTAAACCCTAAACCCTAAACGGCCCTAAACCCTAAACCCTAAACCCTCACTTCTTCGCCCGAAAGCCCTGTAGGACCGGCTCACCGAGGTACCAGGCTTCAGCCGGTGCCAAGAACCTGGGGGCCCCGGGCTTCCCACATCTCAGACAGCTGCTTCTTGGGCCACCTGCTCGGGGGTTTAGGGTTTAGGGTTTAGGGTTTAGTGTGTAAGTTCAGCTTCTTGGGCCACCTGCTCAGGGGTTTAGGGTTTAGTCGCTCACTCTCGCACAAGGCAGGCAAGGTCCGTTGGTCTGAGTAGGGTTTAGGGTTTAGGGTTTAGGGCTTAGGGCTTAGGGCTTAGGGTTTAGAGTTTAGGTTTTAGGGCATAGGGCTGAGGGCTTAGGGCGCCTCGGGTTTTCCGGCGGTCTAGGGTTTAGGGTTTAAGGCTTTCGGGGCAGGGATACCTTGTGACAGTTGAGGAGTCATAGCTGTAATCTTGCTGAGGGGATGCGTGGTGTGAATTGGGGGGGGGAGGGGGGGGGGGGGGGAGGGGGGGGGGGGGGTGAGGGGGGGGGGGGGGGCGGGGGGGAGGGCGGGGGGTGGGGGGGGAAGAGGGGGGGGGGGGCGGGTGGGGTGGGCTTGATACTTCAAGGATCTCGGGATCCCCTACACCCCCCCAAACCCTAAACCCTGAACCCTCAACCCTAATTCTAACACCTCAAACCCTAAACCCTAAACCCTAAAAACCCAAACCCTAACCCCTGAAACCCTACACCCTACACCCCTAAACCCCCGAAACCATACCCTAACCGACATCCAAATCCCCTGAACCCGAAACCCTAAATCCCTAAACCCCTGAACCCTAAACCATAAACCCTGAACCCTGAACCCTAAACCCTGAACCCTGAACCCTAAACCCTAAACCCTAAACCCTAAACCCTAAACCCTAAACCCTAGACCCTAAACCCTAGCCCTAAACCCTAAAAACCCCGGAGCTTGGTAGGGCAACTGGGGCGGAGGCCATGTGAGCACGGCCTCTTCGGGCCTTGGCTTGATGTCTCCTAACCCGACACCCTAAACCCTAAACCCTAGGGTTTAGGGTTTAGGGTTTCGGGTTTAGGGTTTGGGGTCCCCCCTAAGGGCGGGAATGGGTCTTGGGACTGGAGGGGTATCGGGGAAACCTCTAGGGAAGAGTCCGGAATTATCGGGTGGTGTGTTCTCTTTTTCCGCGAGATTGGCTCGTTCAGGTTTGACCGAAAACCGAAACCCTAAGCCCCGAAACCCGCCATTTCTTAACCCTAAAGCCCTAAACCCAAAGCTCATGGCAGGATTGTTTTTTTAACGGGAGGGGGGGGGGGGGGGGGGAGAGCGCCGAACGGTTCAACCCACCGCCAGACAGAAACTCTGAATATGGGGCGCCAGCGTGCAAACACTCTCAACCCTAAATCCTAAACCCTAAACCCCCAACCCTGAACCCTGCTTTGATGAGGCAGCCACACAGAGGTCAGCAGAGATCCGCTCTGAAGGGCAAGCCTGGTGCAAGCACTGGTGCAAGCACGCATGGGAACCCTGAACCCTAAACCCTAAACCCTAAACCCTAAGGTCCCTTAAGGGTTCGGGGTTTAGGGTTGGGGTTGAGGTTTTTGTCTTGCCACCAGGGTTCTTGAATCACTCCCGCCAAGGGTTTAGGGTTTAGGGCTTAGGGCTTGGGGTTCCTTTTATGGCGCCCCTTGCTCAAGCTGGGCTTTGTGAATGCGAGTGGGCTCCCATGCCAATGGTTTAGTATAGGGTTTGGGGTTTAGGGTTTAGGGTTTATGCCTATAGGTGGGGCTTGTAACAGGGGGGGGGTGGGTGAGGGGTAGTTCGTTCGAACCTCTTTTTAACCTTACTGTACTTACAACCTTATATACTTCCAGGGACCTCCTAAAGTAGGGTGACATGAACCTTTACGAACATAATGATTCGGTCCCCGGAAGTATTTAGGGCAACTACAAGCACAGGAAAAGCAGAGATGCCAAAAGCGAGGGAGCACCCCCTGTGCAAGGTCTTACTGCGGGTTTAGGGTTTAGGGTTTATAGGGTTTATAGGGCTTGTAGGGTTTAACGGGTTTATAGGGTTTATCGGGTTTATAGAAGGGTTTATAGGGTTTGGGGTTGCAGCCTCAAGGCACTCAGGATCTGCGAGGCTGCTCACTCCTAAAACTATTTTGCATTCGGGCCATGATGGCCTGGCCTGTTCAACAATTGACCAAACTCCAAAAACCCATGAAAGCCCCAAAAAGACCCTATAAACCCAATCATTTGGGATGTTCGCCCTGATACTAACAATGCTTACCAGGGATTAGAATACCCCCTATTTTTCCATCCCTAGCAAGGACTGTTCGTATAAGGGGGAAGATCCCAACCAACAATTCCCAAACCATAGTTTAGGGTTTAGGGTTTAGGGTTTAGGGTTTAGGGTTTAGGGTTTAGGGTTTCGGTAGGCCCGCCAACAATTGGGGAGCCGGCTCGGTGAGGAAGGCGGCTCGGCCCTCGGAGTTTGCTTGTGGGCTTCGGGGGGGAGGGTTTACAAGGAGGGGTCCCCTTACTATACTGGGGTTTAGGGTTTAGGGTTTAGGGTTTAGGGTTTAGGGTTTAGGCTACTAGCTCTGGTTGAGGGACTTATAACCTCAGTTAGGATCCTGATGATCCCAGTTTAGGGTCCTCAGAACTCTACTTCCAGCTAGGGAGGCCCCCCCTTGCAGGGTTTTTTGGGTTTGGGGTTTAGGCTTCAGGTTCTCGAGGGTTGGGGTTTGTACATCTGTTTGCCGAATGCGGAACGACATGACTTTTATAGGGGACCCCTCTCTGGACACCCAAACCATCGCACAGTCCTGAATATTCCGGCAAAGTTGACTGGGTTTAGGGTTTCGGGTTTAGGGCTTAGGGTTTAGGGTTTAGGGTTTAGGGTGTTGGGGTTTAGGGTTCAGGGTTTAGGAAGTTGGGGTTTGGGGTTTTAGGGGCCGGGGGGCTTGGGGGACTATGGGTTCAAAGTTCAGGGAGCCAACATTACTTTACTTATCAGCCAACTTGAGAATAGCCACTCATGGACCTCACCTCCTCAACCCTGGCACCTTAAACCCAAGGACTTATCACCACCTCCAGGGCTCTCCATGCGCCTAAATAGTACATGCTTGGGGTCTTCGAGGGGTTCCCATATAGTAGCTTTAGGGCCCAAGTCATACTCCCTAAACCCTAAACCCTAAACCCTTATGTCACCATGTCGGTACATGGACCCTTCGGGGCCACACACGGACCAAGGCTTCGAATCTGAGGTTGGTACGGTCAAGCGCGAGGAAGAGCTCCATAGCCTGGCAGGTCCCCGGAACCCCGAAACTTAAAAACTTAGAGGGTTTAGGGTTTAGGGTTCAGGGTTTAGGGTTTAGGGTTACTTCTCCAACAGCCAAGGGAAAAAGTTAAACTGTATGTTTCCTACTAAGTAAGGAAACCCGAAAAGTTTAAAGATCAGGTATTGGCTAAGTAAGTAAACCCGAAACCCCAAACCATTGCAGGGTGTAGGGTTTAGAATGGGTTTGGGGTTTGGGGTTTGGGGTTTGGGGTTTGGGTTTGGCGTTTAGGGTTAGTTTAGGGTTTACCTAAACACCAAGGGCGACCAGGAGGGGCTCTCCCCCACCGGTAGAGTTATCAGGGGGGCCTGAATTTCGATTATCAGCATATGTCGTAGGTTCTAAGTCCCTTAACTACACTCAGTATAGTACAGGGTCTCCCTGTAGGACTTACCCCAAAAGGTGGAAGAAAAAAAATGTTAAAGCTCGAACTCGGTCGTACATGGGGGGGGGGGGGGGGGGGGGGGGGGGGGGGGGGGGGGGGTGCTGGGGAGCCTGTTAGCGCACCTGTCGTTAATCTTCTCACACATTCGACGAACGGACTTCATCAGTCCGTCTACCCTAAACCCTGAACCCTGAACCCTGAACCCTGAACCCTGAACCCTGAACCCTAAACCCTAAACCCTAAACCCTAAACCCTGGGTGAGCCCTGTAAGGTACCCACCTCTGGCTCCACTGGCAGAGCCGCTGCACCTATCTTGCCAGCTCAAAGCTGACTTTGGCAAGGGCAGCTAGGGTTTAGGGTTTAGGGTTTGGGGTTTAGGGTTTGGGGTTTAGGGTTTAGGGTTTAGGGTTTGGGGGTTTAGGGTTTAGGGCTTGGGGTTTAGGGCTCTAGGGTGCCAGGGTTCTAGGGTGCCAGGGTTCTAGGGTTCCAGGGTTTTAGGGTTCTAGGATTTCGGGTTCTAGGGTTCTAGGGTTCTAGGGTTCCAGGGTTCTAAGGTTTCGGGTTCTAGGGTTCTAGGGTTCCAGGGTTCTAGGACTTCGGGTTCTGGGGTTCCTGGGGTTCTACAGTTTTAGGGTTCTAGGGTCCAGGGTTTCGGGTTCTAGGGTTCCAGCATATCGGGTTCCAGGTTTCGTTCAGGGGTTTAAGAGGGTTGGGTTGTGTAGGGTTTTGGTTTCAGATCCTGGGGCCTTTCCTGAGCCAGGCCCGATCCCTGCGGCAGAGCCATCTGAGGCTTGAGGTTGAAAAGGGGGCTTTGGGTTTAGGGTTTAGGGCTTAGGCTACAAGTAGGCCCGCCTGGTTATAAGTAGAGGTATATCTGATCCGAATATTGGGCTATCAGCATTAAAGCTTAGGTTGTAATCCCCTGAAGTCAGTCGAACAAAGGGGCCCTTACTTGTATTGGACCAGCTGCCTGGTCCCTTCATCTGGTTTTTGACCCCCTTAAGACCCCCGAAAACATAAAAGATAATAATCCCTATATTGCCAGGTTAAGGAAGAACTTGATTTCAAATTTGTTTATATATTTATGTATTTATTCTTTTATGTGTGTTTTTTGTTTTGGGGGGGGGGGGGGGGCTTCTCAAGCAATTGGTAGTTATATGGTTTAACTTCATTGAAGGGTTCGCGTACCTGCCCTAAGCCATTGTCCAGACCCTGCAACCTGACAAGTGCCCAAAACCAACCCATTTTTGAGCAACGGACTCGAAGGCTGCCACAGAAGGCCCAAACCCTAAACCCTAAACCCTAAACCCCAAACCCTAAACCCTAAACCCTAAACCCTAAACCCTAAACCCTAAACCCTAAACCCTAAACCCTAAACCCTAAACCCTAAACCCTAACCCTAAACCCTAAATGCCTAAATCCCTAACCTCTGAAGCCCTAAGCCTTGAACTTCCCTGAGGCTTTAATTCGATTTGCAAATCATCCTGCCACCACTATTCTTGGGTTTGGGGTTTAGGGCTAGGGTTTAGGGTTTGGGGTTTAGGGTTTAGGGTTTAGGGTTTAGGGTGTAGGGTGTAGGGTTTAGGGTTTAGGGTTTCGGGTTTAGGGTGTAGTGTTCAGGGTCCAGAATTTCAGGGCTTCTGGACCGAGCCAAGCACGCCCTCGTGGGTGGGATCGGCCGCCTGCTCTCCACAGGGCTGAGGGTTTAGGGCATGGTTGAACGCAGTGGTGTGTCGGTAGAAAAAGGCAACGAGACAGGCACACTAACATACAAGCTACATACCCCAGACTCCGAATACCGGGTGCGCTGCTGGAACAGGCCGTGGCGCGCGCAGGCGGCTGGCAGCAAGCCGCGCGTGGGCCTTGGGTGATAGGCAACTACACAGTCCAACAGAGCATATAGGCACTAGAAACACGACGTGTTTGAAGTTGAGGCAAGATCAGGCAACAGGTGGCGTCGCAGCAGTTGACATACGAAATGGTGTGCGTCATGGGGTATGAAGAAGGAGAACCCTTCGAGACTGGAACTGCGGCCAGCGCAGCAAGAAGGAGAACCCTAAACCCTAAACCCTAAATTAAACGGTTTGCAACAGGCTTCGAAGCCTTTTTGCAGCTGGGTTGTAGACGACGGCCAGGAAAGGAACATACACTCTCTCAACCACGGCAAACACACCCTAAACCCTAAACCGTAAACCCTAAACCCTAAAGCCCACTTCTTTCTCAAGTCCCGGGGGCGACCTCCGCAGATCTGGAAGAAGAGGCCGGCGAAGGCGAGGGCACCTGTTGCTGAGAGACTCCTAAAGCCTTCCACCTGGCGGTCGCCTGACTGACACCGAGGGTTTAGGGTTTAGGGTTTAGGGTTTAGGGTTTAGGGCTTCATGTTTTGTGGCAAGGTGGAAGCCATGATGCTGCCTCTTAGAGGCAGCAGGGCGGCGGTTCTTAAAATGACATTATTTCGATATGTGCAGGGGCTCAGCTTGAACTGGTACCGCAAGCTGGCCACAAACCGTTAAAGATGGAAGCTGAGCTCTTAGGAGCTGCGTAGCTTGACCTCCATTGCGGAGCCTGGCCTTGGTATTGCTGAGTTCATAAGCCCCCAAACAAGTGTTACACGCTCAGTTCTATTGTGGATTAGAGTATCCCAAAAAAAGTGAAAGTTGTACTCATTCAGCCACTAAGTGGCAAGAACTAGCATGGTGTTGGACTCCTTGCTACCACAGCCGCCGCCGACGACGGTCGCGAAGCTGGGCAGTGTCCATCTACCACAGTCACTGCCAGTTCGAATGTCTTTCGCCTGAAGGAAGCCGCCTTCGTAGAAGATCAACAGCCGCTCGTCCACTAGGTCCAAGGCTAAGACGCCCACGGATTCCTGGATGTCCCAAAGCGGCTGCCAACCACGTCTCTCAACAGACCACCCATACCTTGTGGACTGAAAGTCCCCTAAAAGGATGCCCCTTAGTAATACTAGCTAATGGTAGGGTTTGTAGGGCTTTAGGGTTTAGGGTGTACAGGGTTTAGAGTTTAGGGTTTAGGGTGCATACAATTAAGGGCCTTTTTGCTCTACTAACTTTAGTAGAGGGACTTAATTAGAACCTAAGTTATGACACTCATAAGCCCAGTTTAGGGCCCTTATGGCCTCCTTACAACTAGGGGGACCCTACTTGTAACATGTAGTCGTCCAGGGTGTGTTAAATAAAGAAATAAATAAACAAAAATAAATAAAATAAATAAATATAAATATAAATAAATAAACATATATATATATATATAATTGTAAATATATATATATATATATATTTATATTCATATGCTACCCAAACGTAGGGTTCTTTTCGTCCCCAAGGTACTCGAGAATGAGCTTGTCCCGCAGCGTCGCAATCAGAGTTCCAAGAGCGGTGCTTTCTTTGTTTGCCATGTCTCCTTGGTAGTCCAGCAGCCTAAAGACCAAACCTTATACAACCCTAAACCCTAAACCCTAAACGCTAAACCCTAAACCCTAGACCCTAGACCCTAAACCCTAAACCTACAGCCTATAAACCTTATAAACCCTACAGACCCTAAAACCTAAACCCATATCATACTAAATTTGCCCCTCTTGTGGACACTTCTGTCATTGGACACTTAAAAAGAGTATAACTGGGCCTTTCATTCAACTCCTTTTTTTGAGCTCGGAAACCGTCGGGGCCCCCTAGCCCTAAACTGGGTTAATTCGTATGATAACTCCGGCTCCAAGTCCCTTACCTATAGCTCGCAAAACAACAGTGCACTGAGTTGTATACACTCTAAAACCTAAACTCTAAATTAACCCTATACGCCCAGAACCCTAAGCCCTAAAGCCCTACAGACCCTGCCAAGTCGCTACTCGTGGCAATGCGCTTGGCTTCGCCACTCGATTGCAGGAGTGGGCTTTTCAGCCCAGTGCTGCAGTCTACCACCATCCTTGGCGTTCTTCTTTCCAGGGTTTCGGGTTTAGGGTTTAGGGTCAGTTGGGGTTTAGGGTTTTGGGGTTTAGGGCTAAGAACTGAATGTCTTTAGGGTCAAGGGTTCGGGGTATATGGGTTGTAGGTACAGGGACTCGGGCAACCATAGAACTTTCTGAAAAATCGGTCCAAATCAACCCCAGCAACGACGGAGAGCCATGCACAAGGACGATTGGCCAGCATTTCCTTAGTTGCGGAGTTCGTAAGCCCCCCAAAATCCTAACCCTAAACCCTGAACCCTGAACCCTAAGCCCTAGTGTAGACTCTCAGTTCTATAGGGGATTCGAGCATCCCAAAACAGTGTAAAGTCTACTCATGTCAGCTACGAAGTTTCGTCTCGTCGCAGGTGGCAGAGATGTCGGAGATGGTCCCATTCAGCGGACAGGGGTACCTAGTTCATAATTGGGATAGTACTTAAAAAATAAGTGCTTATTCCTTATTGGGTTTAAGTACCCTTACAAATGTAAAATGTTGCCCAACTATGACAAAGGCACACGCCCACCTCCGAGTTGTTTCTTGTCAACTCGTATACTCGGTACCGATCCGCGATGAACACCTGCTTCCGTGGGCACACGAGGGCATGCGGACTCCAGAATGGGCTCCTTGGCTGACCCTAAACCCTAAACCCTAAACCCCCTAAACCCCCTAAACCCTAAGCCCTAAACCCTAAACCCAAGGCTCGGTGAGGCCATCTGTGTTGTAGAGACGTCGAGCAGGGGTGGCCCATCTTGCCACATCCACACCGCAGCCTTGCGGACAAAAATGAACCCTAAAATTGGGCCCATATACCCTCTACTACTATAATCCCTATGTAGGAATTTAAACTACTATAATCCCCGGCCCATCAAGGTATATAATCCCTACTTAGTAGGATACATCTACTACTATAATCCCGATTAAGGCATTTGAACCATAACCCCCTTTTAAGACTCATTTGGTTTTTTTAAGGAGCCTTGCGGTTTCGGAAGTCCATGCCGTAAAAGGCGCCATGGAGGGCCCAGAGCAGCGCAAAGAGCCAGAACAAGGCAATCACCACGGTTCCGAACCAAAGCATGACACCTTAAGGACCACATGCACCTTAAAAGGGCTTATGGTTCATGCTACCTCAGCAGAGGGTATAGGGCCCCAGTTTTAGGGTTCATTTGGTCCCCAAGACACCTGCCATTTTGGCAGTGCTGTCCTGGTCTTTCGGTTTGCTCGGTCGGGGACCGCGCTCGTAGTGGTCTTCCTCCACTCCCAGCTCCAGGCGTTCCTCGGAACCTTAGTTGCTGAGTTCCTAAGCCACCAAAAAAAGGTGTACACTTTCGGTTCTCTAGGGGAGTCTGGTATCCCAAAAAGCGTAAAGTGTACTCACTCAGCCACTAAGGAGCTGTCCTCCGACTCTGGGTCGGCTTGCCGCTTACCTTCGTGGTCCAGAAACCAGATGAAGCACATGTTCACCACTGCGTGCGTGGCGTAGCACGTTGGTATCAGAAACCGATCCAACATCTCAAACGCGGTGGCAGCTGCAATCACGCACCAGAGCGGACCTGAAGCCACAACGAATGCCACGATGAATGGGCGATGTCGCACCATTCGGGTGATGGCGCCATCACTTCTGGAATCGTCGCTTTGCTTACCTTGGAGAACACAACTTACCCGAACATGGGGATCTACCCTAAACCCTAAACCCTAAACCCTATTTAAACCCTAAACCCTACACTACCATAATCCCTACTAAGGCAGAAGAACCAGATTTCAGGCGTTCATTTGGTCCCCAAGGTACTGGGCCCGAACTTGCGCAGCAGAAACCACACCACCATGAGGTTGATGACAGAGAACAGGATCTGTACCGCCCAGAATGCCCAAGCCTTTTAGGGTTTAGGGTTTAGGGTTTAGGGTACAAGGACCAAGTATGAACCTTAAAAGGGTGTATGGTTCATACTACCTTAATAGGGATTAGAGTAGTAGAGGGTATAGGGACCCAGTTTTAGGGTTCATGTGGCCCCCAAGGAGCTTCAGCGTAGCCACCATAGAGCGTGCCCACTGCAAGATAGCCACAGGCTTCCACCAAATTCGTGGTGCCACGTGCCACACTTCGAAACATGCAGTCGCAGCATTTCTGCCATTCGTGCTCTGAATTCCTTGGCTCGGTAACCATCTTGAATCCTAAACCCTAAACCCTAAACCCTAAGCCCTAAGCCCTAAACCCTAAACCCTAAGCCCTAAACCCTAAACCCTAAACCCTAAGCCCTTTTTTGGGCCGGTTACTTTTACAAGGGAACCCAGAACCCAAAAAGGGCGCAAAAGGGCACCAATGGGATAGCAAGCCCTATAAACCCCCTGAACCCACCCACCCACCCCAAGCCCTAAAATACCCTGCTGGGTTTAGGGTTTAGGGTTTAGGGTTTAACAAGGACGCCCTGTTCAGGCAAGAACTGCGTCCAAGATTCTGCCAAAACGCAACGTACCATTGCACAGGCCACTTGCGTTTGGCCCTCTCCAGATTCCGCAGCTCATCCTCAGACTCCTCCATGTCCTTACTTAGTTGCTGATCAGGGTTTAGGGTTTAGGGTCTAGGGTTTAGGGTCTCGAGTTCATAAGCCTCAACGAAGTGTACACTTTCAGTTCTATAGGGGATTCTGGTATCCCAAAAAAGTGTAAAGTGTACTCATTCAGCTGCTCAGCTCAGTTGTCCAGTATAGGGTTCAGGGTCTATGTGTACGGCTTAGGGTTTAGAATGCCCCCGATACTTGGAGGTTCATGGTACTTATGAACCAATTATGACTGTACTTAGTTCTAGGTATAATTGGTGAAGAAGTACCATGAACCTCCAAGTAAAGTAAAGGTCATCTACCCCTAATCCTAAGGGTCTACCTATTTATTATGCACTTGGGCCGCACAGTCCCTATATAGCAAGTACTTTAAGGCCCAAGTATTCCCTGTTTAGGTACATGGACCCTTAGCGTACTCTACTACAAGGAGGGACCCCCTTACTATACTAACTATAGTTAAGGGACTTATAACCTAAGTTGGAATCCTTATAACCCAAGTTTAAGTTAGGGTCCTTATAGCTCTACTTATAACTACGGGGCCCCTCCTTGTACTAAGAGTCTTCCTCATCAACCATGGCTTGGTCGAGGGCCCTGGACTCTGAATCTGCTTTCCAGCGTGACCGGAAAGACTCCGCGGGCTTGCGCTTGGCGGACACATCTGGAGAAAGGCCATCCTCGAAGGAGTAGACCCTCTCAAACTTGCGGCGCGAGTGGTTGCTCAAGCTCTGCGTCACCTTCGTGGGTGCCGCAGCAGCAGCAGCAGATGGGCTGCTAGGGGTCTTTCGCTGGAAGGCTTTCCACATTCGGCCAGCTAGGGGCGGCATCATCATATCACCGATCGGCTTCGACTCGAAGCAAGCAGTGTTTTCATGCGCTTGTCGTTGCCGCAGCTGATGAAAATGCTGCTTCCAACCTCTTAGGGACCAAGGGAACCTTAAAGGGTTTCGGGTTCATATTACCTTAATAGCGATTGTAGTAGTATAGGGAAGAAGGCCCCCGAGGTTAGGGTTCATCTGGTCCCCAAGGAACGTGGACGAATGTAGCGGACAAGGAGTCGGGCGGCTTTCTTGTAGGCAATGTTGCTGGCAATGATTCCTGCAAGAATGGACAGCGTGAGGTAGAACACCGCGCTGCCCAAGCACAGCATGTAAGCATTCAGCACGAAAGGGGGGCAGTCGGTGGGAATCTGCCCCTCGAAGAGCATTTCTCCGGCCAGGGATAGAATCAATGTCGCGACCAAAAGGGAACTGTTGATCCGATTGATGTCGGAATTCACCAAATCTCGAACCTCATCTCTCCGCATTGACTGCATTTGGATTTGTAGGTTGTCTTTCTGGTAGTGATGCGCCTGCTCGACTTGTATATCAGTCATCCAGGCATCACGGTTGTACGAGTACACACCCGAGGCCCAGTTGTAGATGCCTGCGAAGGCAGCGCCCACGATAAGAGCGGAAACCATGGCTCTCTGGAACCGTCAATGCAAAGAACCGGGTTGTGGGTCAAAAGGCACTTACATGCAACCTGCCTGTGCAATTCTGTGGCAATTCTGTGGCTGTGTATAGACTGCGCTCTGAATCTTGGCAGCAACTAACCCTAAGGGTCCATGTACCTAAATAGGGAATACTTGGGCCTCAAAGTATTTGCGAGAAGGGACTTTGGGGACCAAGTGTATAATAATTAGGTACCTGGACCCTTAGGGCAACCTATACTACTATAATTCTTATGAAGGTATATGAAACCATAAACCCTTTTAGGGTTCTTTTCTGTCCCAAGGAATTAGTGTGCAAGTTGTAAGGTGGGTGCAGTCTGATGGGTTTTGGGGTTCAGAACCCTGGCTGTCGCGATGCTGCGGCACCAAGAGAATAAGCCGTCCTACCCCTTAACACCATCCTGAGCCTATCGCCCCTATAAGTAAGGGCCCTTTTGCTATGGTTTAGGGTTTGGGGTTAGGGTGACTAAGTGCAGTGAAAGGACTCATGACCTAAGGTATGATACTCATAGCCCAGTTTAGGGGCCCTTAGAACTCTACTGATAGCCAGGGGGACCCTGGGAATCCCTTGCTACACTGTACGTCAAAGGCTGAAGTTATCAAACGTAGAAATTAAGCGACCCCTCCGCAAAGGGGTTTAGGGCTTAGGGATATCATGACCCACATTCGGTGGCATCGCCACGCTTCGGGTACCGCTGAGTCTGCATCGTAGGCTTCTGTGGAGGGAGAGGTCGATGCAACTAGCAAGCCACCGACCAGCCTCTTCGGCGCATATCTCTGGAATGGCAACCTCCGGCAAATAGACCTGGTTCATCCGAAAGGGCTATTGGCAGTTTGTTCAGCCCTAACCTCATGGATGAGTGTGGTTGAATTTCAGACACGCAATTATGCACTGGCTCAACTGCATCGACTTGTCAGAACCCGCAACGAAGCTGGGCCCTAAACCCTAAACCCTAGACCCTAAACCCTAAACCCTAAACCCTGAACCCTAAACCTTAACCCTAAACCCTAAACCCTAAACATGCGACTCGGCTCAGGACGGCAGCATCGAGCGCCACTTCGGCCAACATCATGGAGCACTGACGCCAGACCTGTCATCCCTAAGGGGTCCATGTACCTAAAATAGGGAATACTTGGGCCTCAAAGTACCGGCTATATAGGGAAATCCCTAAGGGGTCCATGTACCTAAAATAGGGAATACTTGGGCCTCAAAGTACCTGCTATATAGGGAAATCCCTAAGGGTCCATGTACCTAAACAGGGAATACTTGGGCCTCAAAATACTGGCTAATTAGAGACTTTCGGGCCCAAGTGTATAAGAATTAGGTGCATGGACCCATAGGGTGAAGCGAGAAGCTAAAGCCAATGATGTCGAACGCATCTGTAGGCTCGCGCATTCGCATCAGAAACTCAAGGGGGTTAGGGTTTAGGGTTTAGGGTTTAGGGTTTAGGGTTTAGGGTTTAGGGTTTAGGGTTTAGGGTTTAGGGTTCTTGGTGTCAGCAGAATGGGCTCAGAAGGATCCAATCTCAGGTTCTATGTCCCCTTACTTAATGTTGGTACAGTAAGGGCGCCCCTCCTTGTAAAGGCTAGTCCCGGCCTTGCAGCCTTCCGCTTTTCGACGTCAGACTTCCCGCCCCCCTCCAGACCCTAAACCCTAAACCCTAAACCCTAAACCCTAAACCGTAAACCCTAAACCCTAAACCCTAAACCCTAAAGGTTGCTAGAGGAAACCCAGGGTTTCCGTGCCCAGACGTTATCAGACATTTGTCCTTTGGGGCTGTCTCAAAAGAGTCATTCCCCCCCCCCCCCCCCCTAAGCATGCACCCCTAAGAGGTTCCCTCAACATACTCCTAATCTTCCCTCAGAGAATCTTCAAAAACCCTGCACCCTAAACCCAAACTTGCCCTAAACTCTAAACCCAAGGGTGCAAACTTAGGGGCCCAAGGCAAAATGCCATGGGCAGTAGCCTACAAAGGCTTCATTTGCCAAAGCCCTAAAGCTTCAGAGCTGCGGGCTGCAGCCTTAGGGCTTAGGGCGGTTTAGGGTTTAGGGTTTAGGGTTTAGGGTTTAGGGTTTAGGGCTTTAAGCTTCAGATCTTATAGCGGAGGGGGGAGGAGAGGGATTCTTTTGGTTCCGGACCCTAAACCCTAAACCCTAAACCCTAAGCCCTAAACCCTAAACCCTAAACCCTAAACCCTGGAAGGATCCAAAAAGTAGAACCCCCAAATAGAACTCCATACTACTCTTGGGTCATGTTCAGGAACCCTTAAGGGGATCTTCTTTTTGGAGCCTCCCAGGGGTCTGGGGAAAGCCTAAACCCTAAACCCTAAACCCTAAACCCTAAACCCTAAACCCTAAACCCTAAACCCTGAGCCCTGAACCCTGAACCCTGAACCCTAAACCCTAAACCCTAAACCCTAAACCCTAAACCCTAAACCCTAAACCCTAAACCCTAAACCCAAAACCCAACTCATCGTAACGCAGGCGCCATGCTCTGCATCGCTAGGTATCCATCCTTGGGGACCAGTTGAACTTTTTAAACCCTGAATCCAGAACCTAAACCCTAAACCCTAAGCCCTAAACCCTAAACCCTAAACCCTAAACCCTAAACCCTTTTGGGTTCATGTGGCCCTTACGGATGCACCAAGTGTGCCGGGCCTCTGGTGACTCGCTCAGCTGGGTCTCCTCCAGGCCTGAGCGACAGAGGGGGGGGGGGGGGGGGGCCGGGGGGGGAGGCGTAAAAAGAAAGTGTAGGGGGGGGGGGGGTTTAGGGTTTAGGGTTAGGGTTTAGGGTTTAGGGTTTAGGGTTTAGGGTTTAGGGTTTAGGGTTTAGGGTTTAGGGTTTAGGGTTTAGGGTTTAGGGTTTAGGGCTAGGGTTTAGGGTTTAGGTCTCCTCTGCCGAATAAGGGGATCCTGGAGAATCCGAGGTCCGACACATAACTTTAAGGTTTCCACCCAAGGAACTCCTGGTCCGAACCTAGCTTGGGGTTTAGGGTTTAGGGTTTAGGGTTTAGGGTTTAGGGTCTAGGGTCTAGGGTTTAGGGTTTAGGGTTTAGGGTTAGGGTTAGGGGTTTAAGGTTTAGGGTAGTTTAGGATTTTGGGTTTAGGGCTCTGATGTCCTGGCCAGAAAGGCTCAGCAAAACTCCCCATAAACCCAGAAGCCTAGACGCTAAAACCCTAAACCCTAAACCCTAAACCCCAAACCCTAAACCCTAAACCCTAAACCCTAAACCCTAAACCCTAAACCCCCCCCCTCTCCCCACCCAACCGAGTCTTCCGTTCATTCTTTGCCGACCCTCAGGGCGGTCATGCGGTCAACTCAGGTCCCAAGTCCTTTCAAAGAAAGGTCCTAAACCCTAAACCCTAAACCCTAAACCCTAAACCCTAGGGTTGAGGGATCTCTGGGCTCAGGGCTTCTTTTTGTTTTGCAACTGCAGGACTGCCAGGTGTAGAAGCAAAGCCTGCTTTATGTCCATCGGCTCTTCCCCTGAAGCCCACTTTGTAACTTTTCTAGACAATTCTCACCCCAAACCCTAAACCCTAAACCCTAAACCCTCAACCCTAAACCCCAAAACCCCAAAACCTAAACCCTAAACCCTAAACCCCAACCCCTAAACCCTTTTTTTCTAGGACCTTTCACCCTAAACCCCTAAACATCACAAAGAACAGTAGGTTTGGGTTCTTAAGGAAAGTTCTCAGCACTGACATTGCCGAGGAGGCGGCCCCACACCGCAACCTCCAACACCTCCGGCTGTGAGGGTTTAGGGTTTAGGGTGCAGGGTTTTGGGTTTAGACGATTCTTTCGGCGACTTAGATTTTCGGGCCTCACACGTTCAGGGTTTCAGCAGGGTTGAGGGTCCCCCCCCCCCCCCCCCTTTTGTACAGGAGTCATGGGTTTAGGGTTTAGGCTGTACTCCCAAAAGAATCAGGGTAGGTAGGGTGATCGTAAATCTGCTCCGTCACCAAAGTTGACCGAGTGTCTAGACCCAAGAGTAGCCTAAGAATATAAAGGGCACCTTCTTGGTTTTTACAGAGCTTGGAAGGGAACCTAAACTTTAAGGAAAGGGAAGAAGGGCCTACTATGGGTGCTAGGTGTCTCTGAAACCACTCCGCCCCCTATGCCACCCAGAGCACCACCCACCCCACCCCTAGTCGCAGTTTCTTGTTTGGGTATCTTCCTGCTTACAATTAGCACAACATAGCGTACAGCAACGCAAAACCCTGAGGGTCCATGTAACTATATCGTGTATGCTTGGGCCCTAAAGCTATTATATGGGACCCTTTGTTATGCTCAAGTGTATCCTATATAAGTACATTGGACTTTTAGGGAAACATACGCAAAAAAAAAAAATCTGGGCTTTACTCGCAGGTATGCAGAAGGGTATACAGAAAGGTATGGCCATGTATTTGGCTGCCCAGGAACCTCCTAAGCCTTGACAGGTTTAGGGCTTAGGGTGCCCTAAACCCTAAACCCTAAACCCTACACATATATATATATATATACCCTAAACCCTAAACCCTAAACCCTGTTGACGGGAGCTCGCGCCTTGCCGAACCCCGGAGTCGCCTGCCAGTCTTGGAGCTCCTGGAGACCTTGGCGTCCGGGCGTCCGGGTTGGCCAAGTGGCCTTTCGAAATGCTCTTAGGGTTTAGGGTTTAGGGTTTAGGGTTTAGGGTTTAGGGTTTAGGGTTTACCCACCCACGCAAGGAAGGGTTGAGGGTTTAGGGTTGTTTTCGCCACCCGCCTAGCTGAGGCCAGAGGGTTTAGGGTTTGGGGTTTAGGGCTAGGGCTTAGGGAAGTGCAAGGAGTGGCTGCAAGTTAAAGGCAGAGCGACAAAGGGCCCCCAAAGTGGGCTTCAAGCCGTCAACCTTCGGTGGTAAGCCCCTTGAAGAAAGTCAGTATAGTTATACAACGCCGCCTCTAAACCCTAAACCCTAAACCCTAAACCCTAAACCCTAAACCCTGAACCCTAAATCCCTAAATCCTTAAACCGCAGGGGTACACTCAGGCTCCTGCTTAAGGGGACATCCTGCAAGACTCCGGCTTTTGGAAGGGAGGGGCCGGAATTGCAGCTTCGACGTTGAAGGTTTCTGGCTGGGACGTGTGTTCTTTTGGTTGTTGTTGTTGTTTCTTTTGTTAGGGGGGGCCCCCTAAACCCTAAACCCTAAACCCTAAACCCTAAACCCTAAACCCTGGGACTGGGCAGCTGATGATCCTTGGACCTTTTTCCCACGGGCGCTCTCGAACATCCTGCACTTCGCACATCTACCGGTAATCGAGCAAAAGACAGGAACCCTAAACCCTAAACCCTAAACCCTAAACCCTAAACCCTAAACCCTAAACCCTAAACCCTAAACCCTAAACCCTAAACCCTAAACCCTAAACCCTAAACCCTAACCCTAAACCCCAGCTTCTAAGCCGAGGGCTCGGTCTTCTCCCAAGGTTTCTTGGGCCGCGAAACCTGCGACTCCTTTGGCTCCCGGGGCTTCGCCACCTTGTCATCGACCTCGAGGATGCCTGGGAGTGAACGGCCTTGGGCAACCATCGGTTTAGGGTTTAGAAGGGTTTAGGGTTTAGGGTTTAGGGTTTAGGGTTTAGGCTTTAGGGTTTAGGCTTTAGGGGAACGGCCTTGGGCAACCATCTCAGACACCTGCTGGAAGGTCATGGCTTCCGGGTCCATCCTTGCGGGCCACATGAAGTAGGGCTTATATTTCTTGTATCCCCAAAACTAGTTCATGGTTGGGATAGTATTAAAATTTTAAAATTATATTCCTTATTGGGTTTAAGTACCCTTAAAAATGTAAAATGCTACCCAACTACGACAAAGAAAAGGACACCACAAATATACACTGTATGAAAAAGGAACCTTAGATACACTCACCAAAGACAGAAATACATACCCTGCTTCACATGAACCAAAGAAGGGTTCTGGTATGTTCTGGTTCATATACCTCAATGTAGGGAGTATAGTGGTACCAGGGTATCTGATCCCAGTTTTCGGGCCCATTTGGTCTCCAAGGGACGCCATGTCCGCCGCCCGCTGTACCTCCTCAAGGCTGCCTTTGAGGCTCGGCGTCTCCTCCGGCCCGCGCCACTGGAGGACTGCCCCGGTCCTTATGAGGACGACATGAAACCAAAAAAGGGCTTTACGGTTCATATTGCCTTTAGAGGGATTATAGCGGTAGAGGGTCCACTACTGGTAAAAAAGAGTTTCGGGCTCATATTGCCTTAAGAGGGATTATAGTGGCATAGGTATATGCCCCCCCCCCCCCCCCCCCAAACCCTAAACCCTAAATAAACCCTAAACCCTCCCAAGGGTCTCCATCTGGCGCTCCTCAAAGCCGGCGGACTCGAAGACGAAGAAGAGGTCAACGCCGACGGCACGCTCCAGCACATCTCGCCGCATGGAGTAGAGCTTCACGTTGGAGGTGTCCTCCTTGGTGGATTTAGGGTTTAGGGTTTAGGGTTTAGGCTTTAGGGTTTAGGGTTTTGGGTTTAGGGTTTAGGGTTCAGGCATGGCCCCTTTCCTATACTAAGTGTAGCTGAGGGACTTATAAACTAAGTGAAGATCCTGAAAATTAACCCAATTTAGGGCTCTTATAACTCTACCTATACCTAGGGGGCCCCTCCTTGGTAGCCCAGTAGCCATACTACAGGAAGGACCCACCCTTTTTTGGGTTGGCTACGTTAGAAGGGAAGCTTGAACCCCCTCAAAAAAAGGGGAAAGGGGATACCAATGGGTTACCAAGCCTCTGACAACTTTCGAAGGATCTTCGCCGCATTTGCCAGCTCCTGCTGCCTCGGCCCACCGTCATCCGCGGGCTTCAGCTCACGCAGGCGAGCCCGGAGGGCAGACTGCGCCTCACTCGCTTCGCCCGAGCCTGCGGAATCGGCCGGCTTCTCCGCACCACCGGGGCTGCTGGAGGGGCCCTCGGCTTTGGTGCTCACCACGGGGCGCTGGTCGCCCTCCTGGCCGGGAAGCTCCGCCGCGCCCGCTGTGGCGGAGTAGCCGCCCGTGGACATGGCGAACCTCCTAGCGCACGACTGGCTTGTGTTTTTGTTGTGGCAGAGCTCACTTTGGCAGGGCCGGGCTGGAACCTGAAGTTCATATGTTAGCTGCAATCTTGTAGGGTTTGAAGCCACCTTGGTGCTCTGGACAACCTTGGTGCTCTGGACAGAAAGCGACGGTGAGAGCAAATCCACGCCATGCCCCGTATACAATATATATATATATATATATTCATATCATGCTACTGCATGAGAAGTTCGTCCTGATGCTAGCTGCAAATGACCTCAAGCATTGCACCCCTATGTGCTGAGGCCGCATGCAGGGAAGCAGCACCTGCGCCAGGCGCGCGGGCGACCAGCTACGATAGGTAGATAGCCAGACAGGAACGATTGGTGTATATGCATGCGTGCGTGCAGGAGTTTGCGTCTGTGTGTCTCTGTGTCTGTGTGTCTGCATGTCTGCGTGTCTGTGTGTCTGTGTGTCTATGTGTGCGTGTGTGCGTGTCTCTGTGTGCCTCTGCATGTCTCTTCGCGTCTCTGTGCACAAAAAGCTGAAAAGAACGACAGATGCTTCTGCCACCTTTCCTTTGCAACTCTCCCACGGAGCCCCCGACATTAAATCTGCTGTCATTCCATACGAGCTTTGCGAACCGAAAACCTCCACCAACAAAACCCCACATGGTAACAAGCCCTTAAAACCTTCATTCGCTGAACCCTAAACCCTTTAACCCTATGACCCTCTAACTCTATAACCCTAAAACCCTAAAACCCTAAAATCCTAAAGCCCTAAAACCCAAAAAACCCTAAAACCCTAAAAGCCTCAAAGCCTAAAACCCTGAACCCACGCCTGGAACTCTTGAGGGGGCAGGAGGCACAACGCCCAGAGCGTGCGCTGGAACTCCGCAGAGAACTGCCGAGGGTCCTGGGCCATCACTTGGGCTTTGGTCTAGGGCTTAGGGTTTCGGGTCTAGGGGGTCCGCATAACCACGTGTTCTTCGTTTGCATGGTTTAAGTGACCAGGGAGGATGCTTTAAAGGACTTCCGGGTACCAATGCATAGGTCTATATTCTCTGGCTGCAATAATACCCAACCGAGTTCTTTCTTCGAACCCAGGCCGTTAGAAGGATCCAAACTGTAGAGCCCCCCCCCCCCCCAAAAAAAAACAAAAAAAAAAGAGTAGTACCCTCTACGACTACTGGGTCATGCTTAGGAACCCTTAAGAAGATCTACACTTTGGATCTTCTCAGGGGTCTGGGAACATCGGGCTGCCAGGACTTCGGAATGTTGTGCACAGTGCCGGCCTCCACCTGGAATGCGGCCACCACACGCGCAAGCATGGGCAGCTCCTGCTGAGCGCAAGCCCTAAACCCTTAACCCCAAACCCTAAACCCTTGACCCTACACTTTGCCTACCTAAACCCTTTTGACACCCGAACCCTAAACCCTGAACCCTGAACCCTAAACTTGCCACTGGACTGAGGCCGAGCCAGTAAACCCTAAACCCTGTAAACCCCAAACCCCAAACCCCAAACCCCAAACCCTAAACCCTAAACCCTAAACCCCAAACCCCAAACTTCGGTGTGGGCGTTATACTCCTGAATCGTATATAACGTTTAGGGTTTAGGGTTTAGGGTTTAGGGTTTAGGGTTGGGTCACCCTAAGGGCCCATGAACCTAAATAGGGCATAGAAAAGTAGAGTTAGAAGGACCCGAAATTTTTGGGCTCTAAGCATCCTAACTTAGGCTACAAGTGCCAAGCACATCAAGCATACGGCATTGGAACCCCTAAACCCTAACCCCTAACCCCTAAACCCTAAACCCTAAACCCTAAACCCTAAACCCTAACCCCTAAACCCTAAACCCTAAGCCGAAGCTCTCGAGGCTACTCTGCATGCCAACCTTCACAGCTTCTACGCCATGTCACGTCAAGACCCTCCACCCTAAACCCTAAACCCTAAACCCTAACCACGGACTGAGGGGAACGTCTACCACCCCAATTCATCAAACCTTATAAACCCTGTAAGCCGTGAAGCCTGAAAACATTGGAACCCCTTATAAACCCGAAATGAGCATATGACTTCTATACACTCTACAAACCCTATAAGCCCTGTCGACCCTATAAACCCCATAAACCCTTTTTGTGCTTGAAATTCCCCTTTTTCTAGCAGCCCTAAACCCTAAACCAGAGAACGTCCTTCTGGCCACTGGACTGACAGGCTAGCACGAAAAAAGTCCAAAACCCGAAACCCACAAACCCTAAAACCTAAAACCCTCAAACCCACAAACCTTAAAGCCCTAAACCCTAAACTAAACCTTATAAACCCCAAACCCTAAACCCTAAACCCCTAAAGCCCAAAGCCCTAAAACCCTAAACCCCTCAAGGCTGCCTTATAAACCCAAAACCCTAAAGCCCTAAAGCCCTAAAGCCCTAAAGCCCTAAAGCCCTAAAACCCTCAAGTCCTACACTAAACCTTATAAACCCAGAACCCAAAAAAAACCCAAAACCCCAAAGCCCTATACCCCTCAAGGCTGTCGTCCTTGGGAGGCGTGGCCAAATCACGCGGGAGATCGCTCAAGAAGTCGAAGGCATCCTCCCGCTTGGCTGTACTGGGAGGTTCATGGTACTTAGGGTTTAGGGTTTAGGGTTTGGGGTTTAGGGTTTAGGGTTTAGGGTTTGGGGTTTAGGGCTTTGTTGCCACCCACACTGCAGGGATGCAAACGCCCGTCAGTCATGAGCAGTCGGAGAAATGACCACAGGAAAAAAGCTTCAAACGTGATGGGCTTTAGGGTTTTAGGGTTTAGGATGTAGAATGTTAAAGGTTAAGGCTTTAGGATTTTAGGGTTTAGGCGGTTTGGGGCTTTAGGGGTTTAGGGTTTTGCGGTTTCGGCTTCGATTCGGGCTTTCGGGCTTCAGGGTATTGGGAATTTAGGATTTCCCAGCAGGTACAGCAAACCTTGCCCTCGAACCCTGAACATGCTTTAGAACGTACTCATTTCAAAATATTTAAGAAAATGAAGATATAACAATACAACAATATTATATTCATATCAGAAAAGAAACAGGGCAAATATCGGACAAACAGACTTTAATACCATTGGCGCCTGCATCGCCCGGTGCAGCTCTCGCAAGCAGTTGGAGACCTGCGGCGCGATCTGCATGGTGGATTTGGGGGAAAAACAAAGCCACGGGTGACGTCTGGGCAGCGCTCTGAATCAGGGTCCCTTCATGTGGGTTCCCCTATATAGTACGGCACCCTAAAATGAGAAGGGCCCCACCCAAAAAAAGGAATCCAAATTCACAGAGCGGCCGATATGGTTCTACAGGGGTCAGGGACTATCGAGCTTCAAAACTCATCCGAATCAGGCCCTGTATCGTGAGTGCATGAGTGTCGTCGATTTTTGGGTTGGCCTCGTGGCTTGGTTCGTAAGTGGTTTTATGTATGGATAAGCAGCATGTGCACAGTCTAAGAGAGTCGCGATACTCCGTGCATGTGTATGCAGGCTTCGTCGTGCCTTAAGATGTTGGCCATGATAGCAGTCACATGGACGTGTCCTACGACTTCCTTTGTAAAGTAGGCTACGACGAACCAGTGGTGCACGATGCTCACAACAACGCATGGAAAAGATGTCATGGTACAAAGCCAGGACTCCCCAAGTGGCTCATCTTGGTCGTCGCGTGCATTGCCGTCAAGTCTGATAAGAACGAGCACGCTGAGGAAATCAACGTGCTTGAAACTGTCTGCTACCTGGCCAAGCTGGTGGAGCATGGCTGATCACTGCTGAAAGAACAAGCCTTTGTTCTCCATGAAAGTGCTCACATATCGAGTTTATAGCATCCGGGCGGGGGCAACAAAGACCAAGCTACACATCAGCGGGTCTTGTGTCCCACGCGACACTACAGGGAGGAACCCCCCCCCCCCTTCTGTACTACAGTAAAGAACTTAGAACCTATGTTATCGCGCTGACAACGCAACATGTCAGGGTCCTCTAAGTACGAACACCAAGGGGGCCCTCCTTGTAGTTCCGACGACTGCACAGCTGCTACTCGTTGGCTGCATCACGACACGAGGGTGCGTCCGATTTGTTATAAAGGCCGGTGGCCTTTTTATCCGTTGTCCTTGTACACCTTTAACAGAGCCGCTAGATACCCGAATAAGAACCCCCTACAAAACGAAACCCCACTTCAAGAGACCACCAACCAAGATAAAACAAAGTACGTACATTCTCGCGGCGCCTACCTGCACTCAGCCGGGGCTACCCTCAACCATCGGTTTCGAGGGTGGATTTGGGGACCTGCAAGTAAGGGCCCCTCTGTTATACTAACTTTAGTTACGGAACTTAAAGACTTCTAACCTAGGTTCTGATACTCCCGGTTTGGGTCCTTATAACTCTACTCAGAACTAGGCAAAATAAGCAATTTTAGTCTCTCTGGGTTACAGTGGGGTTGCATACTTGGAGGTTCATGGTACTTATTAACCAATCATAACTGTACTTGTAACTGTACTTATAACCATCTTAGGGCACTTAAAAACCTTATCAGTGGGTTATAAGCACAGTTATACTTGGTTATTGAGGGATTTAGGGGTTTGCGGGCTTCTTTGCGGTTTAGGGGCTTTGGATTCCAGGGTTTAAGGGTTTGGGAGCGTTGGGGTTCAGAGTTGGGGGGGTTTCATATCCATGGCTTCACCTGTGGCATCTTGCTTCTCAAACCCTAAACCCTAAACCCTAAACCCTAAACCCTAAACCCTAAACCCTAAACCTGCCTGCACCCTTCTGGGATCTGCTATACCGGACCAAAACGTGCCATGCAGCGCTTGGTATAGACTCTACGACCGGCCGGCGGGCAGCTGCAACCGAAACCTCGAGTATTTTTAACCCTAAACCCTAAACCCTAAACCCTAAACCCTAAACCTCAAGCCCTAAACCCTAAACACAAAAAACACCCATTAATTCAGGCAAGGGACGTATGATGTAAGCTACCATACATTCACCCCAAGTTTGCGCCAGGGCCCTCCTATCTCTACTTTGAACTAAGGGTCTCCCTTCTGTTAACTACACCCTAAACCCTAAACCCTAAACCAACAGGCTGCACACCTGCCCGCCAACTCAGGGTTCGTCTGCCAAAATGTCAAGGGCGCGGCCCTTCTGCCTGCCGCCTTTCGAACCTAAGCGCGGCTGAATGGGACTTATGGGGGGTTGGTTAGGGTTGAGGGTTTAGGGTTTAGGGTTTGGGGTTTGGGGATTGGGGTTTAGGGTTTGGGGTTTGGGGTTTAGGGTTTAGGGGCCTTATGGGGCGTTGGGCTCAGGGGGCTAAGGGTTTAGGGTTCAGGGCCTAAAGGGGGTTAATTATGGGGCTTAGGCCTTCAGACATCTGCGGATTTGGGCAAAATCAGTGCAGAGATCTAGCTAGGCCTTGATTTGCCGGGAGAAGATGCCAACTCAGAACAAGGACTCACATCCCTTCATTCGGGAAGATGCCTTGAGGAAGCAGCCAGAGGTTGAAGGTCGATTCCTTTTAGGGTTTAGGGTTTAGGGTTTAGGGTTTAGGGTTTAGGGTTCATGTACCTCATTGTTATATACGTGGGCCCCAGAGTCCTTATATCGGAAAGTGCTTTAAGGCCCAAGTACTCCTGTGGTTTGGGTACATGGACCCTGAGGGTAATGTAGAGATTCCTTAAATACGAATCATGTAACACCAGCATGGGGTGTGCTTCCGAGCGGCTTTTTAGGCTCAGGGCTTATGGTGATTCTTTTTTTTGGGGGGAAGGCCTATAATAAGGAGAGAACATGTTGGTGGACCGTTAGTACAGTGCATCATAACCCTAAACCCTACACCCTAAACCCTAAGCCCTAAAACCCTAAACCCCAAACCCCAAACCCCAAACCCTAGCCATATGTCCTTTGCGGCATCTGCTTAATGGGAGGTGCCGTGATCTGAAGCGGCCCTCCGAAGCTCCGAGCCTTCTGTTTGCTTTCTCACATTCAACTCAACATTAGCAAGCCCGAACTGTTGTTTGCTTAAGACCTCCTCCCGAGAAAAGAAACAAACAAGATAATAAGCCCTATATTGCCCTTATAAGGAAGAATATGTTTGTTCTTTTGGGGGCCCTTATAGGCAAACGGCCTCCCCCCAACTGCCTGTAGACAGATCGATGTGCATGAGGGCCCTTTCTGAGAGGTACCGTGGGGGGAATAAGAGGGGGGATGCAGACTTTTCAAGGGTTTAGGTTCTAGGGTTAGGGCTAGGTTTAGGGTTTCAATGCTTGCCAAAAAGCAAAGGGCCTCGCTATGCCACCTATGCGGCGGCGGGAGGCGGGGGTGGCGGAGGAGGCGCCTGACCAAACACTGGTTGAACAGACCAGGGCTGCATATATAGCTTCTCGTGCCACAGTACACAAGCACAGTACACAGATTATGATATATGGGTGGGGGGGGGGGGGGGGGGGAGGTTGTAGTGGTAGCATATTGCGAAACACGCTCTTTCTCTCTCACTCTCTCTCTCTCTCTCTCTCATTCTCTCTGCTTCCTCTGCTCCGCAGGCTGGATACCCCTCCCCGTACGCATGGCACACCCTGAGTTCGCGAACAACGCACGCCCTGTCCACAGGCCCCACCCTAAACCCTAAACCTTTTTTGAGCCCTAAACCCTAAACCTTAAACCCTAAACCGCTCCATGAAAGGCCCCCAAAAGGCTTCGACGGGCCTTGTTGTAGCCGCCTGTAGGCTGCGGAAGCAGCAATCCGCCTGTCCCTGACGGTCGCTTGGTGTCTAGGTGAAAGGCCTGAAAATACTTTTTTGTTTTTAAGAAATCCCTGGTAGACGTCTGTGTACGTACATACACATACATATATACATATATATATATATACATACAGGTGTATATATATATATATATGTGCAAGTGTATATATATATATACATACCCATACATAACGATATTGTGGCATCTCAGTTTATCGCCCACTTGGATGTCCGAGGTGGCTAGGAGTGGGGCCATGTCGTAAACCTACAGCCCACATCCAAAACCTTATCTACTACTTGCTGAAGAACCTCCTTTTATTATAAGAAGAATACTTTTTTTGAACTTCATCTGGGGCTCTTAGGTAACCCTTGGGCTCCAAGTTCACTATACTCAGCACGTACTTTAGGGCCCTATATAAGCCTTGACAAGTAATCCCTAGACCCTAAACCCTAAACCTTTCTAAGTAACCCTAAACCGGCCCTAATGTGTTGGAAGGCACAAGTGGTCCCTTTTTGGGTACATGGGCACTTACAAGGAGGGGCCCCCTTACTATACTAATGATAGTGAAGGAACTCATAAGTTAGGATCCTTATAACGCAATTTAGGGCTCTTATAACTCTGCCTATACCTGCGGGGGGAGGGGGGCAGCCTACCCCTAAACCCAAACCCTAAACCCTATATACTGCACCCTAAACCCTAAACTAAACCCTAAACCCTAAACCCTACACCCTAAACCCTAAACCCTATGTACTGTACCCTAAACCCTAAACCCCCTCCTTGTAGGGATAAGGGCCCAGACCTCGTGCGCCCTCGGGCGCCGCAGCCGCTGCCGGTGGTTGGGCAGCCTGTGCCTGGGGAGCCGCTGCAGCCGCAGCCTGGGCTCAGGGTTTAGGGTTTAGGGTTTAGGGTTTGGGGTTTGGGGTTTGGGGTTTAGGGTTTAGGGCTTAGGGCTTAGGGTTTATATAGGGTTTAGGGTTTAGGGTCTAGGGTTGGGGGTTTTGGGGCTGACTCGGCTGGGTTATAGGATGGCATAAGTATTCTGACTTCTGTTTGTTGTCCCGGTGACTACAGTTACTACAGCAAGGGGACCCCTCCTTGAATGAGACCAAGACCCAAGAGCCCTAAACCCTACAAGCCCTAAACCCGACACCAAAAACCCCAAAACCCCAAAACCCCAAAACCCCTAAACCCCTAAACCCCTAAACCTTAAACCCTAAAACCTAAACCCTAAACGCCCGCCTGTTGGGCGGCCTGCGCCGTGGCTCCGCCCGTGGCAGCTGCGGCAGCCGATGGCATACCCCAAGCCATGCCTGCAAGATCCCTAAACCCTAAACCCTAAACCCTAAACCCTAAACCCTAAACCGCAATGACTTTGTTATGCTTGTACTCCCTCAAAGCCCCTATAGATATGTATTTATACATATTTGCTTTTATTTTTTTACAAAACCTTATCGAAATTATCCAAACAATATCCTTCAGTGCCAATACATCCCCTGGAGTCTCTATAAACGACTAGAACCCCAAAACAGCCCTGAGAACAGGCCATGTAAACGGCTCGAAGTAACACAAACCCTAAACCCTAAACCCAAACGTAAACCCTAAACCCTAAACCTTAAACCCTAAACCCTAAACCGCAATGACTTTGTTATGCTTGTACTCCCTCAAAGCCCCTATAGATATGTATTTATACATATTTGCTTTTATTTTTTTACAAAACCTTATCGAAATTATCCAAACAATATCCTTCAGTGCCAATACATCCCCTGGAGTCTCTATAAACGACTAGAACCCCAAAACAGCCCTGAGAACAGGCCATGTAAACGGCTCGAAGTAACACAAACCCTAAACCCTAAACCCAAACGTAAACCCTAAACCCTAAACCTTAAACCCTAAACCCTAAACCGCAATGACTTTGTTATGCTTGTACTCCCTCAAAGCCCCTATAGATATGTATTTATACATATTTGCTTTTATTTTTTTACAAAACCTTATCGAAATTATCCAAACAATATCCTTCAGTGCCAATACATCCCCTGGAGTCTCTATAAACGACTAGAACCCCAAAACAGCCCTGAGAACAGGCCATGTAAACGGCTCGAAGTAACACAAACCCTAAACCCTAAACCCAAACGTAAACCCTAAACCCTAAACCCTAAACCCTAAACCCTAAACCCTAAACCCTAAACCCTAAACCCTAAACCCTAAACCCTAAACCCTCAACCCAACCCCCGAGCTGCGCCTTGCATGCCCATGGCGCTGGGATCATATCCGGCCAATCCCACCATGCCCATCGGCATGCCCATCATTCCCATTCCTCAGACAATGGGGTTTAGGGTTTAGGGTTTAGGGTTTGGGGTTTGGGGTTTGGGGTTTGGGGTTTGGGGTTTGGGGTTTGGGGTTTGGGGTTTGGGGTTTGGGGTTTAGGGTGACCCGGGGGTAACCTAGGAATAAAAAGGGCACCCTTTTTGGTTCTAAGGGGATGTTCGGGTTCATTCCATTGAAACTGCGTCTTCTTCTGATTCAACAGCCCTTGAGGTGTGTGGCGCCTACGCAGCAGGGCGTACTTGGAGGTTTACACTTATAACCCAATGAAAAGTGTAGCTATAACACACTTATAAGCCAGGGTTTAGGGTTTAGGGTTAATTATAAGTGCAGCTATAATGGGTTACTAAGTACCATGAACCTCCAAGTAGGGTCTGAGTTTAGGGTTTAGGGTTTAGGGTTTAGAGTTTAGGGTGTCGCGACTTGAGGTTCGTAAACGCGTATGAAACATGCTTGAATCACTGCGGCTTGATTGGCTTCAGCTGTGCAAGTGTGGTGCACCTGTACCCTAAACCCTAAAACCTAAACCCCATTCATCCAAGATTCCCTGCATACCCATGGCACTCATCATATCCAAGCCTCGGCAATTCGCGTGATCACTGAGGCTCTCAGGAGAGTCTGCCAAAGGCTCCATGTACCCAAAACGTAGATACTTGGGCCTTAAAGGGGTTCCTTTTGGGCCTTAAAGGGGTTCCTATAAGGGTACCTTCAGGCCTAAGTATCTACTGTAAGGGTGCATGGAGCCTTATAGGGATCCCCTTTGTTGCATGATATCCTCCTATTCTTTGCGACCCGTTCGCTGGCAGCTCGAGCCACTCTGCAGGAAGTAGTAACTATAGTAGATTAGTATATTAGTAACTATAGTATAGTGGTATACTAGTAACTATAGTATATAGTGGTATATTGGTAACTATAGTGTATTCGTACATTATGCAACTTTCCCTTGCGCGGGGCCTGAGACTGGTGTCAACAACAATCCTGGCTCCAAGGACTTCGAGGCTGAGCCGTGCAGAGCTAAGCTGCGACACACCACGGGGCTCATTCTGGAGCGCCCCATCCGAGAACTACAAGTAAGAGGGCGCTTGTGTTGTACTGACTCTAGTGAAGGGACTTATATCCATTGATGGCACTCGTACCCCAGTTTAGGGCTTACAACTCTAGTGCAACGAGGGGGCGCCTATTTGTCGAGCAATTTCAATGTCCGTACGGTTAAGTATTTCTAGACCCCTTGAGAATCACCTGCACAACTCGCTGACTCTGCTGAGGCCGCCACCCATGCCCATACCCATTGGCATGCCGGCCATTCCCGGCTGCGCGGCGTTGTACGCCATCATTCCCGCGCCGGCCGTTGCGGCGGGTGCTGCGGCGGCTGCTGTGGCAGCCGCGGCCATACCGGCTTGTGCTTGCTCCATGGTCTGCGGGGGTCGCGATGCCGCCTTGGAAATGGCACCTGATACGCCGGAGGGATGGGTGGCCTGAGGAGCCGTGGGGGCTGCCTTCACATCCGTCTGTGTGGTTGGGGTGAACATGGTTCGCAGAGCTGATGCAGTCTGCTCCGGCGCGTTGGGTGTGCTGCCTTGCGGAGGCGGAGGCGGAGCTTTCACAGGGACTGGGGGTGGGACCACCACGGGGCCAGGCTGGACAGGCGCTGGCGCCTTCGCCGGTGGTGCTTTCACCGGAGGCATGGCACTCGCCTTGACCGCCTCTTCCTTGGCCTGAGCGCAACGAACTTCCTAGTTGTGCAGGCCTTAAAACAGAACCCCCCCCCCCCCCCCCTCACTCCCTATGGGGTCTGAACCCTGAACCCTGAACCCTGAACCCTGAACCCTGAACCCTGAACCCTGAACCCTGAACCCTGAACCCTGAACCCTGAACCCTGAACCCTAAACCCTAAAACCCAAACCCTAAACCCTAAACCCTAAACCCTAAACCCTAAACCCTAAACCCTAAACCCTAAACGCAGCTTAACCTTGAGAGGCGTTCCGTTCCCTGCCGCAGGGTGGCCTTGGCCTCGGCCTCCGCTTGTAACTTTGCCTTGGCCTCAAACTCCGCCTTTGCCTGCGAAACTTTCTTTGGTGGAGGGGGGGAGGGGGGGGGTTTAGGGTTTAGGGTTTAGGGTTTAGGGTTTAGGGTTTAGGGTTTAGGGTTTAGGGTTTAGGGTTTAGGGTCCCCTTTTTGCAATCTTACGCCTGAGGTTGGAGGCCTTCGGCACCTTCGGACCTCTTAATACCCTCTTCTATGGATTCTACAGGGTTCGGAACAAAGGGTTTAGGGCTTAGTGTTTAGGGATTTGGGTTTCTTCAAAGTAAACTCCAGTACTTTCAACCCTACCGGGGCCCTTGACTTTTTTGGGCGTAATCCCTTCCCCCTAATACTAAATCCCTCCCCCCCCCCCCCCCCCCCCCCCGCCCCCCCTCCCTAAATCTGAAATTCGCCTGGGCCCGAAAATATTTAAAATTAGGGGGGGGTTCTAAATCCTGGTTTGAAGGGTTCTAAATCCTAAAACCTGAATTCCGAAACCTAATAATTAAACCCTCTAAGCCCTGAGCCCTGGATCCTAATCCTGTCAGCCTTCAGCCCTAAACCTTGAAACCCTAATGGCTCAACTCAAGGGCGAAGGCCCTGAACCCCCCCCCCCCCCCCCCCCCCCCCCCCCCTAATTCTCAAACAGGTTTAGTATTGGGCTGGGTGCCGGCAGGGTCCGGGAAAAATAATATTTAAAATTAGGGGGGGTTTTAGTATTAGGGGGAAGCGATTAAGTAGACTCCAAACAGGTGGAACATCCCCATAGCCCAAAAGGTGCACTAAAGGGAATCCCACCTTTCTGGCGTCTACTGCGTACTACCAGGGTATCTAGACACGAATCATCTGCTCTTGGTCTTTGCATGTCGGCCTTCTCAATCGCTTCGGCTTGGTGCTTGGCAATGCGCTTGTGGAATGGATTCCTGAGACGATCGCTGGGAGGCGCTTAGGGTAGCTAGTGGCATGGAGGGAGACAGGATCATCAGCGAGCGAGAGAGAGAGAGAGAGAGTTTGAGAGATTCTGATTGGGATGTTCCCAATAAGGCTAACAGTCCTGAATAGGGACTATAGTACCCCGATGATCATCCCCATTAAGGACGGTTAGTAAGTGTCAGTATAAGGGGGAACATCCCAAGAGAGCGAGAGAGAGAGAGAGAGAGAGAGTATATATGAGACGGTACAGTGAGAGAGAAAAGAGAAAGAAGGAAAGAACTAAATAATGCAAGAAATTGAAATAATGAAAGCAAGCAAGAAAAGACGTAGATCAAAATGGCAGAACCTAAACTAACAAATGACTAAAGAGAGGAGGAGTTCGGGGGAGGAAAGAGAATGAGGGACCAAAAAAGGACCCAAAGACCCAAGTACCATATCCCAAGCAGCGAACCCTCAGAACCTCATTCCAAACCGCCAAACTGTGGGTTAGGGTTTAGGGTTTAGGGTTTAGGGTTTAGGGTTTTAGGCTTTCAGGGTTTAGGGTTAGGGTTTAGGGTTCAGGGGTGAATCCTCAGCCCAGGCACACAATTGGAGCCGCCGGTTTCAGGGCGGCAGACACCTGATCCAAGAATGCGAGTGTTGTCACAGAATTACGACAACTTCCGCACCACCCCCGCTGAATCAAATAACAACAATCTACAATTCGTGATCTTTTCTTGGCTGCACTTAGCAGGGTAGCTATAAATTCAATTTCTACCTGCCTTATTCAGAAACCCAATAAACCCCAAAAGACTAAGGATCTAAAGTTACAGTAAAGCACCACAGAGTTTTTGGGATTCCACGGGCCACGAAGGAACACTACACACCATGGAAGGGACTCCAATACCCCTTCATCAAGGAAGATTCCTTAAATTAGAATAGGGTTCCTTAATTTTTGTTTAAGGAATATTCCTTAAATTACAATAGGGTTCCTTTTATGGTTCAAGGAATATTCCTTAAAATATAATAGGGCTCCTTTTTATGGTTGAATGAATATTCCTTAATTCAGTGCTATTGGAGTCCCTGGGATCCTTGGGGACCAAATGAACCCTAGCCTTGGGGGCCCTATACCCTCTACCACTATAATCCCTACTCAGGTAGTATGAACCATAAACCCTTACCACTATAATCCCTACTCAGGTATGTGAACCCTAAACCCTTTTAAGGTTCATTTGGTCCTGGAGGATGGAAGGGAGGTCTTCGCCCTGCGCCTTCTTGTCAGCATCGGCCTCTTTGCCGTCGGCGCCTGGCTCCTGTCGGTGGCTGCGGTTGAGGGTTTAGGGTTTAGGGTTTAGGGTTTAGGGTTTAGGGTTTAGGGTTTAGGGTACGAAGCCAAATTCTCCCATCGCCGAAGCCCAACGGGCCTTCTCGACGCCTTCACCCGGAGGCTTGGCCACGCGCGAGTGGAATGGGTTCCTCCAGCCCAGATCACGCGTTTGCTTTTGGAGGGCTTACGGTTTCGGTTCAGAGTTTAGGGTTTAGGGCGTAGGGTCTATTTGCCACCTGCCGCAGCAGACAACCCACATTGGGCTTAGGGTTTAGGGTTTAGGGTGGGAACTGTTCGGAGTTCCAAGTCGGGGAGTCCCCATAAAGGCTATTGCGGAATTTCAGGACTGCGCAAGCCACCCCTAAACCCCAGACCCTTTTTGCATCTGCGCTCGCAGGGATAGCCAGAACGCAGGCTTCCCCGACCCTACACCCTAAACCCTATAAACCCTATAAACCCTATAAACCCTATAAACCCTATAAACCCTATAAACCCTATAAACCCTATAAACCCTATAAACCCTATAAACCCTATAAACCCTGTAACCTAAACCCCAAACCCTAAACCCTATAAATCAGAAGCCCTCCACCCTCACTAACCCGACTGGCTTCCCGAATGAGGACTGGGTGGGACACTCAGTGAAAAGTATATAAGAGTGTCTGTGGAACATGATAAGACGGGCAGTCTGCTTTGCAAGGTCTGCGGGTGTTTGTTCCCTGCACGTCCTTAGGGTTTAGGGTTTAGGGTCTTTCACAGAGTCGTAAACCCTATAAGCACCAGAAAACCTTATGAAGATCCTATGAAGACCCTATGAAAACCCTCCAAAACCTGAACCTCGGATGCATTCTGTATAAACAATATAGACCCTATAAGCACTAGAACACTATCCGATGAAAACCCCTTTGAACACCCCCAAACCAACTCTTAGCCCCTAATCGTAAGTTATAAAGCCTATAAACACTACAACTCCCTATGAAAACCCTATGAAAGCACTATGAAAGCCCAATGAAAGCCCCATGAAAGGCCCAATGAAAGCCCTAAACCTCACACCCATTCCCCTAAACCCTAACCCTAAACCCCAAACCCTAAACCCTAGTTCTAAGGGTAGTCTTGGGCCAGCTTTGGCTCTGCGGCCCAGTGACGCCATGGAACCAGCCTGCTTCGCGGCAGTAGCCTGGTAAGAATCCGCGCGTTCAGGATTTCTGTGGTTTAGGGTTTAGAGTTTAGAGCTAGAAGGCCGAAAGGGTGCAGGGTTGAAAGTCTACCCTCAGGGCCCACGTACCTTTGTAGTATATACTTGGGCCTTCAAGGGGGTTCTCATATAGTAGCTTAGGGTCCGGGTTCGGAATTATGGAGTTGAGGAAACCCCCCGAAACCAAAAAATCCTGCCCGAAGCAAGCTTGCACCTCACAGTAAAGGGGGTGATCTCCCAAATGCTCAGGTACATGACCCTAAGGGTCCATGTAACTAAATAGGGAATACTTGGGCCTGAAAGTACTTCCTATGTAAGGACTTTGGGGCCCAAGTATATGATAACGAGGTACATGGACCCTTAGGGTTACCCCTTTTTTTGAAGGGTACAAAGGTTTCCAGGCAAACCGAAGCTGTCAACTCACTAGCGATTGCCTTCTTCTCCGCATCATCCATGCCAAAGTCCTTGCGTTTGTTGTAGGGTTCTTAAGGGAGGGGGGTTCAAGGGGGGTAGGTACTAGGGAGCCTTAGGGAAGCTTAGGGAGCCTTAGGGAGTAGTGGGGAGTATTGGGTAACTTTGGGTTACATACCGCCCTTGAAGCCGCCCCCCATATGAACCCTACAATATGAATGGCTCAGGGCTGCTGCTCCTATGTTGCTCCAATAGGGAAGATTTGTTGTTTTTGCTTTTCGAGGGGGGGGGGGGGTTCTTAAGCAAATAGCAGGTTTAGGGTTTAGGGCTAGAGACCCCAAACCCTAGAAAACCCCAAACTCCAAGCCTGACATAAACCCCGAAACCCCAAACCCTCTAAACCGAAGCGCCTCAAACTCCAAACCCCATCAACCCCAAGACCCCTAACCCCCCCTCCCCCACCAAAAACACAAAAACAAAAGCCTTCAGTTTGACCAGCTCAGGCTTGGATGGGCCCTAAACCCCAAACCCCAAACCCTAACCCTAAACCCGAAACCCCAAACCCTAAACCCGAAACCCTAAACCCTAAAGACCCTAAACCCTATATCTGCAGGTCCAAAACCCTAAACCCCAAACCCTAAACCCGAAACCCTAAACCCTAAACCCCCACTGCACACCCGACATCTCGTCCCCCGCTCCTCGACAGCCTTGCCCTCGGCGCCTGCCTCCTGGGGCAGCCCGAAGCCCTTTAGGGTTTAGGGTGGGTTTAGGGTTTAGGGTTTAGGGTTTAGGGTTTAGGGTTTAGGGTTTAGGGTTTAGGGTTTAGGGTTTAGGGTTTAGGGTTTAGGGTTTAGGGTTTAGGGTTTAGGGTTTAGGGTCTAGGTGTAGGGAAGACACCCTTTTGCAAGGAGAGAGCCCCCCCCCCCTAGCTATGAGTAGACACCCTTTTAACACTGCTTGCTTAAGAACCACCCAAGAAATACAAACAATAGTCTTCCTTCATTTGGGACATGTAGGGATTCTTGAGGGTTGAAGGCTTAGGGGTTTGGGGCGTAGGTAGGGCCAACTTAAACCCTAGAAGCCCTCCACCTTGAGCCCTAAGCCCTAAGCCCGAAACCCCAAGCCCTAAACCCTAAACCCTAAACCCTAAACCCTAAACCCTAAACCCTAAACCCTAAACCCTACACGCTGTTTTAAGCCCTAAGCCCTAAAGGGAGTGAGGGGGGGAGCCTTCGGGTTCGGACTTTCGTGTCAGCAACGTTTCGCATGTGGGTCTACATGAGGTAGGGTTGTGAATGCGCGCGTACCCCCAAAAGGACATCCCTGTTCTACACCAGCGTGCAGGGTTTAGGGTTTAGGGTTTAAGGTTTAGGGTTTAGGGTCTAGGGTTTAGCGTTTAGGGTTTAGGGCTTAGGGTTTAGGGCAACCTTGAACCGTTGAGTCGGAAATATTTCCCGACAACTCAGGTCCTCTACCCTTGTCTAAAGGGTGCAAAGGTTACCCTTTGGCACACTCGCACAAGGAACATCTGCTAGACCCGAGAGCAGCCTAGGACAAAACAAGGGTGCCCGTTTTTGGTTTAAAAGGGGCTGGCGGAGAAGGGAACCTTAACCCTGAAAATACTCCGGGTCCTAGCATCACAAACCTAGACCCGGGAGATTGAACCCTGCATTAAAGCCTAAACCCTAAACCCCAAACCCCAAATCTTAAACTCCAAACAGTAAACCCTATACTAAACCCTAAACCCTAAACTCCCTAAACCCTAACCCTAAACCCACTTGCGTCCTCCTTTGCAGCCTCGGCATCGTCGCTCTTGGCAGACGCCGCTTCTTCGGCCTGCTTGGAAGTGCGTTTGGCTTAGGAAGTAGGGTTTGGGGTTTGGGGTTTAGGGCTAGGGTTTAGGGTTTGGGGTTTAGGGTTTAGGGTTTAGGGTTTAGGGCTTAGTTGAGGGTTTAGGGTTTGGGGTTTGGTGCTTGGGATTTGGGTTTAGGGTCAGTAAGATGGGTTCTGTGGAGGATCATCGGGCAAAACAGTAGCAAAGAAAGATGACAACAACACAAGTAACAACCCGTAAGATAAACATCACAGCCACACAAAACGCCAGAAGGCTTGCACTGATATGTGCTATTTGCTTAAGAACCCCCCCCCCCTCCCTTCCCCCCTCCCCCCCAAAAAAAAACGAAAAACATAGGAAGAACAAGATTCTTCCTTTTGGGGGGGTCGCATAGGGATTTCTAGTTCGTATTTCGAGGTTCTTAAGCAATTAGTAGATCATCCTCGTAAGATCACGATGCCCAAGCTTTGTACACTCGACTTGACGCTGTAATGCACGGGGTGGTTCAAGGGTTCCTAAACATCCCTAAACCCCCGAAAAAAAAAAAAAAAAAAAAAAAAAAAAAAAAAACAAGCCCTAAGACCCTAAGCCCTAAACCCTAAACCCCCAACAAAAACAAGCCCACATCCACAAACCCTAAACCCCAAAAAAACAAGCCCTTCACAGCATGAGCTAGCTTCCCCGAAGGCTCCATGTAGCGTAAGGTTTAGGTTTTAGGTTTTTTCTTTTGCGTTCTATGGTTGCAACAACAAACAACAACACTCTACTCTACTCTACCCTTAAAGTTGTACCCGTGGGTTTCGTGGACCCTTCTTTAAGACCCCTAAGGGAATATATAAGGGCCATACTAGGAGTATCTTAAGGGCACCCCTCTTAGGGGTGTACATCCTTAGGGGTTCTGATTCCCTTGAAGCATCCAATCCGGCGAAACTGGCATTCGGCCTTCTTGTCCTTCTTCCTCTTCTCGGAATCGGAAGAGTCGGAGTCTGCCTTGAAAAGGAAAGGGGAGGCGGACCCTGAACCCTAAACCCTGTTGGGGTGGTTGGGGAAGGGAAGGGGGCACCCTAAACCCTAAACCCTAAACCCTAAACCCTAAACCCTAAACCCTAAACCCTAAACCCTAAAGCATCGATAGCCCCGAGGATGAGGGGCTTCTGCGTAGAAAGGTGCTGCAGGGTTGTCGGGACTCCGATGTTCCCCAAACCCTGACGAGCTGGACCGATAAAATCCCCTAAGCCCTACTTACTGTACACCCTACCCGAAACCCTAAACCCTACACCCATCAAGGCCGCCATTCAATGAAGAGGGCGCATGGCGCCTCCTTTTTCTTCGACGCCGCAGCCTTAGCTCGACAGGAGAGTTCCGTTACCACCACAATGTCACGACATAGGGTTTAGGGTTTAGGGTTTGGGGTTTAGGGTTTTGGGGTTTAGGGTTTAGGGTTTCGGGTTTAGGGTTTAGGGCATAATGACCCTGGGGACAAAATGAACCGTAAAAGGGTTTATAAAAAGTTTATGGTTCATACTACCTTCATAGGAATTTTGTAGTATAGGGCGCATGAACCCCAACTCTAGAGTTCATTTGGGCCCCAAGGAATGAAGAAACAGAACAGCTCAATAATGTAGCACTCATGATCATACATAACAATGGTCGTATGGTCGGCTCTCTAAATGATGGTCCCTTGTTGTGGTTTAGGGTTTAGGGTTTAGGGTTTAGGGTTTAGGGTTTAGGGTTTAGGGTTTAGGGTACCCTACAGAAGAGGGGCTGCCTGGGGATCCGGACCCCGGAAGGGACCATCTGAAAGAGAAAGGGTTTAGGGTTTAGGGTTTAGGGTTTTGGGGTTTAGGGTTTATTAGGGTTTAGGGCTGAGCATAATAATCATGGCTTCTTGTCACTTCTTGTAGGCTTGACACCAATAGAAGGAGGGGCTTCCATCCAAGCTACACTTAAGGTTAGGGTTTAGGGTTTAGGGTTTAGGGTTTAGGGTTTAGGGTTTAGGGTTTAGGGTTTAGGAAGGGACTGCCTGTATGCCCTAATTACACATGCTTTTCTTTTTAAATCCCTGGTAAGGCATATGGACCATAAACCCTTACAGCTAATAACCTGGGGTCCGGATAACTCTACTTATGTGTAACGCTAAACCCTAAACTCTAAACCCTAAACCCTATATTTTTTCTGCCCGTTCACTCCTCTACAGCCTTCTCAAGGCTCGCCCCTGGTATGAAGCAAATTCACCTTGGGGACCAAATGAAGCCGAAAATTGGGGCCATATACCTATACTACGATAATCCCTACTTAGGTGTATGAATTAACCATAAACCCTTTCAAGGTTCATTTGGTCCTTAAGGCACGGCTTAGATGACAGTCCGGCGGCATCATCTCTGGCATCGTTCTTCGCCCGCACTTCCGCGTTGGTAGGCTTGGCTTCAGCCTTCCACAGTGCCCCCCCTCTGCATGCAGTGCATGCAGACGAGTGTTAGGCTAGCAACTATGACACCACAGGGTGCAACTTTCAAGACACGGTGGTGATGAGTGTATAAGGCATGTCGCACGGATGAGCCTTCCGGCTTAGAAGGCCTGTCATGGCTGCGGAGCGACCCCGAGGCAAAAGCTGCATACGCTCTATGTCCACACGTGCGCGCGCAGTGCAGCAGTCTAGATTTGTTCAGCGTGCGAATGCGCCGCGCCCTGTTCGCACAAGCAAAAATCCATTCGTTCGACACGATGCATCTCGTTTCGTGGCATAAGCTCTACTCCTCAAGCCCCAAGGATCCAAACCCTAAACCCTAAACCCTAAACCCTAAACCCTAAACCCTAAACCCTAAACCCTAAACCCTAAACCCTAAACCCTAAGGACCTACACTAGAACTGCACCAGGTCAACCAGAGCAAGGATCAGCTCATCTGGAACATTTTCATAAGCTGTACCCTAGCACTAAGCCCTAAACACTCAACTGACCCCTACAAGTAGTTCAGGGTTTAGGGTTTAGGGTTTAGGGGTACAAGTAGGGGCCCCTTACTATACTAACCTTAGTTAAGGGAGCTATAACCTACACAGGAATACTTGAACCCAATTTAGGGTCCTTATAACCCTGTTTATGGCTAGGGCGCCCCGACATGTATGCCGCTCTCAGCAGCAAACCCTCAAAAACTCTGCGCCTTTCGATCCTCCTCCTTTCGGCGTGCAGGACTTCGCCTTTGCCAGGACAGAGTGGGTTGTGTTTAGGGTTTAGGGTTTAGGGTTTAGGGTTTAGGGTTTAGGGTCTACGGGTAGGGCTTAGGGCTTAGGTTTAGGGTTTAGGGTTGAGAGTTGAGGGTTGAGGGTTTTGGGTTTAGGGGTAGGGTTTAGCAAAAAGGGAAGGCGAGAAACATAGGCATGATGTCTGATGTCTGAACACAGCACAACTTGAACCTAAACCCTAAACCCTAAACCCTAAGCCCTAAACCCTAAACCCCAAACCCTAAACCCTAAACCCTCAACTCTCAACCCTAAACCCTAAATTTTTAAATTTAAATTTGAACCCTAAACCCTAAACTCTCAACCCGAAAATCTCAACCCTCAACTCTCAACCCTAAACCCTAAACCCTAAACCCTAAAGCTCCCAACCCCTAGAAATAAGAAAGACCATCCCAGGGTCCCAACGAGCCCCAAGTCCCGGATTCACACCACACCCGAAATCCTTTCTTCTAAACCCCAAAACCCCAAACCCTAAACCCTAAACCCTAAACCCTAAAGCCTAAACCCTAAACCCTAAACCCAACAATTCCGAAACCCTCTCTCTCTCCTTGATGCTAGAATCCTAAAGCCCCTAAACCCTAAACCCAAAAACCCTCCAAACCCTTTCCCCTAAGCCCCCTAAACCCTGAACCCTTAACCCCAAACCCCCTAACCCCCCTAACCTCCCTGAAATCCCTTTTTTGAACCCGGGTTCCCCCCCTTTTCCCAAAACCCTAAACCCCTTAACTCCCCAACCCTCCAAAGACCCCCCCTAAGCCCCCTTAACCCCAAACCCCCTTAACCCTTAACCCCAAACCCTAGACCCTAAACCCCCAAACCCTAAACCCCACACCCCCCCTTAACCCCAAACCTTCTGGGCCGCGCACCGGTCACGGCGGTCGCGGCGGCTGCGGCTCCTTCGTCGGCTGCGGCTGCGGCGCGCGCGGCGGGAGCGACTGCGGCGTCGGTCCTTCCGGATTTCGGGGGTTTGGGGTTTAGGGTTTATATAGGGTTTAGGGTTTAGGGTTTAGGGGGTTTGGGGTCTTGGGTTTAGGCCGGTTTGCTTTTCCAGGGTTGCCTTGGGTTTCTTTTTGCCACCCGTCTAGCCATGCTCCACGGGGCAACTGCAGAGAGAATGCTCTGCAGAGTTCACTTCAGAGCCCAACTTTACGATATTTCCAAGGGTACGCTGGGAAGGGCCACCATTGTCGGCTCCCTGTTACCTGAACAAGAAGGCCCCTGAAGGTACCGAACACGGGGCGATCTTGTGGAGAGCCAGGCATGCGGGTGGCTACGGCTGGCTTTACGGGTTTGGGTTTCGTGCTTGCGGGGCTCAGGGGGTAGGGTTTCGGGTGCTAAAGGCTTTGGCTTTTGGGGTTCGAAAGAGTTCTAGGTTTGCAACGGGCTAAAAAGTTAGAGGTCGCGGGAGTTTGGGGCTCAGGTTAGTTGAATCCCCCAAGCTACAGCTACCAAACCAGCCCGGCCCCATGTTGTAGGCTTCAGCCTTTTTCAGGGTGATTCTTTTTCGTGGCTCATTCATTCGGAGGGTTTTCGGTTTATAGGGTTTGGGGTTCTCTTAACTCAAGATTCTATTCTAAGCAGGCCCCTCCATGAGTTTGGACCAAGTGGCTCGTCGGCTGCTGCTGCGCTTTCGAGAGCCTTAATTACTCGCGTTGCCATGCCGTGGGTTTAGGGTTTTGGGTTTGGGGTTGCTGAGCCACCATAGTCATCCAGGTTTTTCGGGGGGCTTTAGCTTCTAGGCAAGGATCCCATGTCTTCGGACCCTTGCGTGCAACATAGGTGAGGTAAGCAAGCTCTGCGCGAAGTTCCCGCGCCCTGCCCCCAAATGGCAGTTTCCTTTTCAGGTGCCCCTTGCCGCAGTGTCTGACCTGGGGGACCACATTGAACCCTAAAACTGGGGCCCTATACCCTCTACTACTATAACCCTATCAAGGTATATGAACCATAAACCCTTTCAAGGGTTCTTTTGGTCCTTAAAGGATGTATGACCGGCAGCAGAGCAGGGGCCATACAGTTGGGAGGAAGCGGGATAGTAGGCTTTAGGGGTTGAGGTCGTAGAAATCGGGGTTTCCTGAACCCTAAACTCTAAACCCTAAACCCATTGAACCCCGTGTAATAGCCGCAGAAGGCAACGCGTAGGTCACCCCCAAAACCCGAAATATCCAAACATCACCCACGTTTTGGGGCCCTGACCTTAAGGAGCAGATGAACCTTAAAAGGATTTATGGCTCATACTACCTTCATAGGGATGATCGTAGTAGAGGGTATAGGGCCCCAGTTTTAGGGTTCATTTGGCCCCCAAGGAAAGCCCTTGTGAACCCTTCAGCCAAAACCCTGATTCCAACACCTCCCGGAGCTGCAAAGCCCTAAACCCAAAGCCCCGAACCCAACCCAGGGTTTAGGGTTTAGGGTGTAGGGTTTAGGGTATGGGGTTTAGGATTTAGGGTTTAGGGCTTAGGGCTTAAGCCCGAAGACGTACCCCCGAACCTCCAACTGTCTAGAACGACTCGTATAGGATTGTAGACAGAATCATTCAACGCACCCCAGAATCTGTTGCCGCGAAGCTCCGAAACAAAGCACATATATGTATAGAGAGGCTTCTGATTCTTCTAGGCTCTTGTGCCTCTTGAAATTCCTAGGATGGCCCCTAAAATCTTCTGAAAAGGGTTTAGGGTTTAGGGTTTAGGGCTTTATACTCCTGAATAGGATCCTCTTTTAAACCCAACAAGGGAACAGAAGAAAATGTCCTGAGGGCCTACGGAGGTTCTTATCATGAAGACACATGCATAACTCAGGACCCTAAGCCCTAAACCCTAAACCCTAAACCCTATAACCCTAAACCCACGGGTGTTGGTGGACAGTCCCAGCCATGTGGCGGCTGCGGTTGCGTCGACGCCGGGAGCGGCTTCGGCTACGTTTGGCCTACAGGGCTAGGGTTTAGGGGTTAGGGTTTAGGGTTTAAGGTTTAGGGTTTACTCGGCGCTATCTCTGAGTCTGAGCAACTGAGCGCGACTGCACTGTGAACTAGCACATCAGGGTTAGGGTTGAGGGTTTAGGGTTTAGGGTTTAGGGGTTCCCATCATGCACGTGCCTTGGGTTGTGTGGGGGCTTTGTTTTAGGGTCTTGTATAGGGCTCCCCTCAACTCCTTTTCTCGGGGCTTGTGCTCTTACAATGCTAGGAGACAGCAGTAGGCACAATCATGTATGAGCATGAGCCTAGATATCTTCCTTTCAACTCCTGAAAACCATCCCCACAACACAAAACATATGAAACATGTACCACGGGCCTAACTAACTAGCAAAATAATAACCCTATAGGGGTCCATGCACAGCATGATTAGGTACATGGGCTCCCAGAGTCCGTATTTAGGATGTGCTTTAAGGCACAAGCATTCCCTATTGAGGTACATGGACCCTAAACCCTAAACCCTAACCCTAAACCCTAAACCCTAAGCCCCAAACCCTAAGCCCCAAACCCTTAACCCCAACCTTATGGGGCTCGGGTCGAACCTACTCGGCTTCAATCCCGGGCTTGAGACCAAGAGGTGCAATAGAAGAAATACCCTGGCGTGCTCCCCCAAGAATGTGCTCCAGAGCCAGGTTTAGGGTTTAGGGTTTAGGGCTTAGGGTTTAGGGCTATAAGCCCAAAGACCTCTAAGCCTCTCCCCACTGCAATGCCTTGCGATCTCGCTTCCGGCTCTTGCTGCGTCGCCTGGACTTTGACTTCGACTTGGACCTGCAAAAAACCGGGTTTGGGGTTTGTAGGGTTTAGGGTATGGGGTATAGGGTTTGTAGGGTTTGTAGGGTTTGTAGGGTTTGTAGTAAGGTTTGTAGTAGGGTTTGTAGGGTTTGTAGGGTTTGTAGGGTTTGTAGGGTTTGTAGGGTTTGCAGGGTTTAGGGTTAAGAGTCTAGGGTTTAGGGTTCCTGTGTTTAGGATTTAGTGTTTTTTTAGGGATTATCGGGTTTTGCTCTAAGGGTTTAGGGTTGAAGTGTCTGCACTTTGCTGGGGTTGCTGGGGAGGGATTATAATTGATAACGACAAACAAAGGAAATACATTGAATATGTACAGATATGATTGCTCTAAAATGAGGCCTTTTCTCATGAGAAAGTAGTAGTGGTTAATGAAGGATCTGTAGCACGAGACCCTAAACCCTCGACCCTAACCCTAAACCCTAAACCCTAAACCCAACTGAGGGCAGACTTGCGCAGGTCAAGCCAGGACAACAGCAGCGTGCTTCGTGGCTTCGCGCTGAGGGGGGTCAGCACCCTAGACCTTACAAACCCTATAAACCCGATAAACCCTTAAACCCTATAAACCCTATAAACCCTAAAAACACGAAAAAACCCTAAAAACACTAAAAACACTAAAAACCCTAAAAAGCACTAAAAACCCTAAAACACCCTAAACGCTCTAAACCCTAAAAACCCCAAACCCTTTAAACCCTATAAACCCTACTAACTACAAACCTATAAACCCTATCAACCCAATAAACCCTAAACCCTCCAAATACCCTATTAACTACAAACCTATAAACCCCATCAACCCAATAAAACCCTAAACCCTCCAAAAACCCAACCCAAACAGGAAGCCCTGCCCTATAAACCCTATAAACCCTATTAACTACAAACCTAAACGCTCCCCTATAAACCCTATAAACCCTATAAACCCTATTAACTACAAACCTATAAACCCTCCAAATACAAACCTATAAACCCTATAAACCCTGTTAACTCCAAACCTATAAACCCTCCAAATGCCCAACCCCAAACAGGAAGCCCTGCCAGAGCCTGGACCCGGAGTCTGATCTCTTCCGCTTCTTCTTGCGGTCCTGCACAAGGTTTGGAAGATTTGCTTAGGGTTTAGGGCTTAGGGTTTAGGGATTATTTAGGGTTTAGGGTTTAGGGTTTAGGGTTTGGGTTTAGGGTTTAGGGTTTAGGGTTTAGGGTTTCGGGTTAGAGCTTATGGGGTTAGAGCTTATGGGGTTTAGACTTCCGAGGCCCTAGGGCTCAAGTGCCCCTCTTCGTTTACCAGGAGACTCCTGACATTTTCTTGGCTGACTTCTGAACCCCTCCTAAAAGTTTAACTTGTAGGCTCCTTCTTGTAGTTTCTTCAACAACCCAAAAGGTTAAAGTCCTAAGAGCCAGCCAGAAGAAAGCCAAGCTTTCGGTGACTTGCTGAACCCATTCAAAAGGGAAGTCTGCAAAAAACATCCCCTGGGAGGATCCAAAATGTAAACCCTTCAAATAGTACAGAGCGTACTACTAGTGGGTTACTCCCACCTTAAGGACCAAATGAACCTTGAAAAGGGTTTATGTTTCATATACCTTACAAAGGGTTGAATGGGGGTTCCCTTTCCGCATTCAGCCCCTCAAATTTCCCGAGCCGAAGCCGCCATTCCTACAACCCTCAAATCTTGGGTTTAGGGTTTAGGGTTTAGGGTTTGGAGTATAGGGTGCGGGACGATAGAGTATGCTCTTAGCAAAATATTCTCAAGACTTAAGGAGGGGGGGGGGGTAGCCTTTGGGGGTGGATGAAATTTCAGGGTAGGGGTTTAGGGTTTAGGGCTTGGGGTTTAGGGTCTGGGGTGTAGGGACATCGTGAAAGAAGCACGTCAATCACAGCTGAGTGCATCGCAGACCTCGCTGTCATCCGAGTCGTCCGACTTCTTCTTGGAAACCTCCAATGTGGTGGTTTAATCACACACACTTCTCGGACGCGCCAAGCGAGGATTGGATGTCTCGGTAAATAAGGATAACAGGGTGCCTTAATGGGAACCACAGCAAACCGATCGAGTCTGATTCGAGGTCCCCGGACAAACGCGTGCTTTGAAGTGTGTACAAAAGTGGGGGAGTCCAGCCGGCATCGACCGCACAGTGGCACCTAGACCCCCGATTGTAGCTGTGCTTTCGTGCCAGACTAGGTGGCTCTCTGGAATAGTCAGTGAATTACAAGGACGAGCCAATTTACTGTACTAACAAAAGTTAAGGGACTTATTTTTGGGATCCATATTAAGGAACCCTGACCCTGACTCTCTAATCACCCTGAACTCCGACCCACAAGGACGGGCCCCCTCTACTATACGAACCATAGCTAAAGGCCTTATAAAGTTAGGATCCTTGTAACCCAGTTTAGAGTCCTTATAACTGTACTTATAACTAGGGGGGCCCTAAACCCTAAACCCTAAACCCTAACCCCCAGACGTTCCAGCTTCAAGTCTGACGCAGGGAAACACTCAAAGCCCCTGCATAGGTACACCCTACATGGGAAGCCTTCGAACCCAAACGCTAGAAAATCTCAGCCCTGAACCCCAAAACACCCCAAAACTTCTCAACAACAAACCTTAAAATCTTGTATGCCCTAAAAAGCACGGAGGCCGTACATTGAAACTTTGAACATCTGTGGCCTTCTTCTTTTTCTTGCTGACCTCGCTGTCGGAGTCGTCGTCCTTTTTCTTGGCCTTCTTCTTATCCTGAAGCCACGGTTTAGGGTTTAGGGTTTAGGGTTTAGGGACTCCAGATCCTTCCGGGTTACGTGGACCTCGTTTTGGCAGAGTTTACGGTTTAGGGTTGACAGGCTATGGGATCCCAGGAAAGCATCGTTAAAGTGTCAAGCCTTCTCGCTGTCGGAGGAGTCATCTGACTTCTTTGATGGCTTCTTCTTGGGTGCGTCGCTGTCGTCCGAGTCATCCGACTTGGCTTTCTTGTCCTGCAAACCCCTGAACCCTAAACCCTAAACCCTACTGGGAACCCAAATTCGTGGTTCAGGGTGTTGGGGATGTTGGGGTTTACGAAGAGTTCCTACTTCCGCATTATCAAAAAATCACGCTTTGAACCCTAAGCGGTTTTGGACTTATGTTTAGGGTTTGGGGTTTCGGGTTTCGGGGTCAAATCCCACGGTGAAGCAAACCCTCAACCCCTTGTTAAGGGACTAAAGAGAAGGGACCCTTATAAGCTTGTAAGAATGTCGGGGCTACTGAGGAATATGGTGGGGATACATAGGGGTCTAAGATTATACCCCTTAACAAGCCTAGACCCTCAACGGTGAGGCCGCAGCAACTCAAACGGCTCAAACATCTCAGGCCGGTGCTAATCGAGGGCAACACACCATACCCTAGCACCCTGGAGCTCCAACTGTACAAAAAATACACTAGGAGTTAGGAGCCTTAGGGATACTATATTGAGGTTGGTGGCGATTTTGAGCTGCAGGTTGTGCCTCTTTCTTGTCATCCTCGTCGTCGTCATCGTCACTCTTTTTCTTGGCCTTCGAATCCTCCTCCTCTTTCTTCTTCTGCTTCTTCTGCGGAACGGAGTTCGGAAGCAGTGATGGGAAGCCTAAACCCTAAACCCTAAGCCCTAGGCCCTAGGCCCTTGGCCCTAAGGCCCTAGACCCTAAACCCTAAACCCTAAGCCCTAGGCCCTTGGCCCTAAGGCCTAAGGCCTAAGGCCTTAGCTCTATAAGCCCTAAGCCCTAAACCCTACAAGTTCAGGAACGCCGTTGACTACATCCTGAACTTCTGTTACAGAACAAAGTTGGTATCTTCCCCCTTATACTTACAGCCCTTAAGCGGGATTCTAATAGGGGGTGCTAGAATCCCTGTTAGGGAGCTGTTAGTCTAATGAGGGGGAACATCCCAAGAACACAAAGATATACCCAGCAGCGTCCTCTGAACGTCGAACTTCTTGGGTCCTATGCTCTACGAATTGCTTAAGACCCCCCCAAAGAATAACAACATTCTTCCTTATAAGGGTAGTGTAGGGATGAATATTTTGATATATGTTTTTTTTTTTTTTGGGGGGGGGGTTCTTAAGCAGTAGTCTTAGTAGTGCTCCAGAAGGTGGTCTGCCGGATCTCACTCTCTACTATCTGCCTAAGAACCCCCCACAAAAAACACACATATGTATATATATATATAACTTTTCAATGATCTGCGACTACCATGAATTCCTATTGTTCTTTTATTGCTTGTTCGTTATTATTCATTTTATTTTTTTTTGAAGGGGGGGGGGGCCTTCTTAAGCAAATCCACCACCCCCCCCCCCCCCCCCCAATGATTGCAGGCCTTCTGCTTTGAGGCCTTCTCTTTGGCTGCCTGCTTCTTGGCGACGTGGATGCTGTCGTCTTCACCTCGGGCTCAGGGTTTAGGGTTTAGGGTTTAGGGTTTAGGGTTTAGGGTTTAGGGTTTAGGGTTTCAGGGTTTAGGGTTTCGGGGTTTAGGGCTCCAGCCTACGAAGGCCGTTGTTTGGGGGCAGTACCTCCTGGGGATTGCAGAACGCTCTTCGCTCGATGCGACTTCTTTTGGGCAGTATTCTCGCAGGGCAAAGACTACTTGCGTACAACATTCCACGGCGCAATAGTTCCAGAAAGCTACGCCGTAAAGCCCGGTTTGTAACTAGGTCTAAAACCCTAAACACTTTTTTACATCCAGGTCTCCGAGTCAGAGCCCTCAACAGCACCCTTAGCCAAAACCCCAAACCCTAAGGGGCATGAAGCCCTCTCAACTTCAAGAGCCTGCAACACCCCCCCCCCAAAAAAAAAAAAAACAAAAAAAAAAAAAAACACGGAAGGGGCCTTCAAGATGTGCACGCCTATACTTCTCGAATAACCAAGCTTTAAAAACACGTTTGGCTAAGCAAGGACCAGGATGTCAGCTTAGTTGCTGAGTTCACAAGCCCCCCAAAAAGTGTAAACTTTCAGTTCTATTAGGGGAGTAACCCTAAACCCTAAACCCTAAACCCTAAACCCTGAGAGGTACTCATTCAGCTACTACATCAGCATGCTGGTAGAGGTAGCAAGCCTCGGGGGGGCCTCACGTTTAGCCGGGGAGCTGCTTCCATCCTCCTCCGCCTGAGCAAATCGGCCGGAGAACGGGGTTTAGGGTTTAGGGTTTAGGGTTTAGGGTTTAGGGTTTAGGGTTTCGGATGAGGAGTTGAGGCATAACGTAGCACCAGAAGCCCAACATCGTAAACCCATGTAAGCCTGAGCCCTAAACCCTAAGTCCTAAACCCGAAACCCTTTTTCCTACAGGCTTGCCACTTCGTCCCCTACACCCGAAGCGCCAAACCCTTAACCCTACAGTAAACCCTAAACCCATCATGACCCTAAACACCCTAAACCCCCTAAACCCCCTAAACCCTAAACCCTAAACACTAAACCCCTGCCTCCTTGGTCTCCTTCACTTCCTCGGGTTCCTTTGTTTGCTTTGGCTCCTCTGGGGACTCGGGCTCCTCCAGATCACGAACAGAGAGGAAGGGTTTAGGGTTTAGGGTTTAGGGTTTAGGGTTTAGGGTTTACTACTTTTTGCTTAGGGTTTAGGCTTTAGGATTTAGCTATCCCTGAACCACGGAGCTCACTATCTCAAACTGTCTAAGAGTTCCTTCTAGATTGAGCTGGGCTGCTCTCCCTCGCATGCTCCCCGACACCCTTAAACCCCTATGTCCCTCAACAAGGCCCTGCCAGAGCAACCTTCGTACCCTTATCAAAGGGTCCTGCGCCCTGTAATTATTAGTTTACAGGAACATACATACATACAGTGGCGGGTATCCTTCCTAAACCCTAAACCCCTAAAACTCCCAAAGCCCCCTAAAGCCCCTAAAACCCCCGGAGCCCAAGGCATCCTAACAGGGGCTCCTCCTCCTCCATCGGTACTGCAGGCTCGGGCTCCGGCGCAGGGGGCTCAGGCACCGGCACCGGCGTCTCTTTCTCAGCTTCCGCCGGTTTCGGGTCCTGGCAAAGTCTGTTGTGGGTTTAGGGGTTTAGGGGTTTAGGGGTTTAGGGGTTTAGGGGTTTAGGGTTTAGGCTGTTGAAGGGGTTTTACCGGGACTTTGACACGCTATTCCTTGCTTGTGTACTCGAACTTCTTGTTCTAATATTATGCTTACCATACAAAATGGCACCCCCCCCCCCAAAAAAAAAAAAAAGGCAACCATACAACTACAAGGAAGGACCTCACAGTTACAAGTAGAGTTATACGGGCACTGACTTTCTGTATAAATGTCATAAGCCCTTTTATGAACCCAGACTCCTGAAGTCAGCTGGGAAAGGCCCTTGACAAGCTTTCTGTCTACCCAACATACGTACAACAACTAACATTCAAACCCTAAGGCCTAAACTCAGACCCCGGAAGCTGTAGAATGTAGTGTGGCAGAGCTTATAGAGCTTTCCAGAGCCGAAAGGGCATGTAGAGTTTTTTAGGGCTGGCAGGGGTTTAGCCCTAAACCCGAAACCCTAAACCCTAAACCCTAAACCCTAAACGTGCTTTCAGGTTCTACCCGTGCGGGTGGTCCTTGCTCTTCGCCTTGCCGCCGTTCTCCAGCTTGCCGGCCGAGATCTCCTTGCACCCAGAACCCAGGTCTGGGTTTAGGGGTTTAGGGTTTAGGGTTTAGGGTTTGTGGTTTAGGGTCTAGGGTTTGAGGTTTAGGGTCTAGGGTTTGGGGGCCTAAACCCTCAACTGTAGGGGGGGTTTGGGGTTTGAGGCTTCGGGTTGGGTTTGAGGTTAGGGTCTAGGGTTTGGGGGGCCTTCAGGGGGTTTGGGGTTTAAAGCTTGTTTTTGCCACCCATCAAGCAGACAAGGCCACACTACAGGACCTAGGGTTAGGGTTTCGGCGGTGGACCTGCGGATTCACGCTTGCAAAGGAACGCCTCTCGAAACCTGAAGTTACTAAGCCCTGCACTTTATGGGCCCTAAACCCTAAACCCTAAACCCTAAGCCCTAAACCCTAAACCTGCCTCCAGCTTGGAGTCCAACTGCTGCAGCAGCTTGTCAGCCCGAGGTAGGGGCAGCGACTCATCTATCAGCCTTGGTTTCGGCTTTGGGGTTTAGGGTTTAGGGCTAGGGTTTAGGGTCTAGGGTTTAGGATTTAAGGCCTAGGGTTTCGGGTTCAGGGTTTATGCTTGTCCAGGCGTCCGCAGTAGAAACTTAGTAAGGTATGAACGAGATACTCTAGGGTTGCCCTAAACCCTAAACCCCAAGCACTGACGCCTTTCGTCAGGGAACTTCACCGGCGCGGCAGGTGGCGGAGGTGTCTCGTCGAGGTCTACGAGGGCCACCTGCAAATTGCAAGCCGTGCTCAGAGCTTTCGGAATTTAGGGTTTGGGATTTAGGCTTGAGGCTTAAATCCTGATATAGGAAATATCCTGAAATCTTGACAACCCCTCAAAGACTCCAAGTGAGCCTGCTCAGAAAATATCCCCTAAGCTTCAAGCCCGAAGCCCCAAACCCTAAACCCTAAACCCTAAACCCTAAACCCTAAGCACCAAGGCCCGCCTTTGGCTCCTTGGCCGGTGGGCTGATACTCGAGGCGAGGACCGCAATCTTGGCCTGTCCCTCGTCCTTCAATTGCAGTTTTGGGGCTCAGGGTTTTAGTGACTTACATGTAAGGGCCCCCTAGTTCTAAATGGGGTTATAAGGGCCCTAAATTGGGTTATAAGTAGTACTATGTAGGTTATAACTTCCTTAACCAGGTTAGTTTAGTAAGGGGGCCCCTACTTGTAGGGTTGACGGTGGGATAACCCTGACAGTAGCAAGGCGGAGGAGGTCAATCCGAAACCCGAAACACCTTTTTGCAACCAGGACTGCGCAGCTGCCAGGAAACTCAGGCCTACACAACCAGCATCACCCCAAACCCTAAACCATAAACCCCTACAAGTAAGGGCCCCTTTCTTATAGTAACTTTAATTAATGGAGTTCTAACCTCAGTTATGATACCGGTATGCCTATTCAGGACCCTTATAGCTCTACTTCTAACTTGGGGGGCCCCTCCTTTCCACCTTGCCGTCTTCCGTCAAACCATGGTTTCCTGAAAACCTAACGGCGGAGAGTGCCGAATCTTGCTGCCAGGAGTCTGTCTTCACCTTCATCCGAAGTGGGAAAACGATCAGGGACCCTTCCTTGATCAACGTGTCGTTGTCCTGTTGTGGGCTTACACATATAGCCCAATATGCCATAGCAAACATTCAGCAGTCCTGTGTAGTCTGGAACCTCGCGCTCTCTGTCTCTCTCTCTCTCTCTCTCTCTCTCTGTACATGTATCTATATATATATATATACACACTTATATACACACGCATAAATATACATATACATCTGTATATGTATATGTATATATATATATATATGTAAAAACATGTATAGAGCAGTGGAATGATCGCATTTTGAGGGTAGGGGTTACCAAAGCATCCTTCCTCGCCATGGGCAAGAAACCTGAAAAAGGCACCCAAGATCCACAGCGCCCAAATCCCATGGTTTAGGGTTTAGGGTTTAGGGTGTAGGGCTTAGGGTTTAGGGCTTAGGGTTTAGGGTTTAGGGTTTAGGGCAACTGGCTGAACCTTTTTTAAGGAGATGAAGGTGCTTTTTCTGGATCCCAAGGGGGAGGGGATTGCACTAACCCCATAAACCCTAAGCCCCCTAAACCTGTACCTCAAGTTCTTAGGCGTATACAAAACCCCCCTTTACCCGAATCCTCAACCCTCATCCCGATTTCCAGCCTAAGGCTTGGGCCTTCGACTCTCACACTGGCACAATCTAGGTAGGTTTTTTGCTTTAGGGTTTAGGGTTTAGGGTCTAGGGTTTAGGGTTTAGGGTTTAGGGTTAGGGTTTAGGGTTTAGGGTTTAGGGTTTAGGGTTTAGGCTTTAGGGCTTTAGGGCTTTAGGGCTTGAGGGCTTTAGAGCTTTAGGACTTAGGGCACAGCCGGGTCCTTTTTGAGCTTTTGCACCTTGCTCGAGCCTGGCTCCTGTCGAAGTTGGCAAAGCTTGGCTTTCAGCTGCAGGCTGACTTACAGGGGTTTAGGGTTTAGGGTTTAGGGAGAGTGAGGCACCCCTTATAGGGTTGATTATGGGACTTATAGTGAGGGCTAATGTTGCACTGACTTTAGTGTAAGGAGGGTCGATAATCACAAGTTTCGAACATGTATTTTGCGAACCGAGTTTGTTCAAGGTACCCTCTATTATCACCGGAAGCCCTGAACCCTACACCCTAAACCCTAAGCCCTAAGCCCCGGCGAACGGGGGCTGTTATCAATGCAAGAAAGTCGACGAGGGGTCCAACTTTTTCGGGTTAATTGGTCGGGTGTACAGGGCTTCTGGGGGTTTAGGGTTTGCGTTTAGGATTTAGGTTTGGGGTTTAGGGTTTAGGGGTAGGGTGTTTAGAGGGGGTTTCAGGCTTAGTTTGGAAGACATCTGCCACTCGTGGCACACGATTGAGCACAACTGCTGAACCCAAGGATAGACCAAGGGGTGCCCTTTTTGGTTTAAAGGGGGGTTTAGGGTTCAGGGTTCAGGGTTAAGGGTTCAGCTTATGAAGGGGCCCTAAACCTCAAAAAGGCAATAAGGGCCTACTCTAGGTGATTAGGTTTTCCAGCTTGGCATGCGCCAACTTGCTGTCGGGGCGGCCATGGCAATAAGCAATAAAATGTGTAAAACATGTATAAACACACCACTTGACGCATAGCCTCACACCCTGAACCCTAAACCTTGCAGTCAAACCCTAAACCCTAAACCCTCTCTTACTATGTATATTTAAACCCTAATGACCTTCGTGACCATGTGGTTTTTTTTCTGGGCCCTAAACCCTGACCCCCTTCGTGACCAAATGGTTTTTTTCCTGGGCCGTGCCTCCAAAAACACCCCAAATGAGGGGGACCCCAGGATCGGCCCGGGTCCCAGTTCAAAATGCGATTTTTTAGTACTGAAATCGACGCTTCTGGGTGGGCTCTCGTTTTCTGGATTTTTGATCAAAACCGAGCCTTTGGGCCCTAAACCCTGACCCCCTTCGTGACCAAATGGTTTTTTTCCACCCGGGGGGGGCCCTAAACCCTGACCCCCTTCGTGACCAAATGGTTTTTTTCCACCCGGGGGGGGCCCTAAACCCTGACCCCCTTCGTGACCAAATGGTTTTTTTCCACCCGGGGGGGCCCTAAACCCTGACCCCCTTCGTGACCAAATGGTTTTTTTCCACCCGGGGGGGCCCTAAACCCTGACCCCCTTCGTGACCAAATGGTTTTTTTCCACCCGGGGGGGCCCTAAACCCTGACCCCCTTCGTGACCAAATGGTTTTTTTCCACCCGGGGGGGCCCTAAACCCTGACCCCCTTCGTGACCAAATGGTTTTTTTCCACCCGGGGGGGCCCTAAACCCTGACCCCCTTCGTGACCAAATGGTTTTTTTCCACCCGGGGGGGCCCTAAACCCTGACCCCCTTCCCTGACCCCCTTCGTGGGCAAATGGTTTTTTTCCACCCGGGGGGGCCCTGGATTTTTGACCAAAACTTCAGGATGTCACGTTCTGTCAAGGTTTTTCAAAGTTTTTCCCTGTTTTTTAAGTTTTTCCAATGTTTTTCAGGGTGTTTCAGGGTTTTTAACCCTCAATTCTGATGACGGGCCACCCCTGCGACCTTTTCAGCCTAGTTTTGGTCAAGGGGGGTCGTGTTTTTCAATTTTAAAGGCAAAATCGTCTTGGAGACCCCCCGTGGCCTCAAACTCTGACCCCTCCTTGAGAGGGAAAGTTTGCTTCCAAAAACACCCCAAATGAGGGGGGACCCCAGGATCGGCCCGGGTCCCAATTAAAAATGCGATTTTTTAGTACTGAAGTCGACGGTTCTAGGTGGCCTCTCGTTTTCTGGATTTTTGACTCCAAACCGAGCTTCCTCCAACTCCGACCCCCCTTAAGAGGGAAAGTTTGCTTCCAAAAAGTTAGATTTTAGGTTTTGGGCGGACTTTTGAGCCATAAGCCTACTGAAAATGTATTGAATGAACTTTGTATTTTCTCAATGTTATGGGTTTCTTGGGTGGCTGGGGTTTTTTTTCCAACACTTGACAAGCTGCTTGACTAGTGAAGGCTTGGACATGAGATGCTGAACCCTAAACCCTAAACCCTAAACCCTAAACCCTAAACCCTAAACCCTAAACCGTAAACCCTCAACCTCCCAACCTCCACCATGACTCAATCCGCGGGTCCTAAACCTGGGAGCCGCTTGAAATTAGAGTCGCTTCTGGGGCTCCTGCTTAAAAACGCCGCCTTCCTCATGGCACTGTTAGGGTCCCAGGATACACAAAATTGGGCTCATAAGTGGAGGATACCTCTGGAGACGCCTACAGGCCCTAAACCCCAAACCCCAAACCTTTTCCCTAAACCCCAGACCTTCAAACCCTGAACCCCAAACCGTGAACCCGAAACCCCAAACCCTAAAACCCAAACTCCAAACCCTAAAACCCCAAACCCTAAACCCCAAACCCCAGAACCCTTTTTTCCGACCAGAACTGAAGCTGGCGCAATCTCCAATGGAACACTCCACACATACACAAACCCTAAACCCCCAACCCCTAAACCCCAAACCCCAAAACCCTAACCCTAAACCCCAAACCCCTAAACCCCAAACCCTAAACCCCACACCCTAAACCCCAAACCCCAAAACCCCAACCCTAACCCTAAACCCTAAACCCTAAACCCTAAGCCCTAAACCCTAAACCCTAAACCCCACACCCTAAACCCCAAAACCCTAACCCTAAACCCCAAAACCCTAACCCTAAACCCCAAACCCTAAACCCCAAGCCCTAAACCACACATGGGAGGTCCCTCCTCCAGGCCACTGCCGTTCGAAGATACGTCCCGCACGCGGAGGTGCGCTGTGGAGGGCGCGCCGGAGTCGGGCTTCCTTGGATTCTTCGGGGTTTAGGGTTTAGGGTTTAGGGCTTAGGGTTTAGGGTTTAGGGTTTAGGGTTTAGGGTTTAGGGTTTAGGGTTTAGGGTTTAGGGTTTAGGGTTTAGGGTTTGGGGCTACGGTGTAGGGTGTGGGGTTTCGGGTTTAGGGTTTGGGGTTTGGGGTTTGGGGTTTAGGGTTTGGGGTTTAGGATATGAGGGTTTAGGGTTTAGGGTTTGTCTAGTTACATGGTGCCTTCTTATGGTCCCTCACCTTCTCTTTGAAGTTGGAGAGTATATAAGAGATACATAAGGATTGCCCAGTTAAGGGCCCGTGTTAAGGGACCATGACTAACCTAAGATCCTCGATGGCGTGTGGCATCTGACTGTCTGGGGTTTCTGAGGTACACCCGAAACCCGAAACCCTAAACCCTGAACCCTACACCCTACACCCTAAACCCTAGGGTGTAGGCCTACAGTAAACCCCCAAAAAGTTGGAAACCTTTTTAAGGACAATAGTGCTGGGATTCCCTATACTTTACTCTTAGGGATTGGGGCTATTGAGTCTCCAACTTGTTGGCTTCTACTATAGGGTTTAGTTTCGTGACAGTTGGGATTCCACAAGTTCGCAACGAGGTAGAGATTAGGGATGAGTTCAGGGTTTAGGGTTTGGGTTTAGCCTTTGCTGTCAAGACACAGCAGTCTAAGCTCCACGTGCGTGTTGGAAACGCCCGGCAGATTGACCTGCCCCAGTGGCCCTTTTTATTGTTTACAGTGCCTAAACCCTAAACTTCCTAGACCCTTTACCCCGAAGTAAATGGAACAGGCCCACTCTGGGTCCGCGACCGGCGGCAGCTGCTACATAGCACTAATCCAGTTGGCAGGACCCCTCCGTTCCTGCAAGAAGGATCCGAATACCAAACCCTAAACCCCAGACCCTAGACTCTAAACCCCAAACCCATTAGGGCTTACAACCCAAGCTGCAAATGCCCAGAGTCCCACCCAATACGGTTCAGGGTCTCGGGCTTCGGGCTTGGGGATGCTTTTCGGATTGACGGGCTGAGGGGTTTAGGGTTTAGGGTTGCATCTCTGAATCCCTCAACACCAAGCTATTGGTTTCAGGGTTCTTATCTAAGGTTTGGCACGCGCTCTCTGCTAGCAGTCCACAGCTATAGGGTTTGGGGTTTAGCGTAAACCGACCCGGAACCCAACGCGCCTGCATCGTACATTTTGAGCTCCGGCCGAGGGTGATGGGATCACCGCCGGCGGTGAGCACCGCCGTCTTCCCTGCAGGGGAAAGCTTTTTGGGGTTTAGGGTTTACGATATAAATATGAACATAAATATATAAAAAAATAGAGTAAATTCAATACTAATAGAAATATAGATATTAAAAAAATTACAAAAATATATATGGGGTACCTTATTCGGGTCCTGATTATAAGGGAATCCTACTATTTAGGGGTCTATACATTAGAGGCCCTTTTTTCCGTAAACACCCTTTTTGCTACGGTTAGAAAACTGTAGTATGATGACAGTGGTTATTCTTGCGGTTAGTACAGCCTTGGCTAAGTCCTGGATGCCAGAAGACCCAAAAACAGGGCGTAGGGATCGCGTGACATGTAACATAAAACAACAACAGTGAGGGGCCCAGAAATTGTCTAGTACACTAAACCCTAAACCCTAAACCCTAAACCCTAAACCCTAAACCCTAAACCCTAAACCCTAAACCCTAAAACCCTAAACCCTAAACCCTAAACCCTAAACCCTAAACCCTAAACCCTAAACCCTAAACCCTAAACCCTAAACCCTGACCCTAAACCCTAAACCCTGACATGCCCAGACCGCAGATGCCCCTTCAAGTACACTTCAAGGCCATTCAAGGGATGCACCCCTACTTGGAGGTTCATGGTTTAGGGTTTAGGGTTATTAACCAGTTATCAACTGTACTTATAACCCACTTAGAAGCCCCTTAAAGTGCCCTAGTATGGTTGTAAGTACAGTTACAAGTACAGCGATAATTGGTTAGTAAGTACCATGAACCTCCAAGTAGAAGGGGCCCTGAACCTTATTCCCCTACATAACCCCTATATAACCCCTACAGTTTAGGGTTGGGGTTTAGGGTTTGGGGTTTCGGGTTTCGGGTGTGTGTGTGTGTAATATGTGTATATATATATACATATATACACCTTAAGAAGCTCCTAGGTACCTAAGTAGCCCACACGTAGCCTCGAAGGTCCCTTAGAAGGTTCCCTCCTCTAGGCCCTGTTTTCAGAAGCATCACAGGTGGTACACCTTTTTGCATCTGGGCTGCGAACCCTAAACCCTTTTTTGCACCGTTACCCTTTTTCAAGGCCCTACCTGTTTTCAATTTTCAACCTTTTGTTATCCTGTTTTTTGAATCCGGACTTGATGACTGCCAGACGAGCCAGACCTACAAACATGACAACCTCTCCTGAACCCAACCCTAAACCCTAAACCCTAAATCCTAAACCCTAAACCCAGGCCTGGGCCCAGCTCCTGGCGAGTCGATTTGGGTTCAGAGTTTGGGGAGCGTGGAGGTTGCCTTTCATGTAGGATGTGTGGGTCTGCCAAGGGTTTATATAAGGAGTCTGGAGTTTAGGGCTTAGGGATCACGGCATAGAGGTTTTAAGAGCCATGCTAAGCCCAGTTATAAGCAGAGTTAGGCCATAACTGGGTTTAGGGTTAGAAGCATTGTAAGACAAGCAGCAAGTCCCTCAACTACAGCTAGAATAGTGAAGGCGGGCCCATCCCCGCAAACCCCAAAAATCCCTGAAGCCAAACCAGCATCATATAGTGGCCTTCAGGGTTTTGGGCGGTTACTAGACTATAGACATACAGGGACCATAAGGGGACACTATTCGTAACTACAGCCTAAACCCTAAACCCTAGACCCTAGACCCTAAACCCTAAACCCTTTTTTCCGACCCTCTCGCCATGGCGGCGATTCAAGCTTTTGAGTGGAGGATCCCTAAACCGGGTTAGGGTTTAGGGTTTAGGAACCCTAAACCCTCAACCCTCACTGGGGCGTCTGGGGATTCAAGCTCCAGAGTGTAGCTTGTATTCTTTCATCCCACCTCACTCTGATTCGCTTGCAAGCTTGCCCTAAAATTCCATGTAGTACCTAAATAGGGAATACTTGGGCCTTAAAGTACTTGCTATATAGGGACTTTGGGGCCCAAGTGTATATACAATAGTTAGGTACATGGACTAGGGTTTCGGGTTTGGGACGCAAAGCCGTCAACGTAAATACCTCGCGCAGGCTCGCGCGCGTCCCTGTCACCTCGTTGTGCCGAACTCAGAAGTCGCCATGCTTGCGGGATGAGTTTCCTAGGGGGCATAAGGTTAAGCTTGGGGCTTCTCATAATGCCCCATGGAGTGCTTCTTCCACTCGTCACGTAAGAATGTACCCGCCCCGCCTGCCCGGCCGCCCCCCCCGCCCTGGCCCCCGGCCCATCAAGAGACAACCACCACGCGCACAATGCATCTTGGCCGGTGCGGAAGGTTGCCACCCTATACCCTAGAGCCCTAACCCCTAAACCCTCAACCCTAAACCTCAGAGTTTCAGGGCCAAGCCTTTGCGTTCGGCCTTCAGAGGGCTTAAGACACCTGAGAAAAAAAAACCTAAACCCTAAACCCTACACCCGGTAAAAAAACATCAGAAGCTGCCGATCCTCTCTGGAGGGCTTGAAGGTGATGCCTTGGTGAAGGGGAATTTGTAGGGTTTAGGGTTTAGGGTTTAGGGTTTTCGGGTTTAGGGTTTCGGGTTTAGGGTGTAGGGTCTAGGGTGTAGGGTTTAGGGTTCAGGGTTCAGTTTTTTTTGCAGTAGGATGTGTTTATCACGAGTGTCCCTCTCACATGACCGACCGAGATATTTGCATATGAAAGAAGTGAAGCAGCAGTGCTTCCTCAGGAGGTGAATTATGTAATTTATGCACCGCGGACATCGTATTCGAAGATTTCGGCAACTGAGCAAGCTTGGACTACTGCGAACCCTAAACCCGAAACCCTAAACCCTAAACACATATGGTCCGTACCCTGAAATATAAGGGTCCGTCATACAACAGGGCTCCCAGAACAGGAACCATCCCCTAGTTAGAAGCACAGTTATAAGGGCCCTAAACTGCGACATAGCTATTTAATTTAGGCTACAAGTGCCGGAAACGCAGTTTTAAGAAGGCCGACCTTACTTGTAGAGACCTGGCACGTCGTCGCGCCATCCTCCATGAAACGGCGAACACACGGGCGTAATCTCCCAAACCAAATGAACCCTAGAAGGGTTTAGGGTTCATATACCTTCACTGGAATGAATTATAGTGGTGTAGGGTATATATGACCTCAATTTTAGGGTTCATGTGGTCCCCAAGGTCAGCTGACGCTGCGCTGATGTGCTCTGTAGAGTTTTATATGAATTCTTGGGCACACACATAGCTGGACGAACCACTCCGCAGGACTTCTCGAATACACTGGACATTGAATGCGAACTTGTATCATGCCAGCTTCACCATGCCCGCTTTCCCAGCTTCAGAGATTTTAGGGTTTGGGGGTCAAACTGCAGCGAGGAGGCTCAAGCTATCTGCAGCTTGCGAAGGCATGGCGGAAGGCGTGCAGGCTGCACGAAGCCGTTTGACTTGCGAAGCTTGTGGTGTTGGGGGGGGTGGCTCCACTCAGGGGTTCCGAAGAGGTAGGCTTCGCTGGGCGTTATGGCTCTCATATCCTTGGACGTATCGTTGAAGCAGTGCAAGTTGCGTGCTTCTGATGTGGTGTGGTTCCTGCTGTCCGCTCCGCCAAACTTTTTTCAGGCTTGAGCCCGGTAGGCCTGTAAGAGCGGCTGAAGTGACGCGGCTGCAGGTCTGCTTCTCAGGCTACTTCTACATCCTGTCAGGCCTAGAGAAGCCCGTGAAGCTAGCCCTAAGGGTCCATGTACCTAGATAGGGAGTACTTGGGCCTTATAGTGCTTTCAATAAGGACTTTGGGGCCCAAATATAGAATAATGAGGTACATGGACCTCTAGGGTTACCCTAAACCTTAAACCCTAAACCCTAAACCCTAAACCCTAACCCCTAACCCCTAACCCCTAAACCCTAAACCCTAAACCCTAAACCCTAAACCCTAAACCCTAAACCCTAAACCCTAAACCCTAAACCCTAAACCCTAAACCCTAACCCTAAGGGCTAGGGCTCTAAACCCTAAACCCTAACCCTAAGGGCTAGGGCTCAACTTGACTGCGAAGCTCTTGAACCCTCGGCAAAGCCACAACAGGGACTGAGGGTTGGCTCTCATGGGCTTCCGTACTACCCCCCTCTGTAGTAGGTTCCCCCCCATATATAAGTAACCTTAATTCGAGTAAGTTATCCCTAAGTAGCCTTAACTATGGGGGGAACCTAGGGATGGTAGTATAGAGAGGGGTAGTACCCCCAAACCCTAAACCCTAAACCCTAAACCCCAAACCCCAAACCCTAAACCCTAAACCCTATAGAGGGGGGGGTGGGGGGTTGTAGGGGATTCCATGGAGCGTCCGGCTGAAACCCCAACAGCTTACAGGCGGAGCGGTCTAACAGTCGGTTCTAAGTAGAGTTGTAAGCGCCCTATGTTTAGGGTTAGGGTTTTGGGTTCAGGGTTTAGGGCAAAAAACTGGGTTCATAGGTATCACAACTTAGGTTCTGAGTCCACTAACTAAAGTCAGTGTATGAAAGGGGCCCTTACTTGTAAGGGGAGAGGGGGGAGAAGATAGGTGCTCTCGCTCAGCATAAGTCAGGTTCTGCTTGTGACCAGTTAGGCGTAGATTTGGGGGTTTACCTAAACCCTAAACCCTAAACCCTAAAGAAAAGCCCCTAAAGGAGGCCCCCAAATAATAGGCTTCCCTGATCATAAGGACCCCAATAAGGTAAAACCCCCCCTAACCCCCCCCCCATTTCTTGGAGCCCTGTGAGTGATAGAAGTGCAACTCTGGGGGTTCTACCGTGGACCCTTGAGGTTGTTTCCTTGGGTTTTGGGGGTCCCTTTTAAGGCAATATTCGGGCCATATGAGGAGTATATAAAGGGGAAGCTTTAGGGGTACAACCTTAGGGGTACGAGTCTTCATCCCATGCATTCTGAACCGCAGCCCTGAGACCTTAAGCCCTAAACCGCCTAAACCCTAAGCCCTTTTGAAGCTGGACTTGGGTTTAGGGTTTAGGGTTTAGGGTTTAGGGTTTAGGGTTTAGGGTTTAGGGTTTAGGGTTTAGGGTTTAGGGTTTAGGGTTTAGGGTTTAGGGTTTAGGGTTTAGGGTTTAGGGTTTAGGGTTTAGGGTTTAGGGTTTAGGGTTTAGGGTTTAGGAGGGTTTAGGGTTTAGAGTTTAGGGTTTAGGGACCCTAAACCCCAACCCAAACCCCAAACCCTCGCCTCTTCGAGGTTGCCGCTCTCCAGGGCCTCAGCATCCTGGGATCGAGGATCTTCTTCTACGGGCTAAAACAACCCCCGAAAACCCGAACATAACTAAACCCTAAACCCTAAACCCTAAACCCTAAACCCTAAACGCTAAACGCTAAACGCTAAACCCTAAACCCTAAACCCTAAACCCTAGACCCTAAACCCTAAACCCTAAACCCTAAACCCTAAGGGCCCAAGACCCCAAATAACGAGGTCACGCATGAAAGGCCTTAACAAATGGGGTCTGGGGCCCTTAGGGTAAGCCTCCCGAAGGCTCCATGAATCTATTGTATATTCTTGGGCCTTATAAGTAGCTTTAGGGCCCACGTACATACTATATAGGGCCCATGGATCCTTAGGGTCGAATAGGGTTCTGGGTTCAGGGTTTATACCCTAAGCTCTATACGACGTTCATGGCTCGTCAAGCATTGAAAAAAGTGTCTAGGGTTTAGGGCGGTTGATAAAGAAAAAGGTTTGAGAAAGGCTCAGAAAGGTAATGACCGGCTACAACTCAAGATGCCCCACTTATGACTTCAAGCTGGCAAAGGACTGTCGAAGCGGGATGGCATGAAGGTGCCAACATTTCTCTAAACTCCACCCTGTCGGATTCTGATAGGCAACCTACCACAGAATCGTCTTGAGCGCTTGGGGGTAAAACGACCGAACCCTAAGAAGGGAGGGCTTACGAGCTTGATCGTCTACTAACCCAAGCAGCATGCATGGCGAACCTTTCCGCCAGGCTCTTAGGGTAGTTGCATGGTCCCTTAACATGGGCCCTTAAAAACAGGAACCTCCCCCACACCTGAAAAAAAACCTATACAATCCAAGGGCATGTACATCAGATCCCTTTAAAGAAGGTAAGGGGCCATATTAAAGGGGGAATGTAACTAACCTAAGACTCCCAGCAACAGCTTGCCCTTGCAAAGGTTTTGCTAGGGTAGGGTTTAGGGTTTAGGGTTTAGGGTTTGGGGTTTGGGGTTTAGGGTGTAGGGTTTAGGGTTTAGGGTTTGGGGTTTGGGGTTTAGGGTTTAGGGCTTAGGGTTTAGGGTCAAGGGGTTGAACACCCGGGCCTTGCCCAGCGCCACGATGGCTGCCTCCAGCATCATGCAGGCTGCGCATAGGCCTGCTATCAATCAAGGGAGTCATACTCGGACCTACCGCCCTTGAACCCCGCCCGTTTAGGGTTTAGGGTTTAGGGTTTAGGGTTTAGGGTTTAGGGTTTAGGGTTTAGGGATTCGGGTCACGCATCCCCTGAGATTGCCTTAGAGGATCAGCAAAAGGGGTCCCAAACCCAAGGGTACAACCTCATGGGTCCAAGGCAAAATCCCATGACTCAAGCAGGTACGCATGGGTGGTCGAGTGAAACTTCGGGGCCGTTTTTGTCTACTTTGGTGCTCTGAGCGATGCAAATCTTAACTGACTTATATCAAACGTCTATATCTAGATCTATCTATCTCTACTTTTATACACATATCTTCACACACATGTATATACACATGTATGTATGTATGTCTGTATGTATGTATACATACATACATACATACATACATACATACATACATACATACATACATACATACATACACACATACATACACACATACATACACACATACATACACACATACATACACACATACACACATACACACATACATACATACATACATACATACATACATACATACATACATACATACATACATACATACATACATACATACATACATACATACATATGTATATATGTATGTGCGTGTGTGTGTATACATATAAACCTAAAGCGCCGACATTTCTACTTCTCGATGATGCCCTAAGCCTGAGCGCCCACAACTTGAGAAAACTGGCCGCTCTCCGTTGGCCTTCTTGCGTTCCGTACCTGAGGGCCAGGACAATGTACTTTGCTGGCATACGGCTGGGTGTAGGATTGGATTTGGGCTTCCCCTAGTATGGTGGGGGGGAGGATGTATGAAGGGTATACCCTATTCTGGGGAATACACCAAAAAATGGCATGAGGCTTATGAGGCTCAAAAGAGGGCGGATGGAGGTCCAGCAGGCTACCAAGACATCCCCCCTCCCCCCCCAAAAGAAAAAATAGCTCCATGTTCTTGGGAGCCTACCTTTTGTATGAAGGACTAGATAAACACGAGCCAAGAAATTATAGAATCACTCCCAAACCCCAAAGTTGCCAGACCCTACTTCCCGAACGGAACGACATGCGGGAATCCAATTCGGTTTCGGGTTCAGGGCGTTAAGCCGCCGCGCTCAGTGCTTGGGTGAGCTTTTGGGGGATTATGGGGGGGACGTATCAACTCTGACTGTTTAGGGTTCAGTGTAGTTTTTTTGCCATCGGACGCACTGTGGAGCAGAAACTGGGAAAAACCTTCATCTGTCGAGCAAACAAACCCAACAAACCCCTGCTTCCACTATCGCAGCCTGGGGTTTAGTTCCTAACCAACCCTAAGCCCTAAACCCTGAACCCTGAACCCTAAACCCTAAACCCTAAGCCCTAAACCCTGAACCCTGAACCCTGAACCCTAAACCCTAAACCCTCAACCCTACACCCTAAACCCTAAACCCTGAACCCTGAACCCTGACGGTGATGCACCCCTCCAAGCCCATGCGCAGCTCCCCGGCCGCTAGTACCTGGCAGCTGCGTGCAACGTGGTGTTCACGGCTTCATGTGTTGGGGCTGAATGCTGTACTTGGAGGTTCATACTTGGAGGTTCAGTTTAGGGTTTAGGGTGTAGGGTTTAGAGCTACTTCTAACCCCAATTATAACTGTACTTATCACCTACTCAGGGGCCTTAGGGGGCTTCTTAAGTGCAGTTATAATTGGGTTTATACGTCCTGAACCTCCAAGGAAGGGCCTGGAGGGCTTCAGCAAAGGCCCGGCATAAAAGGTTCCCGGAAACACGCAAGTCCTGATTTTCCTCTAATGAAGCCCTCTCGAAAAAACACAAGAAAAAAACGAGACCATGGAACCCCCAAACGCAGTTTCACAAGCCGGGCATTCGGTCCCTTGGTCTGGCCCCTATGAAAGGGGGACTCCCGAGCCTTCACCAAGCTTTCCTTCGGGTTTGCGGGTTTAAGGTTTAGGCTCCAATGTAGTTTTTTTTTTGAGCTTTTATAGGGGAGTCCCCTATGCGACCCCAAAAAGGTACTACAAAGGAGGCCTTGGGTAGACTGCAAAGGACATATTATGGCTCAACAAGCCCCTATATTACTGAGCATTGCTGCCAATTTGGGCACCCCAACGCAGCGCGGCATCGCAAACCCATCACCCCAAATATCCCGACATCATCCGGACACCCTTCATAGGGTTTAGGGCTTACACAACCCAACACAATGCAAGAAGGCCTAAATTCTCAAACGCCCCATGTCACGCCAAAATCACAGAAACTGCAAACCTCCTAAACCCTAAACCCTAAACCCTATAAACCCTAAACCCGTAACCCTAAACCTCTTACGGGCGGGCTAGCATCGGCTTCAAGCGCGAGAGGGCTGAGTGCTTGGACTCAACTCCTAGCCTCGGCGTTGCATCTTTGAGGGTTTAGGGTTTCGGGTTTGGGGTGTTGGGTTTAGGGTTTGGGGTTTAGGGTTTAGGGTTTAGTTTTCCCTCCAGGGTTTAGGGTTTAGGGTTTAGGGTTTGGGGCTTAGGACTCGTGTGCTCCAGGGCTTGGGGTTTAGGCTCAGGGGTTAGATTCAAGGTTAGGAACCACGCGGCTGTGCTGCATACAAATGCATGCACGCACATATTGTACATACACGACATACCAAGACATGCCACGACGGCATACCACACAGTATACTCAGTATAGCTCTAGACACCTACAGACGTACAGACGCACTAAGGTACATGCACGCACGCATACATGCATACCTACATGCATGGAGGCAGGCACACATATAGAGGAATGCATGCATACATGCACAAATGCACACTTACTTGTTGCAGACGTGCATATAAACATGCATGTATATAACCACCTCCAACAGAGACGTGCTCCCACCTCCAGTAGATCAAATCTGACATGAGAACCACACGGCCAGGAAGTACATGCACATATGCACAGGTACATACGTACCTTGGAGACAAGGGTTGAAGTATGGCCATAAGCTAGGCTAAGTGGAGGTGTGACGAGCTTCAGGGCTTAGGGCTGAGAATTTAGGCATAGGGTTTGAGGGGCTTTGCTGGATCTCGGTTGTCGCATGCTCCTTGACACTGATAGTCCTGTCTTGTGAGATCAACTTGCGACAGTATACAGCCCGCCCCCCTACCCAAACACTGCAACATCCGCCCCAATGCTTGGGACACGCTTTGCATCCGGGCTGTGATGTCGTGGCAGAAGAACTCTCAGAGTACCCGGAACCCGAAACCCTAAACCCTAAACCCTAAACCGCAATACCCAATAAACCCTAAACCCTAAACCCCAATACCCTACAAACCCAAAACGCCCAGAATCCCAAACCCTTGGGCCCAGCTTGCACTGCTTTTGCCCGCGATCCAGCAGCCAAGCAGGGCCATCACCTCGGGCAAGTCCTTGGCATGGTTTAGGGTTTAGGGTTTAGGGTTTAGGGTTTTGGGCTTGGGGTTTGGGGTTTGGGGTTTAGGGTTGATAGGTGATAGGGTCAGGGGGACCCTTGGGGATATAGATTTAAGAGCGCCAGAAGAGGGTTTAGAAGGGTTCCCGTTTAAGGGTCCTCCTTATCCTACCTAGGGGTTTAGGGCTTCCGGGATTCTGTGTGGTTGGGCTCACAGCCCCTAAGATCTTGGCAGACTTTCCAGCTCGTTGAGCCAGATAACCACAGGTAGAGTTTGGGGTCTAGGGTTTAGGATTGAGGGCTTGGGGTGTAGAGTTTCTATTCTGCAACAACCTTCCGCGCAGCATCTGCCCAGACACTTCAGCCACTCGGACAGCTTCTCAGCCACACGATCGAAAGCGGCACGGTGCGATGCTTCCTCCGCTTGGTAGTTGTACGTTTGGGGTTTCGGGATTAGGGTTTGGGGTTTGGGGTCAAGGCTTTGTCTTAAGTGGGGTGATTTTGTATGGAAGTAGATCAATTCAAACTAAGATGCCCTCTGCCGGGGCCAGTTTGGGAGGATGGCTTTGATGGCTTCTGATTCCTAACTCCGTGACACTTCCTGATTCCTGGCAAAGGAGCTTGCGGAGCCACGCTTTTCTTGCTAAGATGAATCTTGGGTACGTGCCAAGTACTAAGACGGCCTAAGACAGTAGCCCAACCTTCTGAGCTGAGCAACACATAGGGACCTCGTGCGAAAATCCTCTGTGCAGGTGCACACGGCAGTCTTTGTGAGGCAGGTCTTACTGCCACAACTGCCAGCACGCAAAAGTGCGATATCACGATGTGCTTTACATCTAAGCTGAATTCACGGCCACTCCCATCCTCTATGGGAGGCCCAAGAAGCTACTATTTGCATAAGAACCCCACATAAAATAAGCAAATGTTCTTCCTTATAAGGGTAGTAAAGGGACTACTATTTATGTTAATAATAATAATAATTATTATTATTAATTATTATTATTCTTAATATTACTATTACTATTTGGGGGGGGGTTCTTCACCAATTAGTAGCAAGAGCATGCAGCCTGTCCAGGGTCAATCGTGGAAGCACCAGCGACATCCTGAAGAACCATGAGGAACCTATTTTCGTGGGTACACGGTGTGGCTCAGGAGGACGGTGCCATCGTAGTTGATCGACTCAACCAGAATCTCAGTCTTCGAGATGGTCAGGTCGTAGAAGCCGTACTGCGCCTCGCCATACCAATCCACTGTGTTGTTCGGATTTGGCGTGGCTTCCGAGGTGATTCCTCCGCCACCACCAGTGACGATGCAAGTCATGCCCATGTGGTTCTTCCAGTGGTGCTCGGGAAACCTCGGCTGAGGCGAAGAAGACGTCCTACAAGGGTTCATGAACTCTGCGGACGGACTTTATGAAGAGGTTCCTGTACAATGATGATTTTGGGGCCTAAACCCTAGGGACAATGAGTCCTTGGGCGTGCCTTCTGGCGGCCGAAAACGACGCCCGGCTGCTCGGCCCGTTGCTTCGATTTGCGTAATGCCCCCAGGAAGAAATGTGTGTTTTGACTCTTTTTCTGTTTTTTTTTTGGGGGGGGGGGGGGGGGGGGGGGGAGGGGTTCTTAAGCAAATGGCATCCACTGCTGGCCGCGAACCGCCGAAACCCCAAATGAGCACAAATCTACCCTAAACCCTAAGCTCTAAACCCTAAACCCTAAAGAATAAAACCTAAAGGCTGAGGAGCCAGAGCTCCTGGTCATGCCGATGGCCGGTGATGAGCAAATCCAGTCCCCGGGCGCGCAGCTGGCTGTAGAAGCCCTGCTCTCATAGAAAGTGTGGTGGAGGGTTTAGGGTTTAGGGTTTGGGGTTTAGGGTTTAGGGTTTGGGGTTTAGGGTTTGGGGTTTGGGGTTTGGGGTTTGGGGTTTAGGGTTTGGGGTTTAGGGTTTGGGGTTTGGGGTTTAGGGTTTGGGGTTTGGGGTTTAGGGGTTTGGGGTTTGGGGTCTGGGGTTTCGGCTTTGGGGTTTAGGGTTTGGGGTTAGGGTTTGGGGTTTAGGGTTTAGGGTTTGGGGTTTAGGAATTGGGGTTTAGGGTTTGGGGTTTCGGGTTTGGGGTTTCGGGTTTTGGGTTTCGGTTTTAGGGTTTCCAGTTTGGGGTTTCGGGTTTAGGTTTGGGGTCTAGGGTTTGGGATTTAGGGCTTCGGGTTTAGAGTGCCAAAGGTTTATAGGGCTACGGCTTCGGGTTTCAGGTTTGGGGCTTGGGGTTTGGAGTGTTTTTCTGTTTACAGTTCTCTGGACACTCTTGAACGCAGGACTGCTCAGCCTCCGGCCGAATCCCAAGACACCAAACCCCGATAAGGCGAGCCGTTTAAAGTGAGTGTGGGGAAAGTAAAGGTCCATCCTGCTCGTGCCCGCATGGAAAGTGCGTGACGACAATCTGCCATGTTGCAGTCGACTGGGGCAACAAGTTCTTCATCCATTCCTCGGAACTCACCATGCGCAATTATTTTGCATTCAGGCCTCTGCGAATAATGCTGGGCAACCCTGAAACATGGCCTTTGCTCCAAGTGCATAGCACCCACAATCCTAAAATTCTAAACCTCAAACCCTACAAGTAGGGGACCCTTAATAACCGACTAAGGGCCCTAAACTGGGTTGTATGTATGACAACTTAGGTTCTCAGTCCATGAACTAAAGCAAGTTTCAGAAAGCGGCCCTTACTGGTAAGTTCCCTAAACCCTAAACCCTAAACCCTAAACCCCTCCTCAAACCGATCCTAGTAGCTTTCTGCTCGTCCCAGAGCTGCGCAAACCTGAGAGGCTCGACAGGAATGGATTGGGATATTGCCCCTTCTACTATCACAGTCCCCAATAGGGATTCTGATAGGGTTTACTAGAATCCATACTCAGGGCTGTTTAGCATAACGGGGAAACATCCCAAGGAAAAAAAAAGGCAAAGAATGGAGTGCCTCAGCCAAACCTCACCGTAGCCTTGCGTGCGTTTTAGGGTTTATAAGGTTTAGGGTTTAGGGTTTAGCGCTTAGGGTTTAGGGGTAAGGGCAATCGTAGAACAAAGTCTAACTAACATGACGAACGCCTTCCCTAAACTCTCAACCCTAACTAATCCCTTAAACTCCCTGCCCGAGGCACCAATGGGGGCAGTCCTCCACCGACTCCTCTGGACGGATTTCGGGCTCAAGATGTTAGGAAAATCCACGCCTTTATTCGGGTAAAAAGAGCTTATGGGGGTTTAGGGCCTAAGCCGGCCGTAAAACCTAAACCCTAAATCCCCTAAATCCGAACCCCCCCCCAATATTTAAAAAACACTCTGCAAGATATCAACCCAAACCCTGACCCTAAACCCTAAACCCTAAACCCTAAACCCTAAACCCTAAACCCTAAACCCTAAACCCTAAACCCTAAACCCTAAACCCTAAACCCTAAACCCTAAACCCTAAACCCTAAACCCTAAACCCTAAACCCTAAACCCTAAACCCTAAACCCTAAACCCTAAACCCTAAACCCTAAACCCTAAACCCTAAACCCTAAACCCTAAACCCTAAACCCTAAACCCTAAACCCTAAACCCTAAACCCTAAACCCTAAACCCTAACCCTAAACCCTAACCCCCCAATCCCCCCCCCCCCCCTAAACAAAAATGACCAACTCTGCAAGATATCAACCAAAACCCTAAAGCCTAAAGCCTAAACCCTAACACCCCCCCCCCCCTCCAACCAAAACAAAAAAACAAACTCTGCAAGATATCAAGCCCAGACTCGGGGCCGCCAGTGGAGGCGCAAGTGGCACCCGGCCGGTTGTTCTTGGAGCCTTCGCGGGGGCATGTGTTGGTTTAGGGTTCAGGGTTTAGGGTTTAGGGTTTAGGGCTTAGGGTCTAGGGTCTAGGGGTTAGGGGCTCGCAGGATTCTTTTTGGGGATTTGGGCCTACATGACAGGGATTTCAGATTTTGTTGGGTCTTGGGGCTTGAAGGCTTTTGGGGTTAGTAGGGTGCTTTCGAGGTTGGCCTTTAGGTTTTGGAGGGGGGGGGGTGTTTTAATGGGCGTTATTTAATTTGTTGGTGTTGTTCGGGCATTTATGGTTACGGGGTTGGTTTCGGATTCGCTGCAGCCTTCCTAACAGCCTCAAACTCAAACTTGCCGGGTTGCAGTGCACAAGGTCCGACACAAGGCGGGGCCCCTTACTATACTACCCATAGCATAACCTAAGTTAGGATCCTGAGAACCCAATTTATGGCCCCCAAAACTCTACGTACGACTAGGGGAGTCGCTCCTTGTAGGGTCATTCAAGGTGTGTTACGCCCCTTTTTTTGGCATCTGGGCTTGAGGACGAGCCAGCAACACACCCTAAACCCTAAACCCTAACCCCTAACCCCTAAACCCTAAACCCTAAACCTTATCAGCCATGGCGCTGCACATGTTGTGGTTTGGATCCTGCATGGGCGCTTCTGTGTTGGGTTTAGGTTTTAGGTTTTAGGGTTTAGGGTTTAGGGTTTAGGGTTTAGGGTTTAGGGTTTAGGGTTGATGTACGTTGTGGCAGGTCGGTATTCTGCGGGAAGTTAAGGATCCAAGGGAATCCTACTACCGTGCAGAACTGGATGCCAGTACATTACAGTCCTTCGCTATGGCACTATGAGCCCTCAAGCCCTAGAAGATTCTACCTCTCACGACGCAGAGGATCTGCCTAGAGACAGGCAATTCGCAATATTGGAATGGCAACATCCGGCAGTCCTTTCAAGGGTTTAGGGTACGAAGCTTCTGAGATCATCTTACCTAGACCTTAACCCGAAAAATCCTCCAGCGACTCAAAGAATGGAGGCAAGTTCTGCTTGTGATGCCCATCCGTGCGTGCCAGGTGCAAGGAGAGTAGAGAGATGCTCAAAGGCATGACTTTTATAACATATTGCAATAGCGGATCCGACCTATTGCACATGGGCGATGTCGAATGGGGCCACGTAAGGGTTGCTGCTCTTGCTTGCTGCCCCATGCGGATAACAAGCTTAAATAAACCCTAAACCCTAAATCCTAAACTCTTCGCTTCTTGCGACCTTCTGGCGGACCAGCCGTCCTCCTCTGGTGGCATCGCATCTAAGAAATTGCTGTCCAGGAAATAGTAGTCGACATCAAAGTCCAAATCCTGGCAGACGTGGCAACGAACAGTTGGGGTTTAGGGTTTAGGGTTTTCAGAAACAGCACCTTCTCCTAAGGGTCCATGTACCTCATTGTTATGTACTTGGGCCCTAAATAAAGTACCTAAATAGGAGGTACTTTAAGGCTTAAGTACTATCTAATACCCTTAGGGCTTGTTGTACCTCTGAGCCTCCGCACTCCTAGTGGGCGTGTGACAGTATTCTGGCACCGGTGATGGTCTCCGGTCTAGATTTGGAGTCACCCACCCATACTGGGTTTAAAGCTGGACTATCCTGCTCAATGGCATCTCGCCGACAGATAGCAGCGCAATCCCCCTTCTCCATCATATTGCCCCCCCTCTCCCGCCCGCCGAAATAGGGACACACGAGAAGTATACTTATGCATACTTATGTATACTTATGCATAATTACTTATTATGTATAACTTATGTAAAATTACTTTTGCATAATTACTTCTGCATAAGTACTTGTGTATGCTTTTGATACCCTGCACCTTGTACACCACTGTCGTCTTGTAGTAGGGGGCCGGCAGAACCCAGCGATCAGAGAACCAGGTGTAGGAGAGCTGCTGGTCCCAACCTTGGCCGTTTTCTTCGAGGCTGCCCAGTAACCAAGGCTTAAAAAGGGTGCTCTTTTTTGCTTCAAGGGGTTTATAAAGGAACCTAACCCCCCCCAAAAAAGGGAATAAGGGTACTACTGGGCATCCTAGTCTTCTCCGAGGACCAAAACAAGCCCAAAAGGGTTTTGTTTTTATAAAAAAACAATTCACAAGAAGAAAGCCCAAAAGGGTTTTTATGCACAGAACCTACCCATGGGGAGTCACCAGAGTAGAATGGAATGTACATCATTGTCATCCCAATGTTTGGGCTCATTTAGTTCCTAAGGTTAGCTCTGCTACCGACCTCTGTGGCCTGTTTCAAAGGAGCACGGAGTTGAGTTGGCTGAACACCAAAGCCCTTGACTTACTCGCTCTTAGTCGGACATCAGGGAAGTAGGCGTATAATCCCTTTAAAGGGCACCATGGGGCCTAGAAAATCTCTTCGAGGGCTCTAGAGGGAGGTATGGGGCACCCCCTGCCCGAATTCGCTATGAATAACTGGCAAGTTGAACCGACCCTTTTGACTAAACTCTAAACCCTAAACCCTAAACCCTAAACCCTATGACCCTTGAGCTGATGAGGTCGGGGCCGTTGTCGAACTTGAAGCCGCCCCAGTCGTGGTTTCCAAGGACGCTGAACCACGGCTTCTCGCCTGGGCGCATGCAGAGATGGGTTTAGGGTTTAGGGTTTAGATGGCTTGGTTATCTTTAGGGTTTTCTGTTTGGGGTTTAGGGTGTGGGTTTAGGGCCGAGACCCTTCTCGCGGCTTCCTAGAGTAAGGGGAGTCTGCGCTATGCCGCTATGCCCTTTCAATTTGGAACTACCCCTATGGGAAATGGGGGTACTCTTCTTGCGGTTTCGTATAGTATGAGTTTAAGCACTTTTTCCGGGGGTGGAGGTATATAACGGGTTCAACTTTGGGAAATGCCCATATGGGGGTTTACGATAACAAGGGGCCCCTATTCTCGACCCCAAATAACAGGATCCCCTTGATTTAAATAAGGACCCGCATACGGGACCCCCCCCCCAATATCGTAAACCCGCTTATGTCATGACATGCCGTCACTGCTTGCAGAGCAGTCTTGGGGGCACTCAGTGCTGCCAGTCACTACAGAGCAGTGAGGTCATCGACTTCAACGACCCTAAAACCTAAACCCTAAACCCTAAACCCTAACCCTGCAACAGCATGACCACAACACCACAAGCCACCCCGGCCTTATTAATTCGTACGAGGCCAAGTCTCTCAGACCAGGTCCCTGGTAGATGCCCTCGAAGATCTGGTCGAACTGGTGCTTGGTGGGGTAAGAAATCTGGTTCCTTGCGTGCAGGGGCGTTCTGCAGTACCAGCAGTGCCCTCAGCCTTGGGGACCAAATGAGCCCTGAAACTGGGGCCATAGTACCCTACACTACTATAATTTATCCCTATGAAGGTAGTATGAACCACAAACCCTTTTTAAGGTTCATTTGGTCCTTCAGGAGGTTCTACAATTCTACAGCCTCTGGTCTCACACGTGTGAATCCGCAAACCGAGGTCGAGCATCATTGGACTCCCGCATGTCTTCTCGATGCCGCCCCAGTAGAAGTTGTCCTGGGCTGACTTCTGAACCCCTCCTACAAGTTTAGCTTTTGGGCTCCTTATTGTACAAGTAGTTTCTTCAACAACCCAAAAGGACAAAGTCCTAAACGCCAGCCAGAAGAAAGCCAAGTGTCGCCAACATTAAGGATGTACCTTGCGAGGCGGTTGGCTGGAGGATTCTCACACTCCAAAACCTTGTGTTCGTCCCTAACCCTAAACCCTAAACCCTAAACCCGAAACCCTAAACCCTAAACCCTACGGAGGCCAAACCCCAAGGCCCCTTTCATCTGCGCAATGGTCAACCCTGAACCCCAAAAGGCCCTTTGATCTGATCGATGATCAACCCCAAAAACCCTAAACTTAACCCTAAACCCTAAAAGGCCCTTTCATCTGCTTGATGGTCCCTAAAGGGGCACTTTCATCTGCTTAATGGTCAACCCTAGACTCTAACCCCTGAACCCCAACCCTCAAAGGCCCTGTGATCTGCTCGATGGGCAACCCTAGACCCTCAGCCATCCTAAACCCTAAACCCTAAACCCTAAACCCTAAACCCTAAACCCTAAACCCTAAACCCTAAACCATCCTAAACCCTAAACCATCCTAAACCCTAAACCCAAAAAAGGCCCTTGATCTGAGAAAATGGCCAAGTGGCTGTGGATCCACCAGTGCTGCTCGGGCCTTGAACGCCTCCGCCACCAGTAGCTGGGGCTGGTCATCCACTCCTGCTTGGAGGTTCACAGGGTACTGATAACCCAATGATAAGTGTAGCTATAACCCACTTGTAAGCCCCTTAGTAAGTACCCCAATAAGGTTATAGTTGGTTTAGAAGTAGCGTTTTTATTGGGTTACTAAGTACCATGAACCTCCAAGTGGAGCTTGGGGTCTGCCGTGTCTATTTGCATTCTTCAAAATAAGGGGGGCCTGTCTATGCCCCCCCCCCCCCCCCCAGAAAAGAAGCGAATCATCATGGTTAAAGCCCACAAAGAATTGCAGTCGTAGGTTGGGGATTGGGATTCAAGGTCCAAGCCTTCGGACTTCACAAACGCTGTCCGTGTCGGGTGTTCAGCTTTTGAAGAGAGAATGCTGGGTTGAATGCTGTTCAATCCGGCTCGGGCTTCGGTGTTTCCGGGCGTCCTGGCACATAACCACAATCCGGGATGCAAGGTGGCTGGCCACGAGTGTTGAAGCACTCCACAAACTGCTTGTGCCCACACAGCTGCTCGGTGTGCGGCTTGTTCCATCGGCTGCGTGGGAAGACGCTTGGCCCTGGCTGGCGGCCCCAGTCATAGGCGATCATCTCCGGGCGGTTCTCGGCCGTGTCCAGCGTGCCGTCCAGGCCGCCCCAGTCCCCGATCAGGAAGATGTGCATCTCGCCTGTTCCATTGATCTCGGTGGTGGGCCAGTGCTGTCCTTTGTAGCCCATGGCTGTCTCGGGCGGCACGCAGCCAATGCTCTTGTCCTCAGCGGCGCATCCTGGCCGCTTCTTTGCGTAGAGCTGCTGGCCCGCGAAGCAGTCCAAGCACGGCGGGCTGCTGCAGCCTGGCGAAGTCATGCCACGACGCAAATACTCCCTATACAATCTTAAGATGTATGCAAGCAACCTTAAACCGGAGTAGGCTGGGCCTGAACAGGGTGGGAGCCCACACCACTTGCCCCCCGGCGGGGCGCAGTAGAACAGCCGCTGGTAGTCTTCTGCGTTGGCTTGCGTGTGGCTCACGCCAGCAATGCCTCAACAATTCACGGGTTCCAGGGCTGCTAGCACTGCATTCCTCAAGGAGCATGTGAACCTTAAAAGGGTTCGGTGGTTCATATACCTTCATAGGGATTATAGTAGTATAGGGTACTATGACCCCAATTTTAGAGTTCATTTGGTCCCCAAGGTTATGCTTCCGAACCGCCAAGCTGAACTGATGTCCACTTCTGTCGGGCCTTAAGTATATGGCCTATAAACACTTTTTGAACCCAGACTTGTTCTCATCAGCTATCAGCTGGGAGCAGAGGCACACTGCTGGAATCAACCCAAAACCCCGTGATGGACTGGCTTTAGTGTTTAGGGTAGCATGGACACCAGCGATCCCTGTTCTTGATCGCAACTGGCTTGTAACTCCATGAATGCAAAAAACCAGCGGCGCATCTACCTCCCTGGCCCTAACCCGGAAGACCAGATAAAACAGCCCTAAAAGGATTTATGGTTCATATGCCACATGGCAGAACAGGGAGTATACATATGCATGTATGTATGTATATATATATGTGGATGGTAGCATAAATATAAATATAAAAATAACTATATATATATATATATATATATGTATGTATGTGTGTGTGGTACTTATGGGGTTCATGTCGTTCCGAGGGAAGTAGACCCTCTGCGCGCTTGCTTAGTCAAGCCAATGGGCTCTCCATGTTCTTAAACCAACTCGACGCGCCGGGATCCCACTTTCCTCCGCCCGCTGCCCATAGGACGGTGTCGCGGCACTCCTGGCGGTCCGGTTTAGGGTTGAGGGTTCAGGGTTCAGGGTTTAGGGTTGATTAAACACCACTACTCGCGCTGCTTCTTCAGGGAGCTCATTGTGGGACAACAGTGATCTCAAGACCTATGTACTATCAAGTATCCGGACATGGGATGGAGGGGTTCTCCACGAGGCTTTAAGTCGTGGGCCCTTTGCCTCTCCCAAGCACAGGCTCATGTCGGTAGGGTTTAGGGTTTAGGGTTTAGGGTTTAGGGTTAAGGGTTTAGGGTTTAGGTTTTAGGGTTTAGAGTTTAGGGTTTAGGGTTTCGGGTTTCGGATTTAGGGTTTAGGGTTTAGTGTTGAGGCTCAGAGTTTCTCTTGCCCTCAGAGCTCCTCATTCTGGACGAGGTCCAGGCCGCCACATTCTAAGGCAGTGTCAGAGCTGTTCTGTGACAAGCGCCTGCCTCGGAACCTGCGCAAGCAACCCACGCAAAAACGCGCACAGACAGGCACCCTAAACCCTAAACCCTAAATCGTAAACCCTAAACCCTAAACCCTAAACCCTAAACCCTAAACCCTAAACCCTAAACCCTAAACCCTAAACCCTAACCCTAAACCCTAAACACACACACACACACAGACAGACAGACAAACAGACAGGCAGCCCCGGGCCTGGCTTCTGAATTCTGAGCGGCCGCTGCCGCCACCAGGGCGGCCACGGCCCCGGCCTTCTCCTTGTCACTGCACATTGTGAGGTTCTTTTTTTGGGGGGGGGGCTGATAGGGTTTGGCTACTTTTTTGGGGGGGATTATAGGGTTTAGCTTCTTTTTGGGGGGGATTCTAGGGTTTAGCCTCTTTTTCTTTGTGTCTGTGTGTGTGTGTGTGTGTTTGCTTTTGCTGGTTTGGGGTTTGTAGGGTTGAGGGTTATTTTGGCTGACCGCCAAGCAGACCGGGGTTTAGGCTTTAGGGTTCCTAAACCCTAAACCCTAAACCCTAAACCCCAAACCCTAAACCCTAAACTCTAAACCCTAAACCCTAAACCCTACGGGAATAATGGGTCCCAGAGCAGGGAGTGCCACACGTAATGCGGCCTAAAGCCCGAGAGCCTAAACCCCAAACCCGAAACCCTTTTGCATCCGGGCAACGCTAAACCCTAAACCCGAGAAGAACCTCCTGAATCCAAAAAAACCCTAAACCCTTGTGAATCCTAAACCTAAACCCTAAATCCTAAAACCCCAAAAATTTAAACCCTAACCGCTAAACCCTAAATCCCAAGTCTCAAGCCCTAAATCCCTAAGCCCTACATCCTAAATCCTAAGCCCTAAGCCCTAAACCCTTCAACAGAGCTGAGGTGCTAGGAAGGGCCGCATGAGCTCCCGCTGGGATTTCTGTACACGTCTACCAGCACGGGGGCTCCTTGAGCTTTAAGCTTGCGGCAAAAGCGGGCGCCTCAAGAACTTGGGGGGGGGGGGGGGGGGGGGGGGAGGGGAGGTTTAGGGTTTAGGGTTTAGGGTTTAAGGGTTTAAGGGTTAAGGGTTTAGGGTTAAGGGTTTAGGGTTCAGGGAGTTCGGAGGTCTAGGAGTCTAAGGAGTTTAGGGGTTTCGGGTTGGGTTCTTCTAGTGAATTCGAGTCTTGGTGGGCTCATGGGCCGATGAAGGCTTTTGGGATTCGGCATGGCCTCGCCGCCAGGCGAGGCACATACCGTGTCAGGGTTTAGGGTTTAGGGTTTAGGGTTTAGGGCTTAGCAAGAATTTTAGCACCCCCCCCCCCCCCCCCCGGGGCTTATGTAGTTTTGCGATAGGCAGGTGGAGGTGCCAGATTGCAAATTGCCGCCCGTGCTTGTTGCAGGCTGCCGGGAACGTGACGTGACAGCCATGCACCCAAAACCAGATAACTAAACCCCAAAACTTTTTTCCCCTATAAACCCCACAAACCCGAGAAGAAACGCCTGCAAACCCTCATATCCTTAAGAAATCCTAATCCCTCTGAAGCCTATACACCTGATAAACCTTAAGCCCTAGAAGCCCTGTGAAACCAGAGCCTTTGCCTTTATAGCAGCCCTCAGTAGCAGCTTTCGGACGTAGAGCCCCAAACACCCTAGACCCTAAACTCAGTTTACCTTAAACCCTAAAACCTAAACCCTAAACCCTAAACCCCCCAGAACGCCTCTCGGGATGCCAAGATTCGTGGAACAGCGGCAGCAGCAGCGAATTGTGGAAGCAGTTGGGGCCTGCACAGGCGGTTCAGTGTTTAGGGTTTAGGGTTTAGGTTTTTTGTTTCTAGGGTTTATTTAGGGTTTTATGGTTTAGGGTTTAGTGGCCTGCAACCCAGACTCTAAGATGTTTAATGTCGGTGGGGGGGGGGGGGGGAGATATTGTAGACATTGAGAGAGGCCCAACAAAGAGCCCATCATCTACCGCTGTCTGTAGATATATGATGATCTACAAGTTGAAGCCCTAAAGTGTTCAGGGCTTAGGGTTAACCCTACTTAAACCCTAAACCTAAACCTTAAAACCCGAAACTCCCAATGTCTTCCTGAAACAGCCCAGACATATACAAGGAGAGGATCCCTGGCTGTCGGTAGTCGGTAGAGCCATAATGGCCCGAATCAAAAAAAAGTTTAGGGTTTAGGATTTAGGGTTTAGGGTTATCACTTAGATTCGAGTCCCTGAACTACAGCTACTACAGTAAGGGACCCCATCCCAGCGGTGTTTCGACAAGCGGACGCTGGCTGCAGGGTTTCATTTCGACGGGGTTTCCACTCCCTAAACCCTAAACCCTAAACCCTAAACCCTAAACCCTAAACCCCAAACCCTAAACCCTAAACCCCTAACCCCTAAACCCTATACAGGGGGCCCTTGGAGTCGGCGCAGGATAGAAGATCTGGTACTATTTGTTTGAGAAACACCCAAGGAATAAAAACACTCCGCCTTGTTTAGGGTTTAGGGTTTAGGGTTTAGGGTTTAGGGTTTAGGGTTCTTAAGCAAATAGTAGTCTAAGTCCCCAATATCAGGTTTTTGCTGGGTGGTGGGGGGGAGGGGGGCGAGGGGCGATTGAAATTTCTTGCCACCCGGCTTTGGGTACGGGATTCGGGTTTGGGCCTAGGGTTTAGGGGCCCTAAACCCAGCTGCCTTGACATTCAAAGACCTCCACTTCGGCTCCCATCTCTTGGGCACCTTGGCTGACTTCCGAACCCTCCTAAAAGTTTAACTGCTAGGCTCCTTCTTGGAGTTTCTTCAACAACCCAAGAGGTTAAAGTCCTAAGAGCCAGCCAGAAGAAATCCAAGGCACGATCGCGGAAGGCGAACGCATCGTCGCGCACGCAATCTGAGGCCTTCGAGGAAGCCAGTCGGTGGCAGGGTTGAGGTCTCAGGGCTTAGGGTTTAGGTTTTTAGGGTTTAGGATTTCGGGTTTACGGTTCAGGGTTGGGCTTTTTGTAATTTTTGGCAACCAGCTCTGTAGGCTCTAGGGTCCGACCAGGGCCAAACACATCTTCTACATTGTTATGCATTGCTATCTCTGGTTCCCAGGGCCACGAACACATGCAAAGCATGCAGAGAAAAACCCAATGTGCTCATGTCTTCCCTCAACCCTCAAGCATCAACCCGGGACCTTTTGGGTTTGGAGTTTCGTGGTTTAGGTCTGTTTTTCTCACCAAAATTTGAAGGCACAGAATTCCTGGCGCCATGCGCGCGCCCCTCTCCTCTCAGAAGCAACCAGGCAAAGCAAGGGAAGCTCAGATGTCCCCACACACTGAACCCTACCGGCAACCGCGGCAAGCCCAAAACCAACTTGGCAGGTTCTGCCACCCGAAACTACGGCGAACAGCTCCCCAACCAAGAGGTGTTTCGGGGCCCAGTTATACCCTGAGCCCAGATACACAAGCCACGAGGAGGATGGGGCGCTTGCCTCCGGAGGAAACGACAGCTTTCACGAAGCAATCGATGGCGCAGAACCAAGCAAAAGGTTGCCCACCACTCTCCGTTCAGCCAGGTTGCTCACTGCTGCTACGGAAGTTGCTGCGGTCATCGAGAAGTCATGGGGCAGCTTCTCGGCGTTTTTCCTTTGCAGCAAGAGCCAAGCTTTGCTTCTTGGGTGTTCATTGGGCAGTCTTTTCAGGTCATGCTGATTCGTGTATGGGTAAACCCTAAACCCTAAACCCTAAACCCTAAACCCTAAACCCTAAACCCTAAACTCGGCCAGGAACCATCGGGCCTAACGTTTAAATCGAACCCTCAAAACGACGGGAGGACATCTGTAAGTCTGCGACCTCAGAAGCCACCTACACCCTGAACACCGGAAGCCTGAGACTCCTGTAAGTCCCTGTCAGTGCGAAACACGTTTAGGGTTTAGGGTTTAGGGTTGAGGGTTTAGGGTTTAGGGTTGCACCTATAAGGTGTAAGGGTTTGAGCCAGGCATGGTGGAAATAAGCTTTGTGAGACCGAGAACATCCCTTCTATCTGTTCTGGGTATGATACAGCTGAAACAGCGGCCGGGTTCTCACCTTGTTACGACCTCTTGGCCAATGCGACAGTAAAGAACACAGAGGAGCCTATCTGCTCCGGCTCCTGCTCAGTGCCAACCGTGGTTGCTGCCGCAAACGTGCCCGATCCTTCTCTGCCTGCCGCTGCCTGAGTTGCATCTCTTCGTCGAAAGTCCGTTGGCCCTGCGGACCCCAACGCCGCTCGAACAAAGCTAAAGCCTCTGGCAGTGAAGCAAGCCGCAAATAGAGTAATGCTGTTAGCCAGGCGTCAGTTGCAGCATATCTAACCTGCTCAGAGCTGAGATGCGGCGCACTCCAGTCTGAACAGGTGACTGAGCTGTCCTTGGACAGGCTGATACCTAAGAAATGGTCAACCGCATCCTGAAGTTTACGAAACATACTTGGAGATTGACCGAACTGCCCTCGGATGCCCGCATCTGCTTCTGTTTCCTTCATGAGGATGCCGGCAACAGTTTGGATGTCAAAGATCTTCCTCTGCCAGTCCAAGCTAAAAATGTTGGACAGTCGATGGATATCTTCTGTAGCACCCCAGCCGACAATCTTGCGCGCCCGGCGTTGAAAGGAAGTCTTAAGACTGGTCAAGTGAGGTTCCCTCAGAGCACACAACTGCACGACGAAAACGTGCTGCTTGGAGGGAAAAGCCAACTGCAGCACATGTACACCGACTGTTCGTGGTGATTCTGGCTGCCACTCAGCATCAAAAGCCATCAAGTCTTCATCCACAATGTAATTATTCAAAGTCAGCAGCTCGCCAGAGGAATCATTCTCGATCAGTGTGACCTCAAACGAGTCTGCAGTCAATCCCGAATATTGACTTGCATGCGCAGGGTCAAGATCCCGCGTGGCCAGTATGGCACTTGCGCTGCGGCTCTGAGAGATTGCCAATCGCCTTTTTTTCGTCATAAAGATGTGGGTTCTCAGGAATCAGAATTTCATGCACAGTGGATTACCGTACTTTCGGGGACTTAGTTAAAAGAATAGGGTTTGGGGGGAGGAGGGGGGGGGGGGTTATTCTAGTCTAGAATAATCATAAGGGACCATAAGGAAATACACTGAGTAATTATTCCGACGTCTTTACAAGAGCCTAAATGGGGTGATAAGGATCCTAACTTCGGTTATAAGCCCCTTAAGTAGAAGTAGTATAGTAAGGGGGCCCCTCTCCTTGTATATTACACGGTCAGAATTCGTGCCAAGCACATGACCAGACACCTGGAGCAAAAGGGCGCCTGGTGATGCTGTCATACAAAGAAATAGGGTTTAACTCGGGTTTAGGGTTTAGACGCAAGTGGATAACTAGACTCCAGTCGTCTGCTCGTGCAAAGGATGTGAACTCCCCGACAAGAACTCATATGCTGTTTATACATGTTTCAACTTCTGGCCTATAACATCTTGACCCGACTATTTTGAACGTCCTACGCCCTAAATCAGACCATGACTTCTAGGGTTCTTAAGGGAGGGGGTGTTCACTCCCTAATACTCCCCAAGGCTCCCTAAGCTTCCTGAAGGTTCCCTAGGTACCTGCCCCCCATGAACCCCCCTCCCTCAAGAACCCTTGTTGTCTGAACCCCCACAAACCCTAAACCCTAAACCCTAAACCCTAAACCCTAAACCCTTTATACACTTAAGAACCCTAGAAATGACGGAAAACGCTGTACGTGACAGGGCTCCCGTGTTTCAGCTGGTTGCGCAGAAACTGCTGCCGCCCTGCCTGGGCCGGGTTTGTTTAGCTAGTCGCGCTTTGCTTGCGGCTTAGGGTGTATAAGGTTTAGGGTTCACAGGGTTTATAAAGTTTACAGGGTTTATAGGGTTCATAGGGTTTATAGGGTTGATAGGGCTTATAATTAGGGGCATAGGGTTTATAGGGGTTATAGGGTTTATAGGGTTTATAGGGTTGATAGGGTTTATAGGGTTTACAGGGTTTACAGGGTTCATAGGGTTTAGGGTTGAGGGTTTATAAGGCTCGGGCGAGGTGAAGTCCCCAAGGAGGCTCGAGATGCTTGGGTTCCGATGCGGGTTGCGTGCAAGGCCTGTCAGGCGAGTCTGGCGCGCGCAGCAGTCCTGAACCCTAAACCCTAAACCCTAAAGATGCGCGGCCGGAGGAAACAAACCATGAAGCGCTGGCAAGGAAGTCGATGAGACCTTTTCTTTTGTTGCCGGTCCCTAGGGGTCTAAGTACCTATAGTATATATACCCAGGCCCTAAAGCAACTGAATGGGAACCGGTTTCTGGCCCAAGTACGAACTACACAGGTACATGAAACTTCAGGGGTTTAGCCTCTCCAACAAATTCAGCCATGTACTAGTGGCAAGTTTTCACAACATGCTTGCACTCCGCCCCTCCCCACCGCATCCACCATCCTACCCGCTGCTTCCAACAACCAAGCCCTAAACGGTCATCGCGCTGAGGATGCAACATGATTGCAAAACACACGTCACTTAAGCACTTAAGATAAAAGATGATGCTTCCAGCCCCTCATGATCAGTTACAGTGGGTATAGTAAGGGGCGTCCCCGACCTGCAGTTTACGCAGGGGTGTTCCCTGTTCCGGTCATCCCTTAGGGGTACCCTAAACCCTAAACCCTAAACCCTAAACCCTGAACCCTGAACCCTAAACCCTAAACCCGAGGCTTATAGAGTTTATACAGGTTTTAGGGTGCAGGGAGTCGCCTTGACCCACCGCCGTGTGAGAAGGCAGGTGTCCCGATTCTGGTGCCTGCAAGAGGGGTTGAGGGCTTAGGGTTTATAGGGCCTATAGGGTTTAGGGTTTATGGTTTGGGGCTTAGGGGGCGTCGGTTTCGGAGTCAGGGTCTAAGCGCTGATGAACCGGGCGTTTCACTCGGTCAGTAGTCGCGGTCGGCTGAAGGTTTAGGGCTAGGGTTAAGCGGTTCAGGGCCTCCCTCCTGTGCAGTTTGCATGGTTCTGCTACACAAGAGTTCACTCGGGTTTAGGGTGTAGCATATCCATGTTGGGGGTGTACGAAAACAGGGGACCCCTGATGTAGTCTCCCACATAGTAGGATTCCCTTATAATAAGGACCGCAATAAGGTACCACTAATTTCGGAAGCCCCAACTTGGGTCAAAAGATGCTGACACAAAAATCTGGCTCCCCACAGAACGGCGGCAATGGCTCGAAGTGCATCAAACAGCAGTCTGCAAATCTGAATCAGGGTTTACCCTTAAACCCTAAACCCCAAACCCTAAACCCTAAACCCTAAGCTGCATAAGCCTTAACTTTAGTATCGAGGCAGGTAGCCAGGATCCGAGGTCCAGGGAGAAGTCGAGCCACGGGCAGATGCCCACTGCGCCCAGGACGCCTGCCCACGTGCGAGAGCTCGGGGTCCATTGGGGTTTAGGGTTTGGGGTTTAGGGTTTGGGGTTTAGGGTTTGGTTGCTTTAAAAGGGAACGGTTGAACGGTGAACCAAAAAAGGGGCAAAGGTTACCACTGGGCTACCAAGTATTTAGGGTTTTGGGTTTTTTCGGTCTTGGGCATAGGGGCTTCAGGGCTTGGGACGGCTTGTGAATAAATTGTCCACATCCACACATGTGCTTTTGAGTCTACACACATAATCTAATTTAGGGTTCAGGGCAAATAAGCCCTGAGATCCAAAGCCCTTATTCTTCTATAAACACATATATATATATATATATACACATATGTATACATATATGTATGCACCCTAAAACCCGTACATCCTGTAAATGTAAAGCCTCTAAGCCCCATGATAAGCCCTGCAAGTATGTCATGCCCACATGCAACAGCAAGAAGCCTGATGCGGCCGAGCATTGCACTGCGAGATACCTGACAGCTCACTAGGAGGTAGAACTGCGCCGTTCTTCCAAAGTGGATGGTCTTCACAGGGTCAGTTCACAGTTCACAGGTGAGGCATACAGATCACAGGTCCAGTCACCAGAGAGACAAGACTCTCACGACAGGGGTCAAAGAGAGGTTCGTGTTTTGGGATTCAGCTTGTGACTGAGAGCATGGACACTTCAACTGTTGGCTTCGAGCTTCTCATGGTTGATCAAGTCTGAGACACCCTCCTGCAGAGTCGCCCGCCAAAATGATGTGCTCGAAACCTGCCAGATGAAAGTCAGTCAGCTGCATGTAGCCTGTATCCATCGCTCAAATCCCAGGCTCCGAGAGCAAGGGGAGGTGGGGCAAGAGAGCGGTGAACAAGTGAGCCCCAGACCCCCGATCCTTACCGGGGTGTAGGTTTGTGCAGGGACGGCACTAACTCTAGCCACAGGAATTTCGATTTTTGGGTCCGTATGACTGTACTTACAAAGCCCTCCGATCCACCAAGCAAGCCCAATTTTTGTGTAGACTGGAACCCTTAGTCCCGACACGGGGAGGGGACCCTTACTACACTGACGGTAGTTGAGGGAGCGCAGCTAGGGCGCTCATTGGTGGACCGGGAATAGAGCGCTAAATTGTCAAGGGGATTGCCCTCTCCTCCCCTCAGATAGCTGCAGTAGCAAGGATCTGACAGTGAACGTGCCATGCCCTGTGCTTTTCTTAATGCCGCGCCGCCATCTTGATCGGCTGCGCTTGTGAGACTGCAGCATGACAGAGAGAGCGAGAGGCACAGAGAGAAAGATAGAGAGAGAAAGAACCCTGAACCCTGAACCCTACACCCTAAACCTTACTGAGGGAGCGAGAAAAAGTTGGGGTTTTGGGTGACTAAGGATGCGCCCCGGGCCCAAGGTATGTTGGCATACAAGCAAGTGACAAGGTTGAATCGCTCAAGTGACAAGGTTTTGGATTTGGGGTTTGGGGTTTAGGGTTTGTTTTTTTTTTCCACCCAGGGCTTAGGGTTTAGGATTTAGGGCTTGGGGTTTAGGGTTCAGCCCACATCGAGCCCTCACAAATGGTTTGCAGCTGTGCTGAGTATGTGCGCCTGTTTAACATGGGGTAGTTTGCATCATGTATACTGCAGGTCACCCTAAACCCTAAACCCTAAACCATGAACCCTGAACCCTAAACCCCAAACCCTAAACCCTATGGGCGATGAATTTGGTAGTTCTTCAGACTCCTGTTACCCGTCCCTGCCTTGCCCCTGCAGCCATTCGAGGGCCGCTTGAACTTCTTTCCGGCTGCCATCGTAGCCTTAGTTGCTGAGTTCAAAAGCCCCCCAAAAAAGTGTACACGTTCAGTACTGTAGATGATTACAATATCCAAAAAGTGAAAAATGTACTCATTCTGCTGACATCGTAACAGCCCGGTATGGTGTAATTCAAGACCTGAGCTCACGTGGGAGCGGTGGAAGCCATTCTTCGCACCAGCTTTCTCCACGCCACTTTTAGGGTTTAGGGTATTGTTTAGGGCGCAATGCAAGATATGCCCGCATGTTGGACAAACCAGGAGACCTTTGCAGACCTTGGCACCAGTCCGCATCACACTCCCTCACTGCGCTCTCCCAAGGGCCCCAAAAACCCGAAAATCAGCCGGGCAGCGCACGTTTAGGCTGCCAAACCCAGTCCACCAAATCAGTTTTGGGCACTGCGGATCGCAAGCCCTTCAACCTTTAGCTTAGACTTCCGAACCTTACTCCCCCCCCCCCCCCCCCCCCCCCCGAATGCCCTACATTTACTCAGGGCAGTTTGCGTACTTGCCTCAACTCTATCATGCCACGATTCTAAGATTTTAAGCAGCTGGATAACCAAACAGAACAACCCTCACGTACCCTTTTGCCGTCGTCCCACCCCATACATATCCTAAACCCTAATTTGCCCTAGGGCCCGCCCTGAACCCTAAACCCTGAAGCCCAAATCCTAAACCCCTAAAACCTTAAACCCTCAACCGCAAACGCCAAACCCTCAACCCCAAACCCTAAACCCTCAACCCTAAACCCCAAACCCTAAACCCTAAACCCTCAACCCTAAACCCCAAACCCTAAGTCCCAAACCCTAAGCCCTAAACCCCAAACCCTAAACCCCAAAACGCCCGAAAAAGCCGGAACCCTTCTCTGCCGTGTCGCGAGAATCGGCGGCCGCCTCTCTTCCAGGCGCGGCAGGAGCCGCGCAGCGAATGCCAGGGCCGATGGCTGGGCGGTTGAGGGAATCGGTTTAGGGTTTAGGGTTTGGTTTGGGGTTTGGGGTTTGGGGTTTGGGGTTTGGGGTTTGGGGTTTGGGGTTTGGGGTTTGGGGTTTGGGGTTTGGGGTTTGGGGTTTGGGGTTTGGGGTTTAGGGTGGGAGCTGAGACAGGACTGGTTGGTATACCTACATGTACGTACATACATGCATGCAAGCCTATGAGGATATGTACATAAACGGAAATATACATACAGGTATAAATACAAATATATATATATATATATATATACAGAAAACGTCATACTGCACACTTATTTTGTGTCAGCAAGTTCGTCCTGGGACGGTCAGAGGGCTTATGGGGAATACTTCGGTGTATAACAGATATAGACATACCATGAAACACAAAGAGGCCCTACGGGGTTTCTTGTTGTCGGGGCTTCCAAAATAGGATACACATGGAAGCCGCCTGGAAGCCTTAATCTAGGCTGCCCGGTAACCTAGGCCTAGGATTAAGCAGGGTGCCCTTCTTTGCTTAATGGGGTTTAGGGTTTAGGGTTTAGGGTTTAGGGTTAGTAACCTAGGCCTAGGATTCAGAAGGGTGCCCTTCTTTGCTTAAAAGGGGTTTGCAGGGGAACCGAAACCCCCCCCCCAAAAGAGAATAGGGGTACTAGTGGGCATCCGAAGCCTGAAACCCTAAACCCTAAACCCTAGACCCTAAACCCTAAGCCCTGCCCTAAGCCCTAAACCCTAAACCCGTGGAAGACGTTCAGCCGCTGCTCTCTGAAGCTTGAAGCACAGCGCTGAGGCCCCGACGGAACGCGTGATGAAAGCACCGCCCTGCAGAAAGAGAACCGCAGTCCTGGCATGATCAAGGTTTAGGGTTTAGGGTTTCGGGTTTACAAGGAGTCTCCCCTCTCCCCCGAGGTTATAGGTTGGAGTTATAAGGGCCCTAACTTGGGTTGTAAGAATCCTATCTTCGGTTCTTTGACGATAGTTAGCACAGCAAGGGGGCCCCTCCTTGTAGAGCATGTTTCACGGACACGCCTTTCCCAGTGTACTTTCAGCGAAATGCAGATCCAGTACCCGGTGCTCGGCAGACCCTGGTTTAGGGTTTAGGGTTTCGGGGGTAGTTTGGGTCTTCTGGTTTCGGACGACATTCAGCTGAAGCAAGCAATGGGGAAGGTTGAATAAGGTGGCACTGACAAAATCACCATCAGGCCACTGTTTAGTCCGACTCCAGAAACAGGTCTTCCTTCATAGGGTTGATTACGGGTCCTAACAGGGACTCCTAGGTGCAAGGTTCCGGTTTAGGGTTTAGGGTTTAGGGCTTAGGGCTTAGGGCTTTGGGCTTAGGGCTTAGGGCTTAGGGCTGAGGGTTTAGGGTTTAGGGTTTATAAGCTTAGGGTTTAGGGCGTAGGCTTTAGGATGGGAGGTCCTGGCGTCATGCTGCTTGCCCGGAAGTGTCAGCCACTCCGCATCCATATCCTGAACGGGCCGTCGCTCGATGATGCCGCTGAAATGCCATCCTGCTGAGTTCAGGGAAGTTCTGGGAGGGTTTACGATTTAGGGTTTAGGGTTTTAGGGTTTAGGGTTTAGGGGATTCCGAGGGCCCTGACAGCCATTCCCCTGCATGTCGGTTTTAGCAAGTCGGGACAACACCCGTCCTTCCAGGCGTCTGGCTATCGGCCATACGAGCTTGTTCCTTGGTTGGGGAGATTGTGTTCCAGAGCCAGAGTTCACACAATGTTGCCATTGAACTGCAATGGGCACAGGGCAACAAGGCATGCGGCGCAACTCATGTTGCGCGCGGATTGGGAATCCTGTGCATCTCGCTTCAGGGTGTGCACGAAGCCCCGTGACCTGCAACAACTACACTCCGAACACAGCCCTGCCAGATGGCGCGTTTAAAGCCTGAGCCGATCGTACGTGAGTTGATGCCAAGGTTCAGCAGCCATGTGAAGACTTCCTCGCCACAGCAATGCCGAGCGGCTTTGGCTTAAGCTCTTAGCAACAATTCCTGAACATCGGTCCGTACCTATACATCTAGGGCTAAACAATGCGCTTTAGTATGGGCATCCCGAGTTGTACTGGTACCCCATGGAAGCCTTTTATGGCTTGACAGATTGTCCCGAAAAAAGGTCGACTTTTTCGGCGCCCGTTTTTTGGGGTCAGACTACAAGGGGCACATGACCTGGCCAAAGCACGCATTCTTGGAGAAGCGCATGCTCGGATCCTTAACCCCCTAAGCAGTCTTTCGTCCAGAACGAGCCGAAGAATTGTGTGAATTGCCAGCGTGGCGCGGTCAAAGCCACCCAAGAGCCTTCAACATTACTTCAGACAGAACAGCAGAACCCCTCATGACTGTTTGACTTCCTCGTGATCCTAGAAGCCAGCCATGGACCAGGTACACAGATCTCTTCATTTTGACAAGTACTCTCTGAAATGTCGCTCTACTATTTGCTTGAGAACGCCCCAAAAAAAACACAACATATGCTACTCCATATAAGGGCAACGTAGGGAATTCTATTTTATACTTTTTGGGTTCTTAAGCAAACAGGGTCACGCTATGAATGCCAAAGGCACCGGCATCAACTGCTGCATCAACCGCGCGGCCGCCAGGGCCGGGGACACCAGAAAGGCAGGGGGGAAGCACCTCTCCGACGCTCTCCCAGCGCTAGCCATGGCGTTAGTTCTAGTAGTAGGGTTTAGGGTTTAGGGTTTAGGGTTTAGGGTTTCGACTCTCACACTCGCACACGGCCGGCAAGGCATCGGATGGTAGATTCAAGACTGCGGTGACACCATGGAGATCATGGGTTTAGGGTTTAGGGCCTTCTTTATTCTAAGGGCAATATAGGGATTACTTTTTTTCATTTTTTTTTGGGGGGGGCTCTAGAGTCAATAGTAGAGTTTCTGAAACGATCCCTAGGATGGCCCTAAAGCTTAAAGAAGCCCCTCTGAAACACATTCCTAAATATTTATCCTCTTAAGCCCAAATATTCCTAAATGTGATCCTCTTAAACCCAAATATTCCTAAATATGATCCTCTAACACCCGAATAAGGGAACAGAACACATGTGGCAAGGGCCGACCTAGTCTCCGGAAAGCCTTGGAAGGCTGAGGCTTGGTAGCTTATGAGGCGATGAGCCACGCAGAATCTGGATGGGTCCACTGTCCAATTTCTTTGCCCAGATGGCACAAAGATCGAAGTCTTGGCTCGGGAAAGCCTGTGATACCGGCTGCTCACTTATATAACCCTAAACCCTGGACCCTAAACCCTAAACCCTATATAAGTCTCATGCGAAGCATGATCTTGGCCTGAGCCATGCTTTGCAGCGTTCGAGCTGCTTGACAGAAAGGTGGGGTTACCTCCACCCCATCTGGCCCACTTCACAGAAGAGCTCCGCGGAACTATGAGCCCTCAACCGCAACATGCAAAAGTTGCTTTTCCTGCTTGCCCTGAATGAAGGGATACAAGCATGATACGAGTTCTGGAAAGCGAACCGCGGCGGGTTCGAGGCCCTGTGAACATGTCCACGGGCTTCATGGGAAAAATGGGGACTCGGCCCACAGAGCTTTTTCGCACTCAGAACAACACTGCCAACAAACCCTTTGAACAGACCGGATAAGCCCCAGACCCTAATACCATCTCTCTCTCTGTCTCTCTCACTCTCCTCTCGCTCTCTGTCTCTCTCCTCGCTCTCTCTCGCTCTCTCTCCCTCTCTATCTCTCGCTCTCTCTCCCTCTCTATCTCTCGCTCTCTCTCTCGCTCTCTCGCTTTCTCTCTCTCTCTCTATCTCTATCTCAAAGCCTAAAATCCCTGAAAGCCTTAAAGCCCTCCAAAAGCCTCCAAAAGCTTAAAGCCCTGCGGCACTGAACTCCTAAACCAGCTGGGCGCGGGGCCCGATGCCATAGGCGTTAAGAGCATCTGCAACAAGCTTCAGCCTCACTTAGACTTAGAGCGGCTTTCGAAACCCCTAAGGCTCCAAGGGCTCTTATTTTAAGATTTTTGGCCCCAGAGGCCCTATTGTAACAGGTTTTTGGGCTCATTTTGAGCCGAAGGGAACCATTCCTAACCCTGGGAAGGGGACCCCTTATATACCCGTTACATACCCTATACAACCCAATGGCCCAAAGGCCCAACCTTCCGAACCCTCTAAAAGACCTTTAGAAAAGAAGGCATTCTTAACCCCAAACCCTAAACCCTAAACCCTAAAGCCTAGAGGCCCTAAAGCCAAACACTAATCACTAAGGGTCCATGTACTTAAATAAGGAACACTTGGGCCTTAAGTACCTCTTGTGTAGGGACATTGGGGCCCAAGAAAGAATCATGAGGCACACGGACTCTTACCCCTAGCTATAAGTAGAGTTATAAGGGGACTTATCGTTAGTATAGTAAGGGGGCCCCTCCTTGTAGGGAAAGTCCCCTATGAGGGTTTCTGCTTCTCGGCGTGTCCGGTCGTGGCGTTCGAGCCATGACCCTTTTTGCAACAGGTCTCCTGAAACCCTAAACCCTAAACCCTAACCCCTAAACCCTAAACCCCAAAACCTACACCCTTTGAAACCTGCGGCCCGAGGCCCGACTTGGAGGTCCATGGGAAGTTGCAAGCAGGGCTAGATGTGCACCCAAAACAAGCCTCTAATGATTGTCATGACCACATGTACCCCAAAAAAGGATCTAATGACCTGTCATGACTACTTCTAACCCCGCTATAGGGTTACAGACACGCTTTAAACGCTGACCTTTGCCAGGTGCCCAAGCAGGGCGTGCTGAGCGAGAGCACCACCGCCCACTGAAGCACTGATCACCTTGGCTACCCATTGACCCCAGCTTCTTTCCTCAGGGATTTCCTGAAGCTTGTTACCCTACACCCTAAACATCTTAAAGGCTCTGAAGTATGGGCCCTTGGGTTTTCTAGGGTATAGGGTGGGTGTTACCCTGAACCCAAACTCCGAAGCTATGTGTTTTAGGAACTGAGTCAGGGCTCTGTTTGGGGCCCTGGCGGCCCTTTTATCTACAAAGCAAGGGCCCCTGTTCTATACTAACACCTACAACCCAATTTAGGGCTCTTATAGCTCTGCTCGTAACAGGGGGCCTAAACCCTGAACCCTAAACCCGAAATCCTAAACCCCAAGCCCTCCTTGCAGGACGCTCTGGGGCTCGTGCCTCTTCCCAGCACTTCACGACCTGCCTTGCATCGCTGGATGCTTCTCGGGCTTAGGCAGCAAAGGGGGGGGGGGGGGTGTGAAGGGTTTGAGCTTAGGTTTTAGGTGTTAGGGTTTGAGGATTCAGAAGCTTAGATTGCTTCGATGTTCGGGTAGGATGCCGATCTGTGGTTGTTGTCTGCAACTAAGGCATTGTATACGCCCCCTGTGTGCTGTAGAACCCACTTCACGCAGGTCTGCACAGCTGATGCGGACCCGCCCAATTTTAAGTAGAGTTACAAGCAAGGGCTTCATGGGTAAGAGTAACCCCTGCTCCGTATAAATACGGTAAGCATACCTACAACGCTTCCCTTCGTGTTTACGCGCATATTCACATGCATCCCAGCCCCATAGCCCTTGTCAATTCTTGTGCCTTTAACGCCCCAGAGTACCCAAACCCTCAACTCAACGCTGGCAATATGTCCCAGTCGTGGACTCTTGCAAGCCCGCCCCCCCAAGCCCCCCTCCCCTGCCCAGTTTCCCCCCAAGCCAATCTAAGTTCTATATATCTAGAAAAAACTATGTCTATCTATCTATGTATACAGGGGTACCATATACGTAAATATGTATGGGGTTTACCCAAAGGCTCCTATGTAGTACAGTAGCACCTTTTTGGGGTAGCATACTAGAATCCCCTATATCTAATTTCAAAAAGGAACTACATTGGAGCCTGTGGGTTCTTATGGACGTTCAATCTTTGGAGCTTGCATGCCGCAAGCCGCAAATGGCAGGGATTCTCACTGTGAAGCAGAATCGTCTGGCAACGGCATGTGATAGAAGCCCTCAACTGCGCATTCCTTTTACTCGCCTGGCTTGCTTGGGCAAGGTCTACCTTAAGAATCCAAAAGCCTTACTTGTAGTCAGCCTGTAGTAGGTTGCCTAAGCATCTTATCATGGGTTCGATCGTCAGAACCTGAAAACGGGGTAATATAGGGGTCGGAAGAATTTCCAATAGTATTCCCTTATGGCCCCTTTTATGGTTATACCACAACAACCCCCCAAATCCCTGTTCTAATTATTCAGGCCCCTAAATTAGGTAGGCCTTGGGTTCTAAAGGTACCAGGTCCTCATGCGGCTGGCCGCGGCGAAGGCTTTGCTTGGCAAAGCCCCCGTCTGGATTTTTCGACTGCGGTGAGGTTGTCGCACGTCCCGTGGTTTGGGCGTAATGTAGGGGCCTTAATAATTATGAAGAGGGTTTCGAGGGGCATTGTCGTATAATTAAATAGGAACCATGAGAAAATACGATTACCTTGTAAACTATTCCAACCCCTATACTATAGGGCTTGGGGCTTGCGGTTTGGGGTTAAGGGCCTACAGGGGGTTAGGGTTTGAGGGCTTAGGGGTTCAGCGTTCGGAGTCTCGTGCTTCGGGGCTGTTCGTAAAGGTTCAGACATTAGCTAGGGTTTAGGGTTTAGGGTTTAGGGTTTAGGGTTTAGGGTTTAGGGTTTAGGGTTTAGGGTTTAGGCTCTGAGCAGATTCCGAGCATTTGACCAGCTTTAGAAAGCCAAAGCGTCAGTTGTAGGTTGTTTCTAGGAATCGTACGAGCAGGGGTGCTAGAACAAGAAGCCACAAAAACAAGGTCAGGGTGTTCTAAACCCTAAACCCTAAACCCTACACCCTACACCCTAAACCCTAAACCCTAAACCCTAAACCCTGAACCCCACACCCTTTGAGAGGAAGTGGTCATCACGAGTTAACGCGACACTTACCGACGAAGTCCCTTCGTGGGACTTCTGACTTCTAAAGAGGCAGGGTTTAGGGTTTAGGGTTAAGGGTTTAAGGTTTAGGGTTTAGGGTTTACGGCAGTGAAACAAATAACACACGTCCTTGGCCAGTCTTGTTCGGCCAAGGGCCGAGTGCAGGAGGCTGGTGGAGCCCAAGTTCTGCGCGGTTTTAAAAACAAACCCTGGTTCCAGAACCTGCATCTTCCCCAAAGTGGCAACCCTAAACCCTAAACCCTAAACCCTAAACCCTAAACCCCTAAACCCTACATTCTACTCGGAAGCACCTACATCCCAAGCTTCAACCTGCGCTTGATGACCTGCGTCAGGTCGTGCGTCAGCTGGCTCCTGAGGATTTGTTGTTTGCTTGGGGTTAAGAAAAGTCGGGCAAGAACCCTAAACCCTAAACCCTAAACCCTAAACCCTAAACCCTCTCTTTCTTATATATATTTAAACCTTCGGCCGATTTCGGCCACGGCCGAAAAGCCACGAACACTGGTCCCCCCAGTGTTCGGCCGATTTCGGCCACGGCCGAAAAGCCACGAACACTGGTCCCCCCAGTGTTCGGCCGATTTCGGCCACGGCCGAAAAGCCACGAACACTGGTCCCCCCCCCTATCCTCACCCCGTCAGGGCCCAGCGTTTAGGGTTTCAAGGCCTCAAAGCCTGTGTTTAGGGTTTCAGGGCCTCAGGGCCTGTGTTTAGGGTTTCAGGGCCCAGCGTTTAGGGTTTCAAGGCCTCAAAGCCTGTGTTTAGGGTTTCAGGACCTCAGGGCCTGTGTTTAGGGTTTCAGGGCCCAGCGTTTAGGGTGTCAAGGCCTCAGGGCCTGTGTTTAGGGTTTCAGGGCCCAGCGTGTAGGGTTTCAAGGCCTCAAGGCCTGTGTTTAGGGGTTCAAGGCCTCAACGCCGTGTTTTTTCAAGTTTCAAGGTTTTTCAAGGTTTTTCAATGTTTTTTTAAGGTCCCCTCCCCCCCCTCTCTCCCCCCCTCTCACCCCCCTATCCTCACCCCGTCCCCTCCCCTAATCTGACCCTATTGTTCGTCGGTGGAAGGTTCAGTGGAAAACGTGTCCGAGTTGGGTAGGTACTCTGGGGAAGATGACAACCGTTTATTTTCTTAATGTTATGGGATTCTTTGGGCGGGTGGGTTTTTTTTCTGAGCCTGGAATGAATGCTAGAACAGTGACCCTCTAGACCCTAAACCCTAAACCCTAAACCCTAAACCCTAAACCCTAAACCCTAAACCCTAACAACAGCAAGCCTCAGCTGCATCCAAGGTACTTGAGCACCGTCAAGTCCTTGACGGTTGCCGCGTTGGAGCCCCGCAGGAGCAGAATCTCATCCAGGAAATCCTGTTCAACCGAACCCCTTGAAAGCCGAAACGGGTTTAGGGTTTAGGGTTTAGGGTTTAGGGTTTGGGGTTAAGGTTTTTTTTTTTTTTTCCCACCCGTTTCGCAAGCGTATACGGGGAAGAGGTCAGGCCTAGTTAAGGGTTTAGGGTTTAGGGTTGAGGGCTTCTACCTGTGATGGAGCGCTTATGCCGGGCGGCACAGGTGTTCTGGGCTTGGTTGACTAGAACAAACACGTCCCGATACGTGTCATGTTTGAAGGCTTAACTAGACCAAAAGAGTAACCTAGGAATAACAAGCGTGCCCTTTTTGGTTTAAAAGACTTTTATAGGAACTGAAACCCAAGAACATATGAAATAAGGGCCTGCTCTGGGGTCTTTTACTCAGCTCCGACTGAGTATCTGCGGCAATGCCGCCCCTCCTTTTCTGCAGATCTCTGATTTCCCCAAGCCCATTCTGGAGACTGGACGTGTGACGCCTGGCCGCGTTCATACCGATGCTGTGTTGCTGCATGCTGGCCTGGAAACCGATGATCGTCTCGCCATCAAAGATGATATTGGGATCCTCGCGAGGCTTCTGGGTGTCCGATTAGAATTCACGGATCATGATGCCATGCCTTCAACTTCGTACAGGAACATGAGAAGTTGCCCTTTCGTCGGGTCGACAGTACGATTGCGCTTACAAAGCGGGCCCTGAGCTAACCCGAAACCCGAACCCCAAAACCCCAAACCCACAAACCCTAAACCTAAACCCCACCTTCCCACTTGCATACTACTGAACCCTGAAGGTGCAACCTCGCAAAGAATGCACGTGGTCTGACCGGTGCTGTAGTGGAGTGGTGGAGTGAATCCCTATGAGGAACCCTTTGAGGTTTAGGTTTAAGGAGTCTAGGGTTTATCTACCCCGGCTTATACACCCTTCCCCTTTCTTTGGGTGTCTACCTTCCCTATTTTAGACCTCAACTCTAAAGCAAGGTACGAGTACCCAAAGAAAGGTGCTGGGTGTATGAGCCTGCAGGCAGCACCTACATTCACTCCCCACGCCCCTTAAGCAGCAGCAAGTGCTGGGGCCACAGCCTTGACCAGAGCGATGAGGTCTACTCCAACGTCCTCGAGAAACTGCAGTTGCTTCTTGGATGGAGGCTTGCGGGGTGGTCCTTTTCTCCAAACAATCTCCCCAAAAGGACTCGTCACACCCTGAACCCTGAACCCTGAACCCTAAACCCTAAACCCTAAACCCTAAAACCTAAACCCTAACCGTAAACCCCTGCGGCTTGCAGGCGCAGTAAGCCAGCTTCCACGCCCGGCTTGGAAGCTCAGAAACCAGGTTAATTACCATAAGTTTGTAGGCTTCAGGGTGCAGGTTTAGGGTTTAGGGTTTAGCGTTTAGGGTTTTAGGGTTTAGGGCTTAGGGTTCCCCTTTTCGGTGGTTGTACATTCTATTCTTCCCTATAAGGGCAATATAGGGATTATGCTTCTATATTTGTTGGGCGGGTTGTTCAGCAAAAAGTAGTCAACCCTAAACTTGGGATGTTCCCCCTTGTACTAGCAGTCCTGAATAGGGACTGTAGTACCCCCTATTATACTCCCTAATAAGGACTCTTAGTATAAGGGGGAGCATCCCAGCCCTAAACCCTAAACCCTAAACCCTAAACTCTAAACCCTAAAAACCCACGCCTGTAGCACTTCGATGGCTTGATCGGTTTGGAGGAGCATGAGGAACTCTTCCTGCGCGCCATCAAGCTTGCTGTCATGGGTTTAGGGTTTAGGGTTTGGAGTCTGTCTCCCCATCTATCCCCTCTCCCCCTCCTGCGTGTTGTCCCTCCCTCCATGCCTCCGTCCCTCCCCCTCTCACTCGCTCCTCTCTCTTCTTCTTCTTCCTCTTCTTCTTCTTCTTCGTCTTCTACCTATAACTCCCAATGAGCCCTAAACCTAAACCCTAAACCCTAAACCCTGAACCCGACGCCCTAAACCCTAAACCCTAAAACCCGAAACTCTAAACCCCAAAACCCAGCTCCTGGCTGATCGTCTCGCCCTCAGTTCCCAAGGCCTCCTTCGCCCAGTGCAGCTCTTCCTTCCTGGGTTTAGGGTTTAGGGTTTCGGGTTCAGGGTTCAGGGTTCAGGGTTCAGGGTTTAGGGTTTAGGGTCCTTCGTGGGTTTAGGGGTACAAGTAGGGGCCCCCTTACTATTATAACCTACATAGTAATGCTTCTAACCCAATTTAGGGCCCTTATTACCCTATGCAGAACTAGCTAGCCCTCCAAGGACTGGAGTGACACACATACGGCAACCTCCCAAGGCTCGAGGCAGGCGATCTCCCTAAACCCGGAACCCTAAACCCACAAAACAAAAAGGTCGAAGCGGCAGGTTCCGCACCACGCGCCCTTCCTGCTCCGCGGTTGCAACGACCCGCACGACTTCGACAAGGACACCCACGAGAAGATTCATCACCTCAGGCTTCGAGGAGGGCTTAGGGTTTAGGGTTTAGGGCTTGGAATCCCATTTTGGGGGTATTTTGGAAGCCCTTGAGACATTCTGTCTCCAAGTTCGTGCATCCTTGTGTCGCCTGCCTAGCTGCCCTGGCCACGCGCGACAATGCGGCGACTGCGTGAAAAGCACGCACGCAGCCTCCCGAAACCCTATATAAACCCTAAACCCTAAACCCTTAACCCTAAACCCTAAACCCTAAACCTGCAGATCAAGAGTAGCCTGCTTCGCCCTTCCAAAGGAGTTTTGCGCTCTAGGCTTATACTGTCAGTGCTATGTAAGTTCCCGAGCCTCCACAAATGCGTACGGACCGTCAGGAGGTCCCTTTTTGGGTCTCTCTTGACAAAGATGTATAATGGGCAATGTTGCGATAGATGGCTATATATATACACATGAACATACATATACCTTGCCTTTTAGACATTTACATAAGGAATAGATGTCTATAGTAGCCACCGTGAGGAAGGATGTCTTGATCAACTAACAAACCCTGAGCCCTAAGCACCTAAACTGAATCGCGAAACCCTACACTCTACTTAGTAGCTCTATTGACTTAGTATCCCCTAGAATCCCGATTCTCATCCCCATAACCCACCTTACTGACCCTAAACTGAATCGCGAAACCCTGCCTACTAAGTCAACAGAGCTTCCAAGTAAACGCACAACGTAACAAACAAGCAAGGTTAAGCGCCGCACTGTCAGGGGAGCGCTGACGATGAAACAAGCAAACAGGGCCCCAACGATGAGGTCGTCCTGACATTGCCCTCAACTCTAAACCCTTTTTCCCCTCAACTATGTCATTGGCTTAGGGTTATAGGGTACAAGGAGGGGCCCCTTTACTATACTAATTATAGTTCAGGGACTGATAACCTAAGTTAGGATCCTTATAACCCAATTGAGGCTCTTATAACTCTACCTATATCTAGGGGGCCCCTCCTTGTAAGGGTTTGGGGTTTAAGGGAAGCTTGACCAACCAGACTGTGCGGTTTCAGTCGTTTTTAGGGTTTATAGAGTTTAGGGAGGGGCTGATGGGTGTAGGGAAGGGTTCGCAGGGTTTCTAGTGTTGACAGGGTTTATAGGGTGTGCATAGTCCTGAGTCTGGGGCCTTCCGGGATGGGCCCCCGTTTGCGTATGTGTATATATATATACATCCACACACACACACACATATATATATATGTATATGTATATGTGTGTATGCAGAGAAACATGTATACACATACATATACATCCACACACACACACATATATATATATATGCATGTATATATATGTAGTTCTCGCCAAGCAAGCTTACCGTTGGATGGAGCGGACATGAGCCTGCCCTACAGGATTTTGACCCTGCATGACCCTCTAGTCTGCCTACTTAAAGCAGGAAGCCTAAACCCCAAAACCCCTCAACCCCTCAGTCCTGAATTCTTGCTCAACCCTGAGCCACCAAAATAAGCCCTAATTGGTGCAGGAGCTCCGCTCATACCAGTTTTCGGCAACCAACCAAAAACTTCTTGGCCGTGATTCCAGGTTTAGGTGTGAAACTCAGTGTAGGGCAGTCGGCTCTTTTCCCTGGATACCCTAAACCCTAAACCCCAAACCCCAAACCCTAAACCCCAAACCCTAAACCCTACACCCTAAACCCTAAACCCTAAACCCTAAACTCTAAACCCTAAACCCCAAACTTCTTTGAGGACTCTGGGATGCTCGGGTGTTCTACGGGGCCGCGAACTCCTGGAAGGCCAGTCGGGCCATCGACACGAGGTCGTTGTTGAAGCAGCCGTGAAAGATCAGGCTGAACATGGCCTGTTTAGGGTTTAGGGTTTAGGGCTTGGGGATGCTTCAGGTTCCCTGTTCCCAGTTCGAGGGAAGGGGGGCGGAGGCAGCTGCCCCCTGCCACTGTGGCGTGGCAAATGACATGTTCGCAGCTACCATGTCTGGAGGCCCACATATCCGACGTCTCTTTCCCTCACCCGCGCTGTGCAGCTTCTGAGAAGGGCCATGCCCTTACATGCAGCGGCAGCCAATGGCTTCCTTGGCCTGGAAGGCAGCATCTCGGCACGCCGACTCAGGGGCGGCTAAGCATGGAAAGAATCCCTAAACCCTAAACCCTAAACCCTGCAAATCATAGCCTTGTACACAGACTTCAGTGATGACTCTGAGGATTATCGGTAGTAGCCCATCCTGGCAAAGGAGCCAATGCTACAGCACGCGCAAAGCCGGAAGAGGAAGTGTGGGTCCCCAGTGCTGGGGGGAACCAATGCCGTCCTGCAATGGGGCACTTCCACAATGGGCTCTCAGCTGCAACTCAATCAGCCGAGATCGGTGCTTCCGCGGCCAACAAGCACCCGGCAGCACGTGCATCTGTCATGAAGGCAGCCTGCAACCTGCGAAATTTTTGCATGACCAGTGACTCATGCCTGTGTGCTGCCGGGGGCACCAAGAAAAACATGCGCCTAGCTCTCTCAGGTTATCGAATAAGAAGCCATGCGACATGGGCGCACCTGTCCGGACAATGTACAGAGGCTTCTACGGCATCCCGAGATCACTGGCCGGAGAGATCCCAGATTGCCACGCAAGGGTTTGGGTCTTACCTGGAGGTTTGTGGTACTTAACAACCCATTAATTATAACTGTACTTATAACCCACTTCTCAGCCCCTGAATTACCCCAATGGGGTTATAATTAAGTTATAAGTGTAGTTACTATTTGGTTAGTAAGTACCATCAGCCGCCAAGTAGGGCTCTTAAAGTCTTAAAACCCTAAACCCTAAACCCTAAACCCTAAACCCTAAACCCTAAACCCTCAACCCTCAACAAAGGGTCTCTTAAGGTGCCTTGGAGGCATTCACGCAATCCCTTCGAATTGCAAGGGTTGTGAAAACGCATTCTCTGGGCCAGCTAAAGCTTTCATAAGAGGTCTCCCACCTTGTACATGCATATGAATCTGAATATATATATATATATATGTAGGTGTGTGTGTGTGTGTGTAATGTTACAGATTGCAATAGTGGCCCAAATGCACGTAACGAGGCAAATGTACAATGTAGCTTGCTTCCAGCTGCCGTAGCACAGCTCAAGAGCAAGTACTGTCGCCTCAAAGATTTGTCAAACACTCGGCAAAATTGTGCGGCGTGGTCCTACATGTAAGGGCCCCCTAGTTATAAATAGGGTTATAAGAGCCCTCAATTGGGTTATAAGTAGTACTATGTAGGTTATAACTCCCTTAACTAAGGTTAGTATAGTAAGGGGGCCCCTAAACCCTAAACCCTAAACCCTAAACCCTAAACCCTAAACCCTAAACCCTAACCCTCATTCTTTCACAAGAGCGGCTCCACGGAGAGGTGGAGTTGGCCTTGTAGCGTGAGGCCGGCGCTGGAGCGGCAGAATGCCTCGCAGGCGTCCGTCAGCGTGCCTTAGCTTTGGAGTAGACCCTGGAAAAAAAGTATATACTTTTTAGGTTTAAGTAGCTATTATAGCAACCCAGAAACGAAATAAAGTATTAAAGTGTAGTACTCCAAAACCCAGGTGCTGTAGATGTAGGTGCAGCAGACCAGGCGCAAGAGTCGGGGGGCGAAGCCTGCGTAGCATTGGGACCAGAGGCTGCCCCTCAAGCGAAGGTCCTGCAGGGCTTAACAAAAAGGGTGCCCCTTTTTTGCTAAAAGGGGTTTATAAGGGAACCTAAAACCCCCCCCCAAAAAGGGAACAAGGGTACTACTGGGTTTAGGGTTTAGGTTTTTTTTGGTTTAGGGTTTAGGGTTTAGGGTTTAGGGCTTAGGTCCTGCAGTGCTTCCCAAGGTCCCCGGATCCGCGTGGCCTCCGCTGCTTCACCTGCGCGAAGCGGCAGCGCTCCCGCTTGCAGCCGTGTCTTCCTTAAGGACCAAAAATCAACCTTAAAAGGGTTTATGGTTCATATACCTTAATAGGGATTATAGTGGTACAAGGGTTGGTCGTTCATATACCTTAATAGGTATTCTAGTAGTAGAAGCTATAGGGGCCCCAGTTTTAGGGTTCACTTGGTCTCCAAGGCTCAGTGTGTCCGCAGGATGAGAAAGCGCAGCGCCCAACGACCCGGAGACCACCGAGGCCACGGCTGTCGCAGCGCCATCGGAGAGTTCCGGTCGCTTTTCCTATACTCCCCTTAGAACCCTAATTAAAAAAATGATTATTAATATCCATGGGTATATATAAACAAAAAAACAACTCCCAAGGGACCCTAATAAACAAATATTTATTAATATCCATGGGTATATATAAACAAAAAAACAACTCCCAAGGGGGATAGAGTTTCCTTCATCCACTTCTTGATCGAGGGGTTGATTGCGATGTAGGAGCTGCAGAATATGCCTTCTCGGGTAGCGCCCATGGAATAGCCCCGATAGAGGCCCAGCACGCCATTCTGCGCGATGACTTTCCTGGCCGTCGCAATCATCGAGGAGCCATGGTTCCTATACTGAACTTGGAACCCTAGCAAAAATCACAATTTTAGCTGTTTCTTCGGAATCAACGTGCCCAAAAATCAAAAAAATATTTCCAGGTATCTCTAAGGTTCGACTGGTTGACCTCGACAAGCTGCGTTGGACTTTGGAAGAGCGCCGATGCAGCTCCGGCCATCACCCCGGCGATGATCTTGTCTGCATCCCTGGCCGTCGTCTCAGAGCCCCGCAGTGCCTTCTTGGCTGCACTTAGTAGGGCAGCTATAAATTAAATGTTTAGCTGCCTTATTCTGAAACCCAATAAACCCAAAGAGGCTAAGGATCTAAGGTTACTGTGAAGTACCACGGAGCCTTGAGGCAAGAGCTGAAGAAGCTTGTGGCACCGAACTGGATGCATGTAATCGGAGCGATGGACACAACCGCCAGGGGTAGCCCTCGGTAGCAGTAGCTTGGGTTGACTGCCCGAGCCAGGGAGAAGCGCTGTTGTTGAAGCTCGGTCTTCCAGAAGACTGCAGGCCGCATGATGGCCATCTCAGCCGAACCGACCGCAGCGCCTTTTACTCCCCTTAGAACCTGAATAAAAAGAATATCTTTAATATCTTCTTGGGTTTATATAAACAAAAATGAAAACCAATTCCCAAGGGGGATAGAGGCGCCAATGACCGCATGCTGGGAAGGGCTCAGATCCTCCTTGGTGATCTTGGTCATCGTGCTTCTGCGGCCCTTGCTTCCCCAAGCGATCCACCGCCGTGGCAAAACTTCTTGGGGGCGGAAAACCCTTGAGCCAAAAGGGCTTCAGGGTTTAGGGGTTTGGGTGGCTTTTTGCTTGCCCTTCTGTATGGGGCATTCGCTACTTCTATGTCACAAACCCTCAGGTCCTCTCAACATTGAAATGCGTACGAGAATCACGAGAGATGAAGCAGATGGCAATAGAAGCACTTCGATTGAGCAACGATGGCACGAGATTTGGTGACCACATGCTACCCTAAACCCTAAACCCTAAACCCTAAACCCTAAACCCTAAACCCTAAACCCTAAACCCTAAACCCTAAGCCCACCCTAAACCCTCAGCCCCTCCCAGGCCTGTGGTAGCGTACTGAAGTATGCGGTGCCAGCCGGTGTGTCAACCGCAATCTGGGTCAGGGCCTGCTCTCCGACTGCAAGCGTGTAATCTTTAGGGTTTGGGGTTTAGGGTTCTTTTTTTTGCCACCCGCCTAGCTGACTGGGGTTTAGGGTTTAGGGTTTGGGGTTTGGGGTTCAGGGTTTTAGGGCTTAGGGCTTCTGAAAATCTGCTTCTGAGTTGCAGCTTAACACTCAACTCACTCAACTCCTGCAAAGCTCAACTTGTGGCTCAGCCAAAGGGCGATGGCAAAGACGTAGACAATCATCAGGCCGAGGAGCACCTTAAGGTTTAGGGTTTAGGGTTTAGGGTTGAGGGTTTAGGGTTTAGGGTAGCCTAAGGTGCTATCTTGCCAGGGCGGAGGGCCTTTCGCCCCTCTAGGTTCCCCAGCAACCTAGGAAACAAGGGCACCCTCTTGGGCTTAACCCTTTAAACCCTAAACCCTAAAGGCTTTGTAGGGTTTTTGCGTAAGTGCTCCTAAAGAAGGGACGAAGGGCAGGCTTTCATTGGGTTTACAAGGGCTCCGGAACCTGAAAAAGGGACCCTAGCTAAACCCTAAACCCTAAACCCTAAACCCTAAACCCTAAACCCTAAACCCTAAACCCTAAACCCTGAACCCTGAACCCTGAACCCTGAACCCTGAACCCTGAACCCTGAACCCTGAACCCTGAACCCTGAACCCTGAACCCTGAACCCTGAAACCTGAACCCTAGCCTACACCCAATAAGGGTACTACTGGAATCCTCGCATTGGGATGTGGAGATGAATTCGGGCCTATAAACAGCACTTGAAGTTGGGCACCCTGGGAGGTTCTTCCTACTACCTATGAGGGGGTTTAGGGTTTAGGGTTTTAAGGTTTAGGGTATGGTTCAGGGTTTAGGGTTTAGGGTTTAGGGTTTAGGGATTAGGGAACCACAACAGCCAACCCCCCTGAGTCCCCAAAACACCAAACAACAGTCTTGGCTTCAGACCTCTGCATCCAGTCTTTGGGGTGCCCTGGGTGTGCTGGGTACCCGGTACCCTGCCCAGCTAAGCCCTAAACACTGTAAACCCCAAAAACCCGAAAAAAACCTTTTAAACCCTAAAAACCGTATTAACCCTATAAACCCTACACCCTTAACCCTAAGCCCCCACACACACAAAACAAAACACACAAAACGGAGTCAAAGGCGCCGTAAGGACAACGGAGCGTGTGGCCGCCCCGATGGCACGTACCAAGATCAGGACCTTCAAATAGTGTTTCCCTTAGGCATTTGGGGTTAGGGTTGTTAGAGTTGTACGGCTATAGAGTGTAGAGTTCAGAGGTTCAATTTCGCTGGGTCAGCGTTTCGGGTTTGGGGTCTGGGGGCGCTTGCAGCTAGGAACCCCTGCAGAGTATGAATGACCGGAACCTCCTGTGCTCCAGAGGCAACACGAGACGGAGCCATGCCCCCCCCCCCCCCCCTCCCCTGTGCATGCAGAAATGCTAAACCCTAAACCCGACACCCTAAACCCGAATCATTTCATCATATCTTTAAAAAGCTCGAGGACGAGGGACCTCCGGAAGAAATCGGAGCATTCCTTGGCGAGTCGTGGCCGCGGCTTCTATCGTATGGTTGAGGCCTCTTGCTTGAGCAGGCTTCGTGCTTAGGTTGGGATGTTCCCCCTTATACTAGCAGTACTAATCGGGATTATTATAGGGGGTACTACAATCCCCATTACGGACTGTTAGTCACCGTTAGTATCAGGAGGAGCCATCCCAGGGCTTAGGGTTTAATCGCTCGCACTCGGAGGAACCAGGCTTTACCATCCAGAGTTCTGGAAAGGGCTTAGGATTCAGGTGGTTTAGGGTTTAGGGTTTAGGGTTTAGGGTTTTGCCGCATTGTGGGGCACAGCCGCCTATAATAGGTAGACACAGGTTCTGTAGACCCCTATCTTGGGAACCAAATGAACCCTAGAACTGGGGCCCTATACCCTCTACTACTATAATCCCTATTAAGGTATATGAACCATAAACCCTTTAAAGGTTCATATACCCTCTACTACTATAATCCCTATTAAGGTATATGAACCATAAACCCTTTTAAGGTTCAATTGGTCCTTAAGGTATATTGAACGTATTAAACACCGGACAGCTCGCATCCAACTCGGCCATGCTGCGAGCAACTCGAGCAACGCGCGTCAGTCGAAGGAGCCTTGCCGCTTTGTGGCACACTTTCGCTTTGAGGATTAGGGTCACTGCCAGTACCCGAAACCCTAAACCCTAAACCCTAAACCCTAAACCCTAAGTACCAGCATTACCCTTTTTCAGAAGCTTGGTTCTTGGGTTCCTGATCATACCAAGTATTTAAAAGAAGGGCACCTGTTTTGTTCCTAGGCAGCTGGGCATCCCAGTGTACCAAGTAAACAGCCGCAAAGCTTCGACCCAGGGTTTAGGGTTTAGGGTTTAGGGTTTAGGGCAATGCGTCAGACAGGCTTTGGGTGTCCCGGACCAACCCGAAGGGTCCATGTACCTAAATAGGGAGTACCTGGGCCTTGAGCAAATTATGAGGTTTCCGCATTATCAGGGGATCCTACTACTTGGTTTTTTTTTGGGGCCCCCTATCTTCGTAAACCCTAAACCCTAAACCCCAAACCCTAAACCCCCAAGCAAGCAAAGGGACCGGAGCATTCGGAGCACGGATGAGTCGAAGATGACTATGTCGATCTTCGTGAAGCTCAGCACGATGAACAGGACCTTCGCTGGGAATCTCAATGGGTTTTCCTAGTACCCTGCTCTATAGGGTTTAGGGTTTAGGGTTTGGGGTTTGGGGTTTGGGGTTTAGGGTTTAGGGTTTGGGGTTTGGGGTTTGGGGTTTGGGGTTTGGGGTTTAGGGTTTGGGGTTTAGGGTTTGGGGTTTGGGGTTTGGGGTTTAGGGTTTGGGGTTTGGGGTTTGGGGTTTAGGGTTTAGGGTTTGGGGTTTGGGGTTTTAGGGTTTGGGGTTTAGGGTTTAGGGTATATAGAGTAGGGTTTAGAGGGCTGGTGGTGGGCTTCGGGACCGATGTCTTGGATTATCTTGGAGTAAGGGGTATAAGAAGGGTCCCCTTAGAAGGGGCCCTTCATCATTCTTATTCCCCTATATAACCCCTATATATATATGTATATGTACACATACACACCGCTTATATAGTTCCTATATACCCAAGTAGAACCTAAATAACACCCGACTAAACCCCGAAGGTCCCTTATAAGGGCCCCTCATTGAGTCCCGTGATTGGAGCAGAAAGGGCTTAGGAGGATAGAGCGCAGGACTTTCGGGTTTGAAGATGGCCCTCCTACTTCACGAAGGTACGACAGACCCTGAGTCCGTGAACCCTAGACCCTTAACCCTAAACCCCAAACCCTAAACCCTAAACCTTAACGCCAAACCCTAAACCCCACACCCTAAACCCCAGACCCTAAACCCCAAACCCTAAACCCTGAACCTTCGAGTGGCCCAGGTCTCCAAGACCATGAAGAAGGCCAGCAGGAAATCAAAAATGAACCAGAAGTCCCGCAAGGCGCGGCACTTCGACCTGGCATTGGCAAAAAGCAGCCCTAAACCCTAAACCCTAAATCCTGAAACCTGGTTTGAACTCAGACTCCTGAAGCACCCTAAACCGTAACCGCTAACCCCGAAACCCTGAACCCTTGGAATCAATGATGGACTCCTGTTTGTGGGTTTAGGGTTTAGGGTTTAGGGTTCAGGGTTCAGGGTTTAGGGTTTAGGGTTTAACGAAGGCAAGCAACAGGGCACGCAACCAAGTGAACCCCTAAACCCTGATTCTTACCCCAGACCCTGGCTCAGCCCTTTAAGCACCCCAAACCCCACACCCGACACCCCAAACCCCAAGCCCCAAGCCCCAAGCCCCAAACCGTGAACAAAAAAAGAAACTCACCCTAAGCCAAATGCCAGGACGTAAGCCCGCCCCAGGTACTTGAAGGCAATCCAGCGGATGATGATTTCGACGGTGAAAGCCAGGCACAGCATGTTCTCCACCTCTAGCTTTGGAGTTTCAGGGCTTAGGTTTTTTTTTTTTTGGCTTAGGGTTCGTTTTTTGTTGTTCCTCTTTTGTTCCTCTTTTTTTAATGGGTCTTGGGGAATCGGCTGCTTGGGAGTTCAAGCGTGTCATAGGCTTTTAAGTGGAGCAACTGCCAGTGTAGCTGGCTACAACTTGTAACCTTCGCAGGGCAGTAGCCCTGCTTGCAGCTACTCCTGGGCAACTTCAACCCCTAAAGCCCAAAGCCCTTAAACCCGTAAACAAACCTCAAACCCTAAACCCTAAACCCTAAGCCCAGCATCGAAGCCAGGTTGGAGGAGCCTAGGCTGGCCCTGCAGACGCTCTGCATAAACCCTCTTCAACTTAAGAAAAAGGGTTTAGGGTTTAGGGTTTATAGGGCTTGTCAGAGCCCCTAAACCCCGAAAACCCCTAGTAGCAACGACTGAATTTAAGGGCTTAGCCAAGACTAAATGGACCCTGAACCCTAGTCCCCAAAATTTCTAACCGTGGGACAGCTTTCAAAACCTAGGCCCCCTAAACCCTAAACCCCCTCAGCCCCCTAAACCCTAAACCCTCCATTTGAGGTTTGGCCAAGATGATTCCCAGGTCTTCATCCGACTACAGGGTGCCAAGAACAGGGGCCCATCATGTGTAAGCTTTGGGTGCCATCCCATCCACACACCCACCCCCCTCCCTTCAGAGAAGCCGCAATGATGATGCCAGGATCCTAAGCACTCTCGGACTGATCTACCGCGTGGGCCTTTTCTGGGCACCAGATGGTTTGGTTGCATCGGGTAGTTACCGCAAGGGGCCCGGCTAGTAGCAATCTCAGATGCCATATTTTCAGGGTTTAGTGTTCAGGGAGTTCAAGGATGAGAGTTGTGAATTCCCTGTTTTCAGTGCGATTCCTAAATCCGAAGCCCGAAACCCATATAAACCCCAAATTTAGGGGAGTCGCCACCATTGTAAATACAACCTCGTATGCCAAAACCCTCATGCCTAAAGTCTAAAGTGCGAGTGATTAGAGGGAGGCAGTGGGTTGGAGACAGAGGTTAGGGTTCAGGGTTTAGGCGCCTACGGACATCATGGGCCTATCTCAGAAGCATTCGCCTGGCCGCTGCCTACTTCGATCCTTATCTTTGCCTTCGTGTGGGTAGTTCCCGACATTCGGGTCACTATTGTGGGTCCTATACAATAGTATGGCGCCCTTGTTAAAAAGGAAGGGACCCAGCAGGGGACCCTAATTCAGAGGATCACCCGTTTACCTACCGTCTTGCCGCCTCGACAGTGATCGTGGCCAGGCCCTAAAGCCGCTAGGCATGTCTCCCCCCCAATATGGGGTGGCGCCCACAGCTGGTATATGTTTGAAACTGTTAGAACATGTTTCAAGAAGAAAGATACACAATGAACTACCCCACCTCCCCTGTTTTGGTGTACTGATTGTTTTTTCGACGGGGCCACAGCAACCATTACCATTCAAGGGGCTCAGGGTTTAGGGCAACTTGGTAGCCCAGCAACCCTCTTCCAATAAGGCCACCCTATTTTGGGGTTGGCTACTTTATCAGGGAACCCAGAACCCAAGAAAAGGTAAAGGGCACCACTGGGCTACCAAGGCAACCAGGCAGCAGCATTGATGAGCAGGGCCGACTCGTTGATCGTCGACTCGATGCCGATCCACACGGAGTTCAGCAGAATGATGAACCTGCAAGTAGGGGCCCCCTCTTACTATGCTAACCTTAGTTTAAGGGAGTGATAACCTACATGGTACTACTTATAACCAAATTTAGGGCCCTTATCAACCTATTTAGAACTAGGGGGCCCTTACATGTGTTCGGTGGAGCAGACGAGATGCCAAAAGTTCCATTGGGGGTGAGGCCGGGTGGGGTGGCGGGGTGGGGGGGGAGGCGGGGGGGGGGGAGGCGGGGGGGGGGGGGGGGGAGGGGGGGGGGGGGGGGAGGCGGGGGGGGGGGGGGGGTGCCTAAGTAAGTTGTTCAAGGAAGCTTTGTAAGGTTGAGGCTTGAGGTTGATAACACCTAAACCCTAAACCCTAAACCCTAAACCCTAAACCCTAAACCCTAAACCCTAAACCCTAAACCCTAAACCCTAAACCCTAAACCCTAAACCCTTTCGGAGTCAGAGTTGGTATACTCTCCCACAACTTGTCCATGAGAGGGTTCGCTGTCTGCTCGTCGCTGCTGGGTGATTCCTTCCATGACTACAGCCGCTGCTCTGGTTTTCTAGTTGCTGAGTTCAAAAAGCCGCAAAAAGTGCACACACTCAGTTCCATAGGGGCTTGTAGTATCCCAAAAGTGTAAACTGTACTCATTCAACTACTAAGTTTTGGATTTGCTCTGCCACACTTGTAAGGAACTCTGCCTGAGTACAAAAGCCAACGGCGCAAGGGCTGGACAATTAAGCCGTCCCAAACTTCTAAACCCTAAACCGTAAACCCTAAGCCATTCTCAGCACCCAACTGAGGGGCATCATCCCCGACTGGCTTTAGGAACTGCAATTGGGGTGGTCTGGGCTTCCGAACATTCAAGGCCCTTTGACTATGCAGTCCTAAACCCTAAACCCTAAACCCTAAACCCTAAGAGCCCATGTACCTAAATAGTGGCTACTTGGGCCTTCTAAAGTCCTTCCTATATACGGACTTTGGGGCCCAAGTATACAATAATGAGGTACATGGACCCTCAGGGCAAGCTCTGAACCCTCAGCTAGGACTGCTGGGGGGGGGGGTTCAGTCACCATAAACACTCAACCCGAAACCCTAACCCCTGAACCCCGCCAAAACTCGCGAGGCACATCACCCTAAACCCTAAACCCCAAACCCTAAACCCGCGAGGCACATCGTCGAGTGCTCGAACCAGTAGGAGCGAGCGATGTACTGAGCGCAGCCAGTCTTGTGGTAGTGCTCCTTCGCCAAGGCTGGCCACCCCCCCTAAACCCGATTAGGGTTTAGGGTTTAGAGTTTAGGGTTAGGGCTTAGCGTTTAGGGTTGCTGTCTCTCCTCATTCTGTTGCTGTCTGGCCCTGGGTTGCAGAAGGCCGGAGGCACCCAGCAACCCATCCGATCCCTTTCCTCGTGTTGATGAAATTAAAATATTTTGGTAGCCCAGTAACCATATTATGAGAAGGGTTGGTTACTTATAAGGGCACCGACAACCAAAAAAGGGGCTACCAAGATGTCCAAAAGAAGAAATGGAACATTATCCAAGATTACATTTAAAGAATATACTATTTGATAAAACAAGCAATTCATGAAACATGTTTAGATATTAAATCAGAGTTGGTGGTAAACGAGGGTGGAAAATTAGTATTATGGAGTATTAAACATAATGACAACTATGGATTTGAAGCTGCGAGTATATCATTCATGAAACTAATTTTGTTTTCTTCTCTGTCAGTGAATAATTCACGATTTCCACCATCAAATACATCTTTTTAGTCTTCCATTCTATTTTCAGGACTTTCATGAGACATTAGAGCCTACCTGAAGGAGCAAATGCACCTTAAAAGGTTGGTTCATATACCTTAATAGGGATATTAGTAGCTGTATAGGGTATATGGCCCAAATTTTACGGTTCATTTGTTCCCCAAGATCGACCCCAGAGTAACCTGAGAATCAAAAGGGTTTAGGCGGTTCAGGTTTAGGGCGACCCCAGAGTAACCTAGAGATAAACAGGGAACCCTTTTTGGCTTAAAGGGCTTTAAAGGGAACCTAAAAGGAACTGGGGATGATGACACCAGTTCGGTTAACCTTTGAACTGTACTTGGGGCGCCTGAAACCCTGAAAGGGTCAACACCTAAGCCCCATGAGCAGAGCTCTGAGCGCCTTGAGCGCTGTTGGCAGTTTAGGGTTAAGGGTTTAGCTAAAGGGTTAAGGGTTTAGGGCGCAACAATCGCATTTCTACGGCTTGGGATAGCCATTAATTCAGGTTTTTGGCGGCTAAGCCTCATCAACATGTCGGTCAGTCGCCGCTCACCTGGCAAGTCATCCATTTCAACTGGAACACTAGCAGCGCCGGGAAGTTTCTAAGAACCCAGCTGGCCCTTCTAAACCCGAAACCCATAAACTCCCCCCCCCAACCCCCCCAACCCCCCCAAACCCCCCCAAACCCCCCCAAACCCCCCCAAACCCCAAACCCCTGGTAGCTCCGTGGCGATGTAGGAGGGCTCTGCGAAGGCGTCGCGCATGCGGGACTTCATGTCAAGAGCGCGGAGCTTGCTGTTCAGCATCTTCTTCTTCCTGGACTTAGGGTTTAGGGTTTAGGGTTTAGGGTTTGGGGTTTGGGGTTTGGGGTTTGGGGTTTAGGGCAACGTAGGACCTTACTCAGGTATACTAAGGTGCTTCCGGCAGGCCATCCTCTCAAAATCCTGTGTGACTGAGATCACGTATTCAAGTGCCAGGGTATCTTGCATGCGGGGCTTGGGGCTTAAAGGTGTGTATGTGTGTATATGGTGAGTTCTCAAACTGATGGTCCCTGTTTGGGTACTGTACCGTACATATTAGGGGCTGCCTTCTAATTGTAACCCCACAAGGGACCAAATTTAGACAAATGACCATAGGTGTAGATACTTAGATGTATATATGTATACATGTACCTATGCAGGTTCGCTTACTTTTGTCTGCTCATAGTGTATCTGCGAGACGCTACATCAAACAGTCAATGCACACTCCGATCGTACAATGAGATATGCACTATAGAGGAACTGCTTCCAGATCTCTTGTCCGGTGTCTTCAGCCCAAAGCAACATTGCACCGACTTGTCCTACCTCTTCGCGGCCAACTCAATCCTGATATATCCGAGAACTTGGGGCACATGGGTCGATCATGCAAAGGGCGCCACGCGCCCAAAGAAGCTCAGAATTGAAAATTAACGTCGTCCGAAATCACAGTCCAGCCATTCCTACAAGGAGGGGCCCCCCGCTGGAGTAGAGTTTTTCAGGACCCTACTAAAATTGGGTTATAAGGATCTTAACTTAGGCTATAGGTTATAAGTCCCTTAACTATAGTCAGAAAAGAAAAATTTCCCAAAAAAGGCTTGCGGTCCACCCGGTCAGCTCAAGGTTACAGCTGAAAGGGTTTAGGGTTTAGGGTTTAGGGTTTAGGGTTTAGGGTTAGGGTTTAGGGTTTAGTGTTTAGGGTTTAGGGTTTAGGGTTTAGGGCGACTGATGAGCCCAGAGCCGTTCGAATTTCGATCTCTTCCTTCCCTCATGGTTCTGGGGTACTAATGAGGCGTACAAGGAGGGGCCCCCTTACCAGTAAGGCCTTTGTTCTACCAACTTAGTTTAGGGACGTATGACCTAAGTTCTGATACTCACAACCCAGTTTAGGGGCTGTCTGCTCATAACTAGGGGGGCCCCTACTTGTAGGGCCCTGAAACCTAAACACTAACCCTAAACCCTGACCCTAAACCCTGGAAATCTCTTCCGTTGCATGCCAAAGGTTCCGCTGCTTCTGAGACTGTCGCAAGTACTCCGCGCGTGGATCCGTCTGCTCCACCTCCTCTTCCCTGAGGTTCAGGGTGTAGGGTTTAGGGTTTAGGGTTCAGGGTTTAGGGTTTTGGGTTTAGGGTCGGTTTAGGGTTTAGGGCTCAGAGTGGAATGTTAAAAAACCGTCTGTATCTTCACATGCACATCGACATGAGCTTCAGCAGGTTGGGTTGCCTTCGGGACCAAATGAACCCCACAAATTGGGGCCATATTACCCTGTACTACTATAATCCCTATTAAGGTATATGAACCATAAACCCTTTTTAAGGTTCTGTACTACTATAATCCCTATTAGGGTATACGACCCCATAAACCCTTTTAACCCCAAACCTGAAAAGCCGCGGAGGCAGGTTTGGGATGCTGAGGTCGCAACAGTACGCCCATGCATGCATACAGTACTATAAACCCTAAACCCTAAACCCTAAACCCTAAACCCTAAGGGGCCTTACTAACTAGAATGGGGTTTTGGCGGTTTGTGAAATATTTTTATATTAGGGACCATAAGGGAATATTATAAGTCAGTATTCCGACCCCTATATTAGGTGCTTTGACTTAGGGTTTTTGGGGTTTAGGGATCCCTGTGTACGGTCGGTGTAGGCCACTCAAGGGAAGCATCCACAAAACTGCAGAAGCCAAAGCCCTACAGTAAAGCAGCACGAGCAGCTCTTCTGCCGCTGGCTTCTGTGTCGTCTGCAACGCAGTAGTTGGCACGGCACCTGCATGCAAGCAGGGTTTTCGTAAGCTAGGATGGGCCTTAAAACCCTCTGAAACATATTCCTGAATATGATCCTCTTAAACCCAATAAGGGAAAATATGCAACATCCCAAGGGGAAACCGAGTAGGACTTCAAGGCTGGCGAAGATATCGTCGCAGCAGTCGCGCTCGCTCTCGCTTCTTGCCCTTTTGGTTGTGATATCTCTCTCTCGATCTGTTCCTCCCTCCTTGTTCTACTACTAGAGTTACTAGACTAAGACACCTACCGGGACAACTTCTTATGCCAATTATTGCTCTTCTTCTTATTGTTCTTCTACTCAGTGAGGAGGCAGTCCGCACCACCGTCTTGCGATAGGCTTGGCTGTGTCACTCGAACTGCAGTTCAGGAGTTGATTTAGGTCTCCCTACCCTCTCGCCCCGACAACGGCACATGGCACAAATGCATGCAAACCCTAAACCCTAAACCCTAAACCTTAAACCCTATGCAGCTAATCCTACAGGAATTTTGAACACCCGCCAGGCTGGAAGTCTCTTTTTCGGCCTCACAACCCTCTTCTTGATTATCAGTGCTTACAGCTTATTCTTCTTCTTCATCGTGGTCGTCTTCGTTGCCAAAAGACAAATTCCTTCACTATCGGGCGTTCTAACTTTGCAAATTACTTCAAGCAAGTATACGGACTCATGCGAGCCTGGGATCTCGATCATATCATCTTCCTCCTCCGAGTCGTCCAGCATGCGCGCCTGCCCACATGCGCTTCTTGTTCTTGCCCTAAACCCTGTTTGAACCCAATCTCGGACAAACCCTAAACCCTACATCCTAGAGCCTAAGCCCACGGTGTGTGTGTGTGTGTGTGTGTGTGTGTGTCTGTGTGTGTGTGTGTGTGTGTGTGCGTGTGTGTGTGTGTGTGTGTGTGTGTGTGTGGGTGCGTGCGTGCGTGCGTGCGTGTGTGCGTGCGTGTTTCCGGCTCTTGCCGGGTCGTTCATGCGAGGGATCAGTTAACATTACGACGATTATGGGCCGGGTGGTGTACAAGGAGGGGTCCCAAAGTTATAAGAAGGGGCCCTCAATTGGAAGAAAACTTGAGTAGCCCTAATTAGGTAGGGGTCTAAGGGCCCTGTCATGGGTAGCTTTATGTCGGGTTATGAGTACCACGAAGGTCATGAGCTCAATGACCATTTGCGGCTGTAGAAAACCGACGACCTACAGCCTTTACTACCCATGAACCTGCCAGCACCCGCCTGACAAGAAACAACACACAACGGCAGACTACCTGCCAAGGTCCTGCAAACACACCCTGAACCCTAAACCCTAAACCCTAAACCCTAAACTAAGGACAAGCTGGCCTGCCTTGATCTTGGGGTGGTACTTTGAAGCCCAGGTCCTTGCTAAATGACATCGGCAGACTCTGCCCAACCTATCCCTAAACCCTAAACCCTAAACCCTAAACCCTAAACCCTAAATCCTAAACCCTAGACCCTAGACCCTAGACCCTAAACCCTAAACCCTAAACCCTAAAGCCTTCGGCGGTGACAGAATGATGTGGCTTTCGAAGTATGGAAAGCCTTACACCTCTTGTCGCCCTAAAAAAAGGAGGCCGCTGACCCCAAACCCTAAACCCTAAACCCTAAACCCTAAACCCTCAACCCTCAACCCTCAACCCTCAACCCTTCCTCTACAAGTCTGGCTGCCCCGCGTCGGTGCCCAAGCCAGAAGAACCCACAACATTACCGCGAACTCCACAGTGGTTTGGGGGCCGAAGGCCCCTTCGAGGGAACCTGAACCCTCTAAAGGGTTTAGGGTTTAGGGTTTGGGGTTTAGGGTTTAGGGTTTAGGGTTACCCAATCCATGTGCCAGACGGACCAAGTAGCTCAAGAACTGTTTGGGCTCGCTCCAGGCGATGCAAGACCAGCTCCTTCCGTGCTCGGGTTGCCCTAAACCCTGAACCCTAAACAATCACCCTTTTTTCTGAAACCCTAACCCTACACCCTAAACCCTAAACCCTAAACCCTAAACCCTAGACCCTAAACCCTAAACCCTAACCCTAAACCCTAAACCCTAAACCCTAAACCCTAAACCCTAAACCCTAAACCCTTAGGGTTTGGGCTTCCAGGTTGAAGCCCTATGTAGGTTGCCCTAACGCCCGAAACTCTAAGCCGCAAGGCGTGGCCGGGCCCCTGGTCCAAGGAAGGAAGAAAGGCCCCGTAGCCCAGCAACTATAGTAGAATAAGGGTACCCTTTTCGTGGGCTTAGGGCTTAGGGCTTAGGGCTCAGGGCTCAGGGCTTAGGGGCCAGGGGCGTAGGGCTCAGGGCTCAGGGCTTAGGGGCCAGGGGCTTAGGGCTTGGGGCTTAGGGCGTTTAGGGTTTTACAAGGGCCTTGAGCCAAAAAAGGGGCAAAAAGTGGCACAGCTGGGCTAGCAAGAAGGCCTCTCCTGGCACGTCGTAGGGTTTCGGGTGTAGGGTTTAGGGTCTAGCAAGAAGGCCTCTCCTGGCCCGTGGTAGGGGGCAGGGGCGGCGCTTCGGGAGATGGAGGTACGGCGATGGTCGCAGTGGTGTTCATGAGGATCTGCTGCAGGGGGTTTAGGGTTTAGGGTTTAGTGTTTAGGGCTTATAGGGTTTAGGGTTTAGGGATCTGCTTGCAGGCAGTCGAATCTACACAGGGCCAGGACGTTCAGGCCGACTATCCTCACACCCCAAACAGATTGTAACCCTAGACCCTAAACCGTGTGCCCTAAAAAGCCTCAACATACTCTAACGAAACGTTAAGAACCCAAAGCCGCTCCTCAACCCCTAAAGCTCGAAATGTCAGAATCAGAATCCTAACCCCTGAAGCCCAAGCCCTATCAAACCCTCAACCCTGAACTAAATGAGGGGTCACGTCTGTCGGGCGACATGCAGTGAATCGGGCGCCTCAGTCGTTGGCCTGCCTAGGATAATTCAGTAATGCTTTTACCCTCACCTAAATCCTAAAGTTAAAGCCGAACTCCTCCCCCCAACCCCCCCCCCCCCCCCTCCACCTCCCCTTCGAGGAACCTCTGTGCCCGGGAGGCCACTGAATATTCAATCCACACTTAACCCTAAACCCTAAATCCGAATAACCCATAACGCTAAACCTTAAACTCTAAACCCTAAACCCTAAACCCCATTTCTTGCCAAGCCTTGGGGTTCCCCAGAGCATTGGCGCATGAAGAAATCAACTGAACAAACCATAAACCCTAGAGAATAGTGTGGATGGCCCTTAAAAAACCCCTGTAGTTTCTATTGTAGGGTTTAGCGGCCCTACAAGGGCGCCCCCCTAGTTACAAGCAGAGTTCTGGGGGCCCTAGATTGGGTTACAAGGATCCTAACTTAAGCAAAAAGTCACTTAACTATAGTTTGGTAAAAGGATCCTAACTTAAGCAAAAAGTCACTTAACTATAGATAGTATAGAACGGGGCCCCTGCTTTCCACAACCAAAGTGAGCTTGCGCACCATGGGGGTGTTGAGGGACTTTGTAAGGTTTCGCTTTGCCCTAGGGTTTAGGGTTCAGGGTTCGGGTTTAGGGTTTAGGGTTTAGGGCTTAGGGCTTAGGGTTTAGGGTTTAGGGTTTAGGGTTTAGGGTTTAGGGCTAGGGTTTAGGGTGCTCATCCCTCGGCACCCTCTGAGCTGCCTGGCGCACAGGCGTGATTCCTGGTCATTGCGGAATTAAACCCGAGCCCTTAGGCTTAAAATAGCCCCCAACAAAAACCTTACATAAGAACGCCTTTGGGCCCAAAACACCCTAAGAGAGGAGTCCTTAGATTCTTACATGTAAGGGCCTCCTAGTTACAAATAAGGTTATAAGGGCCCTAAATTGGGTTATAAGTAGTACTATGTAGGTTATAACTCCCTTAACGAAGGTTAGTATAGTAAGGGGGCCCCTACTTGTAGGGGAAGACCATCTGATGGCCTGCGAGTTGTTGGCCACGTTCTGCATGGCCGCGAGCTGCTCTCGCAGCTGATAGTTCCTGGACAGATGCCCCTAAACCCTAAACCCTAAACCCTAAAACCCTAAAAGCGCGCGATTGTAATTTTTGGGCGTCGGGGACTCTACGCTGGCCAGTATGCGACGTCAATCAAGACCACCATGCCGTAACGTATACATAAATAAACAAAGCCATAAATATAAATACAAAGATACATGTAAATAAATAAATACATATATATATATATACCAAAAGCTGTTTGCAACCACGGTCGCTCGGACTCCGCCAGCCGGCATGCAGCGTCACGTTGCATGAGCAACTTCTTGGCATGCTCGAGCCTAAGATTATGCTGGTTTGTGACAATAAGGGATCCCTAGTCTACTAATTGCTTAAGAAACCCGAAATATGAGAAAACACATATTTTTCCTCTTTAAGGGTAGCATAGGGATTATTATGTTGTTATTCTTTTGGGGTTCTAAAGCAAATAGTAGTCGTACATGTAAGCCTCTAAACAGAGGATCCCCTTAGAATAAGCATCAACAAGGCACCCCTAATCTCGGAAGCCCCCATGTAGTAGCTTCTCTAAACCATGCTGTCTGGATGCTGCAACACGGGCCCCCGATGTTTTCCCAAGAACGGTGCCCAGAACTTAGATCAAGCCCCAGAAGAAGTCCCCATACCATACGAACTGGAACCATGACCTTCATGAAAGCCTAAGTTGTATCCTGATTCTGACCCAAGTCAGGGCCCTTGTCCTACTCCTCCAATAACAAGGAGTCTTACTAAATGAGGAAACCCAAAAGGTTTACAGTTCATCTACTGGCTAGGCAAGCGGTAACTCTACGCAGAACTAGAGGAAATCTGGGGACGCGGGTTCCTCGAGGCTGCAGACTAAATACAGAAGGCTAGGTGGGTTGTCGTGCTGCGCTGGACACCAGCATCTGCCACAAACGATCTCCACCCCAAACCCTAAACCCTAAACCCTAAACACCCTAAACCCTAAACCACCCTGAAAGAGCTACGGCAAGCATCCCAGGGCCAAATTGCTTTTATTGATGAACTGCCGCTCCAGTTGCTGTGCGGTCCCCTGCAGTCCTCGGACGCTCTGGCCACCTTTGCCTGGGATGGTTTTTCGAGTGAACAAGTTCGGATGCAGGGTAAGCCAAGCTAAGGGTGCACAAAGCACAGGCTGTAGTCGCAACGTTCTATCTGTTGAGGGTAAATAAGGATGGAATCAGCCATGACTACAGAAGCCCTGCTTCTTACCCTTCTTATAACCTCACTCTAAGGGTCCACGCACCTCATTATTATACACTTGGGCCCAAAGTCCTTATATAGGAAGTACTTTAAGGCCCAAGTACTGCCCTGTTAAGTACATGGACCCTTAGGCTCACCTTATCACTACCCATGAACCTCCCAAGTTGACAACAACCCTAAACCCAAATTCTAAACCCTAAACCCTAAACCCTAAACCCCAAACCCTAGACCCTAAGCCCTAAGCCCTAAACCCTACCCCCCCCCCCCCCCCTGAAATTTAAAGTTGACCGGGAGGCGGGGGCTCTGCATGTTGAGCAGCTCCTCACGCACTTGCTGGAGCTCGTACTCCTTCACACAGAGCTGGCCTCCTAAACCCTAAACCCTAAACCCTAAACCCTAAACCCTAAACCCTAAACCCTAAACCCTAAACCCTGAACCCTGAACCCTGAACCCTGAACCCTGAACCCTGAACCCTGAACCCTAAACCCTAAACAAACGAAACAGGAAAGCGTTCAGCACCGCCAAGCCGGTAACACCAGGTTTACGTAGAAGCTCTTGTGGCTTAGTATTAGTGAGTCTGCTCATCGCATCCCCCTGGAATTCCTACCATAATCCCCATATCCCACCTTACTAACCACTGCATGCGAAGTCAAAAGGGCTTCCAAGCCAAGGTTAATCCCCAAAACCCTAAACCCCAAGCCCTAAACCCTAAAACCCTAAAATCCTAAACCCTAGAGCCTTTAGGCCCTGGACGCCACGTTGCTGGCCTTCATCTTCTCTGCCTGCTCCTGCGCATCGAGCAATCGCTTGAGCTTGTGCGCGTGCATCACAAACCTCGGATTTGCTGCCGAGCCCACTTGGAGTTTCCAAGGGTTTAGGGTTTAGGGTTTAGGGTTTAGGGTAAGGTACTTCTAAACCCAACAAGCACAAGCCCATAAAATTTAGGGCTCAAAAGGGTTGAGGGTGCAGGACTGAAAAAAAACTCAGACGGTCCTAAACCCCCTTTTGGGAACCCGAAAGACTTAACTGCTAAGCCCGGCTGCAGCGTCTATAAGTCCTACTCGGACCGAAGCCCCATGGAGCCTTGTCGTTCTCTTTGGCTGCGATAGCAATGGTGGCTTGAAAGCTCATGAAGTTCGTTCAGATCATGAGAGAAGGCCTAAATGGAAATCTTAGTGTTCCTTTATGTTCCTTTCATGGGCATATATAGCTGATAGCTTGACCCGACCAGACCACCATGAAGCACCGCAAAGCTCGTGACAGCGTCCTTTACGGTAAACTCCTCAGCTGCTGTTTCCCTTGGCTGACAACTTCTGAACCCCTCCTGAAAATTTAACTTTTAGGCTCCGTATTGTAGTTTCTTCAACAACCCAAAAGGTTAAAGTCCTAAGAGCCAGCCAGACGAAGGCCAAGGTCCAGCGATGCAAAAAGCCCTAAACCCTAAACCCTAAACCCTAAACCAACAAGAACCGAACAGCAGACCGTGCATCTCCTCCATCTGGTCATCAAGGACCTCCCGAGGTGGGAAGCGGACAGAGTTTAGGAACCCTAAAAGGGTTTACGGTTCATATGCCTTAATTGGAGATATAAAGCCTTATAGTAAAACAAGGTATATGCCCCCAATTGAAGGGTTCATGTGGTCCTCAGGCTCTAAGCGGATAGTGCTTGTGTGTGTGTACCTCAGTATTATATACCTGGGCCCCAAAGCCCATAGGAAGTGCTCACCATGTAGGTGCATGGACCCTTAGCGCTACACATCCAAGCAAGAGAGCCCTGAACTTGTATCCCATTGGTCTTGCATCCCAGCCTGTCTCATGGCCGTGACCGAAGACTTCGGCACTCGCCGCACTTCCCTGTTCTGCGACGGGGCAATCTCTTGCCTCGCGAAGTGTAGTCTGGTTCAGTCAGGTCAGGGCACCCAATGCCCCCCCCGAAGCAGGCGTGGGTTTTCTGGAAACATGCAACCCGACCATCCTTGCTGTAGCATGCCACTGCGAAAGCACACGCCCTAAACCCTAAACCCTAAACCCTAAACCCTAAACCCTAAACCCTAAACCCTAAACCCTAAACCCTAAACCCTAAACCCTAAACCGCAACAGGGCTAATCATCTCCGAGGCGCAGAATTCGAGCCTCTCAGGCAAGCAACGCTCGGTGTGAAGGTGGCAGGGTGCAACAGGGGCCCGGGAGGTAAATGTTGTTTAGGGTTTAGGGTTTAGGGTTTAGGGTTTAGGGTTTAGGGTTTAGGGTTTAGGGTTTAGGGGTTACAGGGTTTAGGGTTTCCGAAAATTGGGGTTTCTTGGGATGTTCCCCCTTATACTAACAGCCCTTAATCGGGATTCATCGGGATTATAATAGGGGGGGACTATAATCCCCATTAAGGACTGTTGTAGAAGGGGGAACATCCCAAGGGGTACCCCTTAGATCACAATACTATATAGTTCTTTTTCAAAGGAGCCCCAAAGAGGTACCCCGATGTTCGGAAACCCCCATTTCGAAGGGCCCCAATATGGCTTGCGCGTAGTATAGCTTCAAGGTCATAGGTCCACGGACCCCAAAACCTGAACCCTACACCCATAAATATTCATCGGGCCCCTCTCTGTATACCCGGCTTATAAGTCCTAAACCCTAAACCCTGAACCCTGAACCCTGAACCCTGAACCCTAAACCCTAAACCCTAAACCCTAAACCCTAAACCCTAAACCCTAAACCCTAAACCCTAAACCCTAAACCCTAAACCCTAAACCCTGACCCGTGTTTAAGGGTGGGTTTGATGGCCAACTCAGACAATGCCAGGGCAGGGTTGACAGTCAAGGTGTCTGTGAGGCTCGGCTTCACATGTAGGGCTAGTCCTCAACCCTAAACCCTAGACCCTAAGCCAAGGGTTTAGGGGTACCTTAGGGCTTACCATGTAGAACAACAGCCACCCCCCCCCCCCCAAAAAAAAAAAAAAAAAAGAGGAAGATTGAACATGCAAGTTGTCAGGATCCGATCGCCTAGCAGCTGATGTAGTAAGCTCATGGATCTCAGATGAAAGAAGACGCCTGGATGTAATCTGTCTTCCAAAAGCCTTCGGTATTCAGAGTTGCGCAGCCGCGGGCATGGAGCTCATACATGTGCCTTAGGGTTTAGGGCTTAGGGTTGAGGGTTTAGGGTTTAGGGTTTGGGGTTTAGGGTTGAGGGTAGGGGGCTAACCCACCACCCCTTCTGGAAGCGGCCCTCTCGACCGGTCTTAGCATTGCAAGGTGATAGCACTGCTGTGTTGTACCCCTACACCCTAGACCCTAAACCCTAAACCCTAAACCCTTTACCCTAAACCTGCCTTCTCGCTCCTCTTGGAGTTTTTGATTCCACCAAGCAAGCTCCGCCCATCGCCATCGCTGGCCTGATCGGAGGCTTCGGGGCGAAAGGCTGCGCCAACTCTACCCTAGTTGAGCTTGCAAGCCAGCCCTAAACCCTCATCCCTAAACCCTAAACCCTAAACCGCACCCTTCAGTGATGAACAGCACGTTATAGCAACGGGACTAAAGTCACCCTGGATGAACTGAATGGGCACTCCCAGTCTGAAAAGCACAACGGAAGTCGGCTTCCCAATTCATCTCCAAACCAAACCTTCCAGCGAAGGCTAGTGGCTTAGGGGTCAGGGTTAGGGGGTCTAGGGTTTAGGGATTTAGGGTTTGAGCAACTTGCGTAAAGCAGCCCCTTTCTTTGCAGCAGGCTTTACGCAAGCCCTTTTTGTGCAGTAGGCTTCTGAAGACTCTCGTGTAGTCGGTGAGCAGTGCGGTTGACTGAACCCGGCCACGTGAGACAGCCCTGCACCCTAGACAACGTGCAAGCTTTAGCACTTAAGGGGCCTGTAGAGATGTTTACATTTGAACGGTTTAGGGTTTACTGCTGCGGGTGAACAAGCTCTACAAGGAGGGGCCCCCTTGCTATGCTAACTATAGCTAAGTGACTTATAACCTAAGTTAGGATCCTTATAACCAAACTTAGGATCCTATAACTCTACTTATAACTAGGGGGGCCCCTCCTTGTAGAGATGTTTAAGCATACGCGGTATACCAGCCAGGGCGGCAGCCCTACTCAGGTTAGGACCCGAGGCTAATTAGGAGTCATGGGGTTTCCAATGACCTCGGCCCAATCCGATTTAGAAGTTATAAACCCTGAGCCCTTAACTCAAAAGGCTTCTACTAAGGGTCCATGTACCCAAAAAGGGAACACCTTGGGCCTTAAAGTACCTCCTATACAGGGCCTTTGGGGCCCAAGCATAAAAAAAAAAAAAAAAAAAACTAAACCCTAAATCCTAAAACCCTAGACCCTAAACCCTTAACTCTTAAGTCTTCTAACGCCTCACGCAGTTCGGACAAGGCACTCGATTGGACCTGTCCCCCATGGCCGCAGCAGAGGGAAGGCGCCAGGCCCAAGCAACTCGATCACAAACTTCGTGGCACAGAACTACTGTTTGCTTAACAACCCCCAAAGAATAAAAAAAAAAAACTCCCTATATTACCATTCATAAGGAAGAATGTTTATACTTTTTGGGGGGTTTCTTAAGCAATTAGTAGAGAATGAGGGCTTTGGGCTTTTTTGCGGCTTAGGGTTTAGGGTTGGGCTGTTCCCCCTGGTACTAACAGCTCCTTAATAGGGATTAGAATAAGGGACCCTAAACCCTAAACCCTAAACCCTAAACCCTAAACCCTAAACCCTAAACCCTAAACCCTTTAGAATAAGGGGTACTAGAACCCCTATGAAGGACTGTGAGTATAAGGGGAACATCCCCAAGGTTCGGAGTTTAGGGTTTAGGGGTTCTGGGTGCAAGAGTGTAGAGTTAAAACTGCTAGTATAAGGGGGGACATCCCGAGGTTCTAAACCCTAAACCCTAAACCCTAAACCCTAAACCCTAAACCCTAAACCCTAAACCCTAAACCCTAACCCTAAACCCTAAACCCTAAACCCTACACCCTACACCCTACACCCTAAACCCTAAACCCTAAACCCTAAACCCTAAGCCCTAAACCCTAAACCCTAAACCCTAAACCCAAACTAATGATCCTAACTTACAAGCAAGGGCCGCCCCTAGCTAGAAGTAGAGTTCTAAGAACCCTAAGCTGCCAAGTATTCCGAGATCGGTACCTCGTCACCTGATGCTGGGCCGCCGCAAGCAAGTCCAGTGCCTAGGCGAGACAAACATGACATGGTAGTCAGCACAGGGAATTAAGAAAGCTAAGCTATAAACCAACCCTAAGCCACCGCCTTGAGAATGATGAGCATCGAGCCCCTAGTGCCCCATACTCTGAACCCCGAAAGGCCTCAACCCCAGCGCCTGAACCCTAAAACCCTATCTGGAAGCCTAACCGCAAGCCTGCAAAACCCAATGTTAACTCAGAACCCTGCGTGAAAGCCTAAGCGCGAAACCCTGCACAAAAAAAAAAAAAAAAAAACTGTCGTTCGAGGTCATGATGTTTTACGATTATATGGTAGATGCTACTAGTTGTGTTGCTATTGCTGCTATTGTTTGTTTTCACTGGGTCCTGCTACATGGTGTGAGAGGGGCCCATTAAGAGACTCCTGCTCAGAACAACCCGCCCCTGCGGAAGTCAGAAGCATCACAAAGATACGAAAACGGCAGCAACAAACCCAAAACCCAAAATCCAAAACCCGAAGCCCGAAACCCTAAAACCCTCAACCCCGAAACCCTAAACCCCAAACAGATTTCAATGTGCTGGTTGGCCTCCGAAGACCGAACCCAAACTCTGCCTGTCTTGAAACTGGACTTGTGCCTTGGGATGCTCCCCCTTATACGAACCCAAAACCCCCCCGCATTTGCTTAAGAACCCGCCCCCCCCCCCCCCCCCCCAAAGATAATTGATGTTTGTGGCCCCCCCCCCCCCCCCCCAACAAAAAAAAAAAAGTGGGTTCTTAGCAAAGGGTAGGAAAGAGTAGGAATCTGAGCCCGCAGCGGCCGCTTGCGCAGAACTGCCTCGCAGGCCATCCGCCTTGGCGGCGGGTTGAGGGTTTGAGGATTGAGGGTTTGTGGGTTTAGGGGTTTAGGGTTGGGATGTTCCCCCCTTATGCTAACAGTCCTCAATAGGTCTTATAATACCCTATGAAGGAATGATAGTATAAGAGGGAACAGGGTTTTAGGGTGTAGGGTTTTTGGGGTTAGGTGTGGGGGGCTGAGGGGGGCATGGGGAGGGCGAGTTAGGGGTTTCCTGTTTTTTGAAGGGATTAGCGGTTTGCTTTTGGGCTTGGGTTAGTGAGTGACAATTAGGGAATTCAGTTTAGGGTGTCTGCTCAGGAGTCTGTGGGTATTCCATCCCCCGACATATGGAGCATAGAACTATTAATAGCGATCATGTGAATATTTAGGGGGTTCTGGGACCACTTACACGATAAGCAAGCCTATTAGCCTTTTCAGGGGTTGAGGGATTCGTTATGGGATCCTGCACTACCCCTCCCTACCCCCCCCCCCCCCCCCCCCCCCCAACCCTAACCACAAACCTAAACCCTAGTCACAAGCTTCGCACTCCGACCCTGACATGACATGAACATGACCACACACACAAAATCCCACCCCCCCCCCCCCCCGGCTGAGGAGTTCTCAGATGCCTAGGCCATCGCTCGCAGAGCCCTAAACCCTAAACCCTAAACCCTATTGACCCTAAACTTTATTTACCTTCACCCTCCCCAGCCCTGTTGTACAACTGAAACCCTCCAACCAAAAGGACAAATATAATCGCCAGGCCTGGTTCGGGTTTAAGACCCTTTTCAAACCCAGACTCAGACCTAAACCCACAAGACCCTAGAAACCCTACACACCCCACACCCAATTAAAACGGCTCGCGCTACAAACTTCCCTCCCAAAACCACAAGGGCGCCGGCCACAGCGATGGACTCAGCCAACGTAAAGGGCTCCTGATAAGCGACAAAAGGGTTTCAACCCCAAAAGAACCCAAACCCTAAACCCTTAATTGAAGATTTGCTTCAGGAACTAGACACTGACGTTAGGCTTCAGTCCCTGAAGCTTAGGGTTAAGGGTGTAGGGCTAAGGGTTTGCTGTTACGTGGCGCAGAAGTTGTGAAGGTTAGGATGCAGACTAGCTTCGACAGCTTCGTGACATGCGAAGATCAGGAATGGGCCAATTGTGGAAGGCCATCTAACACTTTTATCCCACCCAACGCCGTCTCAGGCGGCAAAAACCACCCGAAACCATTCCTTGCGCCAGCCCCCCCACCTGTACGGGGCGGCCTGAGCCTTGAGTTTAGGGTTTAGGATTTAGGGTTTAGGGTTTAGGACTAAGGAGTTTAGGGTTTAGGGTTTAAGGGTTAGGGTTTAGGGTTTAGGACTAAGGAGCCTCCGGAGACGGAGAGCCTTAGGATGAACGGAGTCGGAGCCTCAAAAAGAAACCGCTTCAAAAGGAGATTCATGAGCAGGAAACGACCCTAAACCCTAAACCCTAAACCCTAAACCCTAAACCCTAAACCCTAAGCCCTAAACCCTAAACCCTAAACCCTAAACCCTGAACCCGGAACCCTGAACCCTGAACCCTGAACCCAGCCCCCAACCCCCTCTCCACAACAAAAGGACAAGAGAGTATAGGAAAGCAGGAGATCAGCAGCACAGCGGCAAGCCCAGGGTTAACACAAAGTTTAGGTTTAGGGTGGGTTTAGGGTTTGGGGTTTAGGGCTTTAGGGTTTAGGGTTTCGGGTGTAGGGTGTAGGTTTACGGCTTAGGGCTTGTTCTTTTTGCAGCTGACACCTCACATCTGAGGAACCCTAAGGGTGAGGAACCCTGAGGGTAAGAATCTCAGAGTGCTGTGTCGGGTTTTTAAGCGTAGGTTGCCGGGGCACAATGACTGGCTGGTTCTTAGCAGGGAATGAGGGGATGAGGTACCCTACATAATCCCCTAAAGGGTATAGAGATCGGGCCCTCATTCCCTGATTCCCTACTAAGAACCAGGTGGATGAGGGCTTTCGGGACGTTGCGGAGGTTTAGGCTGGCGGGGCAGCTTAAAGCTTCCGCGCTTCAGGGTTTTTTAGGGCTTAAGTCGCCGTCTTCGGGACGCCGAAACCCTAAACCCCAAACCCTAAACCCTAAACCCTGCAATATTGCAGATCTGGTCCTCTGGCGGAGGACGTTTCAGGAATTGGCTGCGCAGTAGAAGCGATTCGGCCAGGGCCTAAGGTGCCAAGCACGGTGCAAGGGTTTAGGGCCCAGGGTTTAGGGGTTAGGGTTTGGGCCCCCAATGATTTGGGGGTTCCAAAAAATAGGGGTAACCTATGGTAACGTTTTGTTTTTTTGGGGGGGGGTTCCTGTATTGATAAGGATTCAAAAATTGGGTATATGAGGGGGCAGGGTCCCACCATTTAAACTTCACCCTGACTGAGCCCGTAACCCTAAAACCCAGGGTTTAGCGTCCAAAACGTAGAGCGGTTAAATGCGGTCAACTCTAGATATGTGTGCAGGTTGGCAGGATTTCTGGGCAGAAGCAACATGATGCTCGATACTCAGCAGTCAACCAGGCGGCCGCTAACAAAACGAGTTAGGCAGAACACAAGGCCGGAATGATGTTTAAGCACTACAAGGAACCCTAAACCCTGAAGGCCCTCCGCCCTCCTTGTAGAAGCTCAAGTAGCTGGGTTGCAGACTAAGCTTCTTGATGCCAAGTCCTGCGCCCACGACTGCTCCTAGATTGCCCAGTGACCTAGGACCTAGGATTGAACAGGGTGCCCTTCTTTGCTGAAAGGGGTTCGTAAGGGAACCTAAGCCCTCCCCCTAAAAGGGGACAAGGGTACTACTGCGCATCCTCGTTTCGTCCATTAAGAGTTGGGGTTCAGCCGTTCGGGCTCCGGGTTTAGACTCTTTTCGCTCCCACGTCGCTGGCGGAACCGTAAAGTAGGCTCTTCATGGTTCATGGTTTTGTCCATGGTTTAACGGCAGTCAGGAGATTCGGTCACTTCTCTAAAGTATGGTCCCTGTTGGGGATACAATTATGAGGCGGCCCCTAATATTGGGCGGAACCCAAAAAACGGACCACAACTTTGAGAACTGACCGAGTTCGTAAACCCTAAACCCGGAACCCTGAACCCGAAACCCTAAACCCTACGTTTATTCAATCCGGCCTTGGACAGGAGCGCAGAGAGCTTTCCGCCTGGCCTCACCACTACCACATGCGAGCCCGCGACGCGAGTGGCGATGGCTAAAAAAAATTGCGCTTGCGTAGCCCCTGCAGCTGGAATCCTAAACCCTAAACACTAAACCCTCTCTCTCTAAAACCCTAAACCCTAAACCCTAAACCCTAAACTCTAACCTCCGTTTCAAGGCTGTTGAAGTGGTGCAGAGAGACGCTGAGGTCGAGGCGCAAGCATGGCCAGCAACCTGAGTGCCTCCTCGGGCATCAAAAGGTACGCAATCTGGACCCTACATGGTTTAGGGTTGAGGTTTCGGGTGAGGCACTTATAACCCCAATTATATCTGTACTTAAAACCCCCCCCCTCCAGGCCCTTCAGTAGGTTACAAGTAGACTGATAGTTGGGGTGTTCAATGCCCTTGAACCTCCAAGTACAAACCCTACACGGAGAGGCTCCCTTACTATCCCTAAACCCTAAACCCTAACACTTATGACACAAACTGGGGGGGGGGGGGGGGGGGGTGAGGTGGGGTTTGTGTGTGTGTGTGTGTGTGTGTGTGTGTGTGTGTGTGTGTGTGTGTGTGTGTGTGTGTGGGTGGGTGTGTGTGTGGGTGGGTGGGTGGGTGGGTGGGTTGGGGTGGCCCCTCTTTGCAAATCGACTCACACTCGAGGACTGCCCAAAGACCAAGCAAGTGCGAACTTACCAAATCATAATAATCATACTACATGTACATAAACATATATATATATATGTACTTCCATGTATGCAAGTATGTATATACCATATTACTATATTACTGCAACAATATAATATTCTGTTCTAGTATTCTCTGATATTGCATTCTAGGAGTCGCTTTCTCGTCACATCACATGTGTCCCTCGGCATGTCCTTCGCCACGTCAACTCGAGACTCTGTCGCCTCTGCATTCTCCCCAGCCTTGCAACGGCAGGGTTTAGGGTTTAGGGTTTAGGGTTTAGGGTTTAGGGTTTAGGGTTTAGGGTTTAGGGTTTAGGATGGTGTGATTGAGGGCTGCAGCTCGCGTGGTTTAGGGTTTAGGGCTTAGGGTTTAGGGTTTAGTGTGTAGGGTTTAGGGTGCAGAACAGTCTTGTTGAAACACCTGCCGAATCAGTTCCGGCCAAGCCCAGGATGTGAAAACCCCTCCCGAAATCCATGACCGGAAAGCACAAACAGCTGGCTGGTTTAGGGTTTAGGGTTTAGGGTTTAGGGTTTAGGGTTTAGGGTTTGGGGTTTGGGGTTTGGGGTTTAGGGTTTAGGGTTTAGGGTCTAGGGTTTAGGGTTTAGGGTTTAGGGTTTAGGGTTCAGGGTTCAGGGTTCAGGGTTCACGAAGCTGGAGCAGCCGCCTCGGCGTGTGGCGCAGACCTCGAGATGTCGCGTTTTTGTGGGTGCGGGGCTTATAGGGAGGCGGTGCAAGTGCTGATCCTTGACCCTCGGGGCTGGAGATGCGCATGCCTTGCTTAGGGTTTAGGGTTTAGGGTTTAGGGTCTAGAGTCTAGGGTTTAGGGTTTAGGGTTTAGGGTTTGGGGGTAGCGAAGCTTTCTCACAGACACTCCAGCGCCTTTCTCCGAGTCTTCTGGCCGCCCACGTTAGGCAAACTGCTTTGCGGCAAGGGCGAACGCTAGAATCAGGGGACAAAGCAGCGAATAGCCTGGATACCTGAGATGGGCTTTCTACTTCATGGTTGGGATAATATTAAAAAAATGAACTTTTATTCCTGCTTGGGTTTAAGTACCCTTGAGGGTTTAGGGTTTAGGGTGAGATGGGCTTTCTAGTTCATGGTTGGGATGACATTAATAGTTAAGCTCTTATTCCTTATTGGGTTTAAGTACCCTTGAAAATGCAAAATGTTACCCCAACTATGACAAAGCTTTCATGGCATCACCAGAGGCAACATCAGGACACAAGCCTAGACTGGCTTACCTGCAGGGTTTAGGGCGTATTGGGCCATGAGATATGTTTTAGTGGAGCTTCCTAACACGTGTCCACTTCCATCTTCTGCAGGTTGGGCGAAAAAAGGTGTATAACACTCAATAATCCGATCAAAAAGCTGTTGATAGACTCCCCTGATAGACCTACTTTCGGGTCTGCTTTGACCCCGGAAAACCGACGTACATTTGCCTAGATAGATACACGCGCACATATATATATATATAGTTGTATGAAAATATGTATACATCAACAAGCACATCTCTCTCTCTATATATATATATATGTATATGTATACGTGTAATCAGAAAGAAGTGCTTTTCGAAACTTCATACGAGCAAGTTGCTTGGTGCGATGTCCACCCAGAGGAGGTGGAGGGCCACTGTACCCACTTAAAGATGCGACGAAGCAGTCTGGACACCACCTTTCAAGGGGCATCAAGAGGGACCCCTACAAAGGAGCCTTACACTTGTTCACCATTGTAATCCCTATATACACCTTATATAGTCCCTATACACCTCGAGATAACCCCTAAGGTCCCTCATAAGGGTCGGTTTCTGTTTACCAGAGGGAATCCACGAAACCTCGCAACAGGGGACATAAGGAAACCTTTGAACATGAGCTTCCAAGCCGCTTGGACACCAAGTCGAAACCTCCTGCAAGCAGGGGCCCCCTAGGAAAAAAGTAGATTGAAGAAGGTTTTTTCTTGCCACCCGCCTAGTTGAGCCCAGTTTTCTGGGTTTAGGGTTGAAATTTAGGGTTCAGGGTTTAGGGGCCCCCACGATTATAACTAGAGTTCTAAGGACCCTAAACTGGGTTATAAGGATCCTAACTTCGGTAAAAGCCCCTTGGGTGTAGTTAGTGTAGTAAGGGGCCCCCTCCTTGTAAAGTTTGGCAGATTCGGAGACGCGTGAGGCTTAGGCTTTGAGACGGCCTGTTGTGGACCTAAAGTTTACGGTTTAGGGTCTTTATGTAACTTGGAAAGAAGCTATGGAAGATCTGGCACGTGATGCAGTAGACGGCCTTCTCTCGGTTTTCTGTATTGCTTATACAGAGTCCTAGAAAATGGCTTCTGGTTTCATGCTTCCAATAAAGTCGTTTAGCAGATGTGTTAAGCTCGATGTCTTTCGTCGGCATCAGACAGTTGAATTACATTGCAACAATAACCATGACTTGGACCTTCCAGCAGGTGTTGGGAACCTTGTCACTGCCAAACGCCTGCCGACGGGCCAGCAGGTATGGAGCACGCAACTTCCCCGTCCTGAACTTGCGTGGATAGCCTCGAACTTTTGAGTCACATCCATTCCAGCATTGGCCTCCAGAATCTTCTCGCCGCCGGGGTGCTTCGAAATGAAGTTGGAGATGTCAATGACTTGCCCGTAAAGTGCAATAAAGTAGTCCCCCGGCTTGCAATGCCTGGCCAACTCTTCCATTGTGATCCTTGGTAACCCAGTAACCATCTCATCATAAGGGCCACCCTTTTTTTGGGGGTTGCTTATTTATAAGGGAGCCTCGAACCCCCCAACAAAAGGCAAAAGGGTACCACTGGGCTGCCAAGAATCATCTTGTCGCTCGCAAGCAATGGGGCCAGCTTCTCGTTCTCGTCTGGGTCATGCATCTGCTGCTTACTCCAAGCACCCACCTTGGTAGCCCAATACCCATATTATAATAAGGGCACCCTTTTTTCGCTGTCTACTCTACAAGGGGACCTTGAACCCAACGAAAAAAAGAAACAAGGGTACCACTGGGCTACCAAGCCACCGAGAGTTCCCCGGTCTCTTTGAAAGTGTCCCAGTCTGCCCAGGTACCGAAAAGCTTGTCAAAATTCAGGGGGAAGGGAACACCATAGTTACACTCAAATTTCGCATGGTGGAGGTAGTGAAAGTCGGAACCTCCCATAGGCTCGTCCATACCAGAATGGCCCCCGATAGGTGCAATGTCTGCGTGAAACTTGGTGTAGAGGAAGTGCAGGGGGTGCACGGCGATGAGCAAGGGTGGCAAGGTTGCCTAGAGCCCGGAGTAAGCCAGCAATACAAAGAAAGGGCAGGCTTTGTGGCTTTAAGGGGGCTTCTAAGGGAACCTAAGCCCCAAACGTAAACATGGAATGAGGGCTCTACTCTGGGTCCTAGTAGCCCTAAACCCTAAACCCTAAACCCTAAACCCTAAACCCTAAACGGTCCTAGCTGCACAGGTGTAGTAGAGGAGGTGCTCGACAGGATGCATGGAAAGCCCGCTCCAGGGACCAGGGTTGTAGGACTTGTGATGGAGCGAGTGGACGTGACGATACCTCGGTTGGCCCTCTGAAAAGGTTTAGGGTTTAGGGTTTAGGGGTTTAGGGGTTTAGGGGTTTAGGGGTTTAGGGGTTTAGGGGTTTAGGGGTTTAGGGGTTTAGGGCTTAGGGTTTAGGGTTTGGGGTTTAGGGTCAAGAAGACGGTTCCTAGATTCGACCCCTCTAAAACGGAAACATTAGAGGAATGTCAAGGGCTTGCCTAGACACAAGAAGGCGCCCAGGTCGCCACTCAAAAGTCCGTTATCTCGATCCCACCAGGGATGCATTCCACGATGGGCGCCTGGAATGGAGAGATTGGCTTAGGGTTTAGGGCTTAGGGCTTAGGGCATAGGGTTTCGGGGGTTTAGGGTTTGTTTGACCAGCAA